>JARQTH010000083.1:275208-344328 GCA_030142595.1 Trachelus iudaicus | reverse complement strand
GACGGGATTCGCATTGTCGGCGGAGGCGAAGATCACAAAATCTTACTTTCATACTCCCCGGGTACGATTTAGCGCCATGATTTTGGTATCGCCTAAAACCGTAGCGCTGTGCATCTCCTTGCTCATCTCTGTCGCAAGTATATAACATTTTGCACGAGCTAGGGAGTCGTTTTTCTAGGCGTCAATCTTGCTGTTAGAGTATCTGGATTACATAAAACTGTCTCCTTATCGGATTGTTGAAATGGTAAATTCTAGTCATCGTCTATGCACTTTCTTATCACTCTGTAACTTTCCAGTAATCGTCTCTGTAATACGAGCAGTGATAATAGGAAGGATAAGCCAGGAAGTACAGAAACTGTACATTACCGATGGAAGGTAGTACATTTTTCACTGTTTGACTGAAGATAATCGCACGAAGAATCGTAAAGATTTATCCCCAGAGAAATTATAACCTGACTTACCTGTACATTTCAATCTGTTGGTAAATATTTGGGTCAGAAAAGAGCGGAGCACATTGTTCTACCATTTAAAAAATTTTAAAAATATTTATTTCAAAGAATTTTATCTTTTGATGAATTTTTGTGTCGAATTATTTCGAGTAATTGTAACTTTTGAAGAAATTTTTTTAAATAACTTTCACTAAATCAATCATAAAATCATTTCCTTCCGTTAGTTTTACTTGGCATTGTAAAATGACAGGCTTTATATTCCGTACAGATTGCCAAGAAGTAATCGACCACCGTTTCCACCACGTGGAAAAGGGAAGATCGCAGGTCGGGCATAGCCAGATCGTTTTAAAGGTATAAAAAGTATAAAATTTGGATATCTTACTTTTTTATGACCGCTGTCAGATCTCCACAGAGGGTTGCCCACCGGTAAAGCTAATATTTAAAAAAATTATTTTAATGGAAATATGGAAGTTTACGGTCAATATTGCACGGTATTTATCGTCTATTTTAAGGAAACGACAATTTTTCATAGTTGGTCAATTTTAAAGCTCGATCAAGTTGAACACGTGTCAACTGCTTCTTTCGCGCGAAAACCCTATAAAGCCTATATTCAAAATTTATCACAAGCACCAAATTTGTATAATTTATTTAATTATTCATCTTTCAATAAATCTGTACATTTTATTGAGTCTGGCTCGAAAACTGAATATTAATTATTACAAAAATTTTTTACTCTGCTTTTCAAACGAAAAATGTGATATGCAGTAAAGCATAAATATTTTAGTATAGTTTTTTTTATAACGAATATAAATCTAAACGTATGGGATCCCGTTTGAAATTTGTGGAACGTTAAGCAAAAGTATTCAGGGTTTAAGGAATTTTTACGATTGAAATTATTCGCATAGCATATACTGCTTCTATCAACAGAGCATTCTAATTTTCCATTAAATTTGCACACATAAGATTTCGTATAATTTACTGAAATTTTGAAAGCATCGAATGAATATTCGTCGACTCGCCTTAAACGACTCAAGCGTAAAATAATGCAGATATTGTAACGCACTTGAGTCGTGCGTGAATAAAAAAAATCATTATATATATTTAAAGTATACATTAATCCTCGAGATATTAATTTTCTGAATAATTGATAGTACGTTCGTATCGCAAGTGATAATAATTCTTGTCATTTTCAGGTTAAAACGTCGTAATTCACGTAGCAAAATATAGAGCTTTCATACAAACTCCGTTCTCTGAGAAGCATTAAATATGTTCAAGGAATGCTCTGTTACTCTTAAAAAAAATCTATAAAACAACTATGAGAAAGCTGCGTGGAATATAAAAAAATAGTTATCGAATACCTGAGTGATATGCGACTTCAAAGATCCCAGGAATCTATTGGTAAGTTTCACCACGTGCAATACTTTCCTTTTTGGTATTCGAAGCAGATAGTGTAACTATACAGATAGAATGAATTTAGTGGTGAAATATTAAGGATCTAGAGAAAGTAATTAATACCATTAAGCGTCCACAAAGTGAATGGCACACAGAGAAATGTATTTTATTAAATATTCAAATTTGGATATAAAGCATTCAACTATAGTAGGATGATAAGGCGATTGGGTAACAGTCTAGACCAGAGGATCCTAAACATATTTGGCTCTTTTTCAGATAAAAAGTTATTCAGCTCCCTCTGAATTGTTCCAGTGACCACAAGATGGCGGTATCGCCCACTTTGGGAAACACTGGTCTAGACTGATATGATTATTGTATATGTAAAAATTAATTTATTGTTTAACGACCATAAAAGCGAAGATTGTTAAAACAATAAATTAAGGATCGAATATTCTTAAGGAATCAGTATCCTTCACTTTTCCATGTTTGAAACACAATTTGGATTTGAAATACATTTTAAAAAGGTTGCACTCATAAGGACCGAGCTTAAAGGTGAACAGCCTGAAGGAAAATAATCGATTAGATTTTACTGCTGAGAAGATTTTGTTCAGGATGTTCAGTGTTTTGGATTCCGTGTCCGAAAGGAAATTTCTAGCGTTTCAAATCCCTCTAAAACTTTGATGCTGCTACCAACATAACTTTAGTATCCACTGTGCCCACTAGATGTCAGTCAATTTCGATAAGGCTGTGGATTTCTTTAGTAGTATATAAACAGTGACTTGACAGCAGTTGAAAATGTAATAATTTACTTGCTTCACTTGTTACTTGACATAATTAGATCCTAGTATATTATTTCCATGAACGTTTGACTTAATTAATATATCAGGAAATATTCTAAGCTTTATATTCCTTCGTCTTTTTCTTTATTTTACAGACTGAACAACGAGGGATAAATTAGCTTGTCACACGGTGAGAGGACCCACGTCATACGTTCTATATCACTTTATATAAATCCTTTGAGAAAATATTCTGCAAAGAACGTATATAGTCGTTTTAATGACTTTGAGGTTATATTTAATATTTTACAACGAAATTATAAATTCGTCATATTCTATTTGTCGTTTGTAACATTTATAGCAGAAGTCAGTATATAGGGATGCAATACACAGATCTTAAGGATAAAATAAACTGGAAGAAGCTAAACCAAAAAAAAAACTGCAAGTGGAATAAAGATACGTTGTTGGATGCCAGAGGATGAACTTGTCTTCAAAAAGAATTTATTTTTCAAAATCATATCGCCGTCTCGTTAACACCATCTGACAATTTTGTATTCTCCGCGTATACTTCCCGTCAAAAATAATCCTACGAACTTGAATTCACGTCGGATGGAAATCCTCGGCATTTAAATCTGAGAGAAAAATGAAGATTTTATATTTTATAAGAATATTATTTTTAATCTGGGAGTAAACGCGTGAGGTATCTGACATACGAAAATTCTATGCTTCACAGATGGAGAATAAAATCGGGCGACCATTCCTGGTTTAATATTATTTAAGTGCTACGTTAATAATTTCGCGTTAGAATTTAAGGCATGACTTTTTTTTAATGAGAACAAGGTCTGAAGGTTTCGACGAAAATTCTTGTCACGTGCGTGTAATGAGTTTTTGCAGTGAAGCCAAACCTTTGGAGAATGAAAACGAGAAGAATTCAAAATATCAATGCAGACTTCATTGTACGTTACGAGCAATGGGCTGTAATACGAATTTCGAAAAAATTTAATGGGATCTATTTTCAATCTAACAAGCAGCTACGTAGACAAGTTTATGTTCATGACATTTGGAGTCAAAGTTACCAAGTTACCTGCGTCTCCTTTGCGATTGAAGTAACGTATATATATATTGTCCTGGGTTTTTGTGCAATTGTCAGGGGATGACAGTTTTCATAAAGTAGAACGTAGTAGTAGGGTTTATTGCACGCGACAGAAGAAAATTAGATTGCCAAATTTGTTGCACAATGCAAGGGCGACCTGTGCTCGAATGGCTATACGAATAAAATATATAGCTAGAGTAAAGTAATTTTCAAAAAAAGCTGCAGCATAGTTAAGCACATGAAAATTTTACTATTTATTTACATCGATAAGTTCTTAGTAAAAATTCGTCTATGAATTGCAAATGCAGTTTCGGCAATTGTTAAAACACAAATGACTCTTTTATTTTTATTAAAATATCAGTTTTTTAGAGCAATCTTCAGTCTTTAAACTAAGAAAGAGATTATAAGAAATTGTTACAAAGTGTATCATCATTTCAAAAATTGCATTATGGATCTTGACGTAAACCTCGAACGAGCGCATAATTCTTAAATATTTAAAACAGCAATTTTAAGAAGAATGTCATTAGAAAATCATTTGACTAAATGTCCTGAAATTCAAGTCTTGTAAGATTTAAGAAATTTAAATAATTATATGTTAATACTTAGAAATTAGAAGTCACGATGAGAAATGTTAAGAGTACTCGAATTTGCAAAATTTGTTAGTGCGCAGACTCGCTGAGTAGCGGGGGGCGGGGGGAGGTCACTTTGGACGGTGCCGGACTCGGAGCGCTCATTCTTCCTCGAGCCGGCCACCTATACTGGTCTCATGGAAGCATCCCTCTTGTACATATTCATCCTTCTTCTTTACTTCCCTATTTCTTAACTTTCTTATTCCTCTCCCTTTTTCTTCTTTACTCTTATACTTCTATTCCCTACTTTTATACTTCTTAACTTCCTTCTCTTCGTTGGCCGGGCCGAGCATATTCATTCGAGTAGTTCTATAAGGATAGTCACCCTGTTAGAGTAGCTAAGAGTATAGACCATGGTGCTGGGGGTCGCCCTTCCGCTTTATCCGCTGAGCTTGCTGTTTTACGACCTGTTGAAATATAGTTTCACAAAATTGAAAAAATGCAAAGTGCCAAAAAAGTTCCATTAAAAGACTATAATGGTCATTTTTAATGCGAAACAAAATTTTTCAATTACAGTACAAAAGTATCATGAATTTTTACCGTACGAAAGTCAAAATGTACGACGTCAATTTAACGCGTCAGGTATATCTGTATCGTACGATTTAGGTTATTTTCACTTCGTATATCTCAGAAACGTGACGATCCATCTTTTAGCTCCAGAGCACAAGGTCAATAAGGAACAGGAAGAAGATCTATCATCTTTTCGAAGCATTACACGCACGAAGATTATGTACCTGCCAAGAATAACAAAACTTTCGATCAATTAGTTGGATTTGCTTTTATAGTCGTGACTCGGTAACTCAAAGTGTACGATGTTACGTGATTGATTATAGCCTAGGTAATAGCATCCAAAGATCTGATTAGATCACGAATTACGTTGAATATTGATAACGAGCAGCTTTGAAGGTATCTATTACCATCTTGAGGAGCCCGAATATCGAGAAGAAAGTAAGGTTAGGTCCCAATCTATTTTCAACTTAATCCACCGTCTACGGCAGTTTCGGCTCAGCATCCATTTTCAGTATCGCCAAGGGGCATAATATCGGGGCTAATGAACTTGATAAGATGACATATATATATATATATATATATATATGCAAGTTAAATTGTATTTGTAATAAACCAAAAGTTTTGTTGTATATCCGAAACTTTAAATGGATAAAATATTTTACACTTATCTTTACAACGAGAGATAACGGTGCCTTAACGTTTACTTTAATTATATTATTATCTAACGCTTAAACATTACCTGTGACCGTCGGCAATATCGCGTGATGTGAATGGAAGAGGTTAGGTTAGGTTAGATTAGCTTGCAGTTTAACCTTTGATATATTACTATATAGGACGTCTAGACTTATCGATAGACCGAACGTAGTAATTATCATGACACTATTGCCAAAATGCGAAACTTTTTTAACGAGGATGCTTGTTATCGCAGAATCATGAAAATTGACAAATGGATACATCAAATATCGCGAGATCCTTAAAATATGCGAATAAAATACAGACTTCTCGATATATATATATATTCCTTTACGATAACCGGAATAACATGACATGGGAGCCTTTGATAACGTGGAATCGGATAAATCTGCCCTTTGTGCCCGTACGAAAAAAATAACAAATCTTCTTTCTACGAGAGTCAAGATCAAAAATGTATTTTTGATAAATAAGCAGAAGACTGAATAGACTCAATTTTATTTTATGCCTTCACTCCTTGTCAGCAGAATTTACGTGGGTTGAAAAAAGCTCTTCGCGATCTGTATATCAGTGACCTTTAAGACATTTAATTAGAAAACCTTTTTGAAACGATTACTTACATTTTCTTATCGGCCACGAGTCTCCTGCTGAATTAAAGGGATGTCTTATCAGAGTTTACCCAAGAATATCTGACGTTTTTAACTACGCTTTTGCGTCACGAATCTCCCGACTGTAATACCAAGGATAATCAAATCCTAAAAAGATTTCTCAATACAAATTACTCATTGTTCTTAGAATCCTCCAGGTCTCGCTATTTATAAAATTTCGTTTTCTTCCATAATTCAATGATTTCGATATCTTTTGAATAATTTATTATTTTTTTTTCAATCGAAATATACGTTTTTCATCGTTCCTTCAAAAAAATACGATTTTATTAAGCAAGTCTAAAGTCAATACGAAGATATTGATTGTCAAACTAATAAATTCATTTTCATTTAACAAACTCAAGGAAAAAGGCTAAACCCGCTCACAAGCAGAAAATTGGAAAATATTGATAATTTCGAAATTTGAAAAATTAAATATTTGCCTCAAATAAACTTTACGGTAGAAGAAACTTTTGAATTTATCAAAAAGAAGCGATATTCTATTTATAGTCCTTTCCCAAAATATGAAATAAAATACAAAAATAAATAAAATCACTTTAACGTCGTACAAAAATGATAAAAATTTATAATATACAATCCTAATCTTACATAATGTATTACTATATGTTACCTTACAAAAATATGTATAATCTAATGGATTCGATAGAGATCTTGAGCTTCCCTTGTGGTCGAACAATTTTTCTTCGTTCAATAGCATCATGAAGATATTGGACTTCCATATGTACAACATGCTGGGGCAGTAAGCTCGTGAGCTTAGTCCAAAATGGCCAACTGCTACTCGAGATAACCCAAGAAACTTTTTCACTACGTAGCTCGGAGCTTTGGACAGTAGCAAATTTGAGACTCGTAGAGACAATAGACGTTAGACTTAACGAGGATATAAAAGCACCAGATATCAGCTGTTATCCAAGCACTGTTGGAAACTTGAAAAGTTAATATCAGTCTATTTAATGAATATACGAATTAAATATATATAACAATTTTTTTACTTCCTCTACTTCATATTTCATTGCGCGCATTTATCCCAGATATACCTACGACTAATCTTTAAAGTCTCGAATAAGATTCTATGGGATACATAAGCGCACGTTTAGTATTCAAAATTCTGTGTGAATCAAATGGTCGCCAGTTTTGGCAAGGGAACCTCTTATGACCAAAGAGACTGCAGATCCATTAGTTCTGATCAACGTCCCGGATATACTCATATACATATATGTATATATACGTTTTCAGAACATTTGTGGTACTCTCAGTGAAAAGTCACTAGATTCCCTGCAAAGTACTAGATAAAGCCGAACCGTGACACAGTGGCACCATTGTTTCGTAAAATAGTCGGAAAGTTTCGAGCTATTGTATGATTATACTGCGATGAAGTAACAGAGTATGCACTTAAAGTTGTAAAGCTATCAAAATTTAAGACTTTAAGAGACGAATAATCTTTATGACGGCAGTTTTTATCGACGAATCAAAAAGCCTCGTTAATACATTTGTTTGACGTATAAATGCACGCGAGAGGTACACATGCAAAATTATAAGGTAAAGTAATTAAGTAGATCTAAATTTTTCAGTGGCGAATTAATGAGCTTGGCGTTAATTTATTTCGCGAATCTCAAGCGTCGATTTAATTACGTAAGAAAGCTCCACGAAAGCGGCAATGAATTGTAATTTCCAAAGGCCGGAGAATCGTAATTTAATTAGGCTTCATGTAAGAAATTCACAATGGAATATCGCTTTAGTAATACAATGTAGCGGATGTGGTCCATGCATCTTGAATTACGTAGATTAGAGCGTGTACTTGATTTAATTGAATGAAATTGCCGTCCTAAGTCTTATAACTTAATCAGTAAGATTAGTAGAAGATTAATGAATTAGTCCAGGTAAAACGGCTCTTGCAAATAAGGTCGAAGGTTTTGATTGCATGAAAAATAAAAAGATTTAAAAAGAAAACCCTGAAATAAAATGTCAATGCAGTAAAAGGTTATTGGGATATAAAAAGAAATTATTTGATTTACCTACCTCTGCCGGATGGCCAATGATAAATATTCAACTGACGTTGAATTTATAAATCTTTGATTGGAATTAATTACTGGAAAATTATGCCATTATCGACGGATGACGTAACTTTATACTATTTACATGTACAGGCTGCACGACAATGTCATTAAAAATTTTTTAGGAACAAATCTTGAGTTATCAATTCACATTACACGTAGAACGTTCACATTGATTTTCGCTCGTTATGCATTATGCAAGAGCCGATCGTCATTCTCAAATTTTACAGGCTCAATGAATTATGGAAATTCGAATATTAAAAATGTAAATTCTGTATAATATATATGATAACGTATTTTTTGAAATACCTAAAAGCGTCTATCTATTTCAATTACACTGATTTGTCACTAATAAATATACATAGATTTATTCATGCAATGCATCCCAGTCAAACCACGAGTCAAACGTGAGGTGACTATTTTGCATTGAAAGTCACCAGGAGATTGCCCCTGTAAAACACATTGTTATCGTGAACGGACTATATGTTCTTTAATACCATTGACAAAGTCCCATTCTTCGATTCAGTCCTATTGCGCAATTTCTATTATCCCATAAAAAAGCATTTACACATAGGTGGTTTGCCGTCAGGTCCCAAATTCATTATTAGTGGAGGTTGGTGAAACGATACCATAATCAGTATGGTGTCTCCTATCGGTCGTTGACCGACAATTCATCCTTATCGTTTGCAAATGACTTTCTGCACTACTGTGACGCCACTGATTTGATGCGAATCTCAATCTGCCTGAAAATAACAATAGAAAATTTTCATAATCAGTGATCAGACACAGCTGCCCTATATAAATTCCACAATTTTAACAACCACGGCACACGCACGTTTCTAATCACTTATTTGAATCCTGCAAAAATAATCATTTCTTCCACGAACACGAGCGAGCATAATATTACCACAAGGAACAAAACCTAGAAGCCTTACAAAAAAGAAAAATAACCACAAATCATTCCTCCATCATGAAAGTTCTTTTTTGCAAATAAAAGGAAAAACCCAGTCTTCGTACTCCTGTTTCATTATATAAGGTCTACGATACACTGAACTATTCAGTCTTCTCAACAGTAATTGAAACTATGTCAGCCACATCAAACCTATAATTAGATAAAAGGTTTTGATATGAAAAAAAAAGAAAAAGAAAATATGATAACAGACCTATCCTCCATGCTATGGCTTACCAGAGTGAGATGGTAGCAGGTCTGAACGATTGTGTTTCATGAGATCCTGTGCTCGACTATGACGTACATGCTGACGTCCAAAGAGACAGTAGCACTTGCAGATTATTTGTTGAAAATAAACTCGAAACCTAAAACAGAAATGGATCTTGTATAGGCGACGAACGGTAGGCACTTTTCAGTATATAAAAATAATGTAAAATAAAGCAAATATCCTAGCAACTTGTTAACCGCGCTCTGACATCAGTTAAAAAAAAGGTCAACAGGGTCGCAATGGCTGTACATCGATAGAAGATCGAACACGACAGTTACAAATGAGAAAATAAAATAGAAAGTATGCAATCTTGTTACCGAGATGATTTATCGTTTCGTTATATGGGCATTTGACGACGAGCCATCTCATAAAATTCACATTACACATCCGGAGGGAGTAACGGTTCGTTGAAATTACAAATTGCTCAATGATTTATCTGAGCAATGTATTTTATTATGAATTGAAATAAATAAATGTCCTTATCACTTTCCGGCGAACTGGCCTAACACTATGAAAAATCGATGAAACAACAGTGTCTGTATTCACGTCGTACTTCATCGAACCCAACTAGGACTTCTCTTGGGTATCGTTTTGCACAGGAGCATACGTTCTTTCTTTTTTATTCTTCTAAGGTATCTATGATACTTTTTTTCTTTTCTTTCGCCCTTGCTCATGCCAGTCAAGTGCTCTTCCAAGTTATTAAGATACACGTGCGTTTCTGCTTTTTTGTGGGACCTTTCTGTTCTTCCTTCAAAGACTGTTAAGGACTTCTTGAACGTTGGCAAATTAAAAAAAAAGGACTAAATAAATATCAAATCAATCTAAAAGCCAAAAAAAGGCGGATCCCATATTACGTTAATTCTTCTTAATGGCAAATACGACTCAATAGAAAAATTTAATTGTTATTTTATATACAAAAAGTGCTGTCACAAGCTATTCCATGGATTTTCATTAACACTTTTATTCCATTATATTGTTATATATATATTGTTATATGTATATAAATTATTACCTAGTGTTCATCCAGTAGTATATTATGGGATTAACCATAGCGTTGGACATGGCCAACCAGTAAAAACTGAGGTAAATGTGCTGAGCGTAACTGCTCTCGGTGAACCTGCGGTTGTGATACGAAAAAATGAAGTAGCCATGATAAGGCAGCCAGCAGACAGCAAAAATTGTCACAACGACTATGAACATCCTGACGACCTGTGTTTAACAAAAAAAAAATATATATATAACAAAGAATGAAGGTAAAAAAATAATAAATTAAAATCAAAATCATACCCTGCGTTTCGATTTCATTGATTCTTTCTGATGCTGCGTATGTTCGCCGATCGACCTTGAACCCCATAACTCACGACCCATCAACGTGTAACAAATACCCATTGCCGTCACAGGAATGAGATACGTCACGCCGAGAAACACCAGGTTATATCTGTAACAGAGTATCATTAAAACCCTTCATTTTTATACACTCATTTAGATGGTACACGTTATCGGAAACACCTTTCCGTGAGCAGTTTAATTTACAGTAAGGGCTACAAAGTGGGCGTTTCAAATAAACCTCCCCTAAGCGGATGCCACAAAGTTTCACATTTTAACGTCACTTTGTGAGGGTATAAAAGAGAATCGTACGGATTCTATAAAATTTCATACAATTTTTTGTTTCATGAAGAACCACAGTCTTCTCCTTGGTGACGTTAAAGGAAAGTATCTTAGAATTAAATTCCATAAAAGATTCTTAGGGACTGTCTGACCGTAGACTGAATTCTTAATGTATGTATATACAATGCCGTAGTCAAGTAAGACACTAAAATTTGTAGTAATCTCCGCGCATAACTTGTACTATTGTTAAGTAAGACATTAAGCATAGACTCAGCATAGCGGAGTAACTGAAATAATTTTTATACATTTTTTCCTGAGCTTCATTTTAATATATTCATTTATAATAACTTTGTGGAACGTGGGAAACGTCGATCGTCCAATAATTCAGAGTTTTCACCCGAAGTTCAATACTATGACATTTAGCTGTGACGCAAACTGTTAATTTTATCTGGATCAATATTTCTTATTTACTCGCACCACCCATTTTCTATGTTCCGCATAATTTCATATCGGGTGTCAAGAAGTTACGAGAAGCGTATCGACTTGCTGTTAATAGCGTCAGGCATAGCAACCACGTATGTTTTCTAATTAGATACAGGTAAATTAATTATACGATACGAGTATATCGATTTAATTGACTTTTTTGTTCAATAGCTACAGAAAAAAATTTCTTTTAAATCGTCCTTAATCATTAATTACGCGACTACCTGTCAATTCTTATATCCTGATTGATTAAATATCTCAGTAAATTTCTTGTTCTCCCATCGCCCAATAACTTATCCTAAATCCTCAAGATGCTTAATTGCAGCTAACTGAGGAACGTAGAAGAATCACAGAGATATTTAATAAAGTGACATTAATTAGTTTAGGATTCATAAAATTGAGATTATTCAAATAATTCAAGAATCTTTTATGAAACTTTGAGGGATTCACTATAAAACGATATTAATTCTCATACTTTACTATGCGCTATATATATATACACTTAATACAAGCAAAACTCTCTGTTAATTACGCAAGAGTACTTTTAGTAGTCTCCCAGGTTTGCACTGCGCATGAACTCCAACATTCATCCCTCTCAAGGGAGAACACGTATTAACCCTTTGACTTCTAGGGGAAACATCGGTTTAAAAAAGTCTCTTCTCTCGAATAGTGTCTTATTGTCACATAAATTTGTTAAATCTACCATTACGTGGTTTGTATTATTTTTTAAATAAAAAAGCAACGATACAATAAAAAAATACTCCTGTAGGATACATTAGCTTTACACCACTGTTATATAGTAAATTAATATAATAAAAATCTAATGACATACATGTTTCTTAGTCATCATGTATACTACAAGAATTGAAACGTTATCAAAGATTCAAGAAAGAAAAAGAGCCATAAATATGCCATGCAAAAAGATTTCAATCCAGGTAATTAATCTTATTCATCGAACAGCCAGAAGAAAAAGCAGTCTAAAAGGTAGCAAAGAGAAAAAGAAAACTGCAAATATGAAACTTAATCCATTAGCACAGGTCGTTGTATGCAAATAACATTAGAATCCCCCAAAAAATATAAAGGCTCATCCACAATAAACGTATCACCCGAAGATGGTTTTACCATAAAAATAAAATAAACAGCTTCGGGTGGTGCGTTTCTCCCGAATAAACCTCCTATGGTCCATAGCGGATCAGAGAAAGGAATAAAATCCTAAAAAGAAAGAAAATAAAAGTATATTTTTTAAAAATTCAAAAAATATTTCCAAATATATACATATATATGACTTCTAAATATATATTACATGTACTCCATCATACTGTTTGGATAGCGACCGTCCGGCCATAGCATGTAGCAAACATTTCTGGTTTGTCCGTTGGAATATCTGTAACAAAATGATAACTGATAACGTTTATCCGGTGTCGTTAAACAAAATGACTGCGATACCTGCGTGTGAAAGTAGTAGAGTAAAGCAAACAAGGCAGCGCCAGAAGCGCCGAAGCAAACCAAATCAGTGCCAATGCTAATCTTGCTCTTCTCCGTGACATGTGATGTTGAAGTGGTCGCATTATCGCCATATATCTGTCAACAGTGAGAAAATATTTTTTTTTATATACAATTCCCTTATTCGAAATCACAAAGTATATTTATTATATATATATATATATATATATATATATATATATATATATACTTTCAATCGTATAATTTCTTCACTTCATATCGTATATATTGCAAGTCTCGAAAATTGTACAAAAAATACATATTATATTTCATAGTGCTGAATGACACAGCAATTATATTCTATGACGAGGGTTTAATCCACTTTTCACACGACTTACAGCCGTGTGAGTCTAATGTGACATGGCTGATTAATGTTGGCAGCTCTGTCACGCGGTATTATTTAGAGCTGGTTCGCATGATGCACGAGGATTAATATTCGAACGGGGAAATTCCAGTTACACCCAGCAGCAATAGGATGCAGTTATTTCCTGAGGGAGCCGAATTACGTTATCAGGTACGTTGAACGGTATCGATTGTTTCATTGAAATGATACCGTGGCGAATAAGAGAAAAAAAATAATTATTTCTTATTAAATTAAAAGTCAATAAAATTTTTCAGTATATTTTCCACGTCTTACGAGATTTTTGTAAAAATTTTTTTCATTATACGAGATACGTTTTGGCGTGAATTCCGAGTGACAACTGATAAGCACAAAGTTGCTATAAAAATATTAATTATTTGATTATATCGCGAGTCGCTAAGTTTTAGGGGTGATAAAATATTGTGTCTGATATTAAGCGTGGAGTGGGTTACATTGTCTGCAAGTTTTCGCCCAGCCTGATCCAACCTAACCTGAAACCCTTATAATGTTACATATAACGTGCTTCTGGAAATGTAGGCGCGATATTGAATTTTTCTCATGAAAATTTTACGCCATAGGCGTAGACGCTGCTTCGCTATGGGCAGGCCCGAAGAAAAATTTTCTCGACCTAGGAGATAATGGTAGTAGCAAATATTGAAGCATCTTTTATTGTGTTTGATGTTGGGTGGGAAAACATTTTTTTTTTGGTATCGATCGAGTTGTTGAATGATGAAAAGAAATTCGTAAAAAAAGTGTAAAATTCGGATCGGTCATTACGAGCGAACGTGAAATTCCAATAGTTGTTTTGTCCTTGTTTTCTATGGCTTCACGATAAAAATAAATACTGGTAAAATATCTTCCGGAAGATGCTACAGGTGCGAGCGAATGCTGAGGATCTTTGTAACTTATCCAATAAACGCTTTCTCGATACGAATAGCTATTACGCCTGGGTTGTTCATATTTTCAGGATTCATGGGGTGGATGGAAAATGTTGTGAAAGTATATAGATATATCATAGCGTGCGATAGGATCGACTAGGAGCGAAAATTTTTTCTCGCGAAGAGGCAGCCATTTTTTTATCATTCTTATTTATCTTCGAGATTCGCAGATTGGAAATTGCGCGAGGTAATGAGCGGTGATTTTATTTTGCAGACAGGAAAGTATGTTTGATAAATAAAATGAATTTTTACGGATTTTCGGAAATTTCGAAATTATCATATTGATAAGAAAATTAGCTTTTTTTAAATGTATATCTTTAGTATATTGTGTATTTAGTATTGTATAAATGTATATTTAGCATATTTTCAGGATTCATGGGGTGGATGGAAAATGGCGTGGAAGTATATAGATATATCATAGCGTGCGATAGGATCGGTTAGGAGCGAAAATTTTTTCTCGCGAAGAGGCAGCCATTTTTTTTATCATTCCTATTTATCTTCGAGATTCTCAGATTGAAAATTGAACGAGGTAATGTACAGTGATTTTGTCTTGCGGACAGGGAAATATGTGTTTAATAAATAAAATGAATTTTTCGGGATTTTCGGAAGTTTCGAAAGTGCAATACTGATAAGAAAATTAGCTTTTTTTAAATTTATATCTTTAGTCACTCTTATCGGCGACTGGCGGTATGAATTTTTTGGTCAAATTATTTTCGTAACGCTATATATATGGTAAAACGCCAAACGGTTTTGAAATACGTTAAAGCTGCCACGGACACTCGTTCGCAACGGAATTCTAGAATTTAGTGAATTTCGTGAAATTCCATCGTGTAGCCAGAAATACAAACAGTCGTTGCCCAAGTGAAATTAAGCCTTGTGTGAATTAGGCTGCCAGGTGGAAAGCGTCATATCGCAAATGTCAAAAGTCACAGTGGCTAAGAACGTGACACATCTTGATATACGATAAAACGTTTCGATCATTTTCACGAGAAAAATTTTTGACGTTTGCCAAGAATACATAAAAATTTTACAGGCAATTTGACGAAATGCTGAAAAATCAAATGGGACGAAAATAAAAAATATATTAGGAAGCCGCCGTCGCACTTGGCGAAGTGTTCGTTCAAGGAAAAAGTTTCGATTTCAATTTGGCGCAGAGGGTGTCGTAATATTAGACGATACCAAAAATAGTTGTCACCATAAGGAATTAATAGCTGAACCAATTCTGTGGGTATATGAAAGACGTAATAGCAGTATGAAAAAAGTGGGCAATATAAAAAAACTAAATAAAAAAAAATATAATCTCAAAATAGTTTCACCGGTTGACTCGAGCACCTTACGACAGTTAAACTCGATCGAATATATTAATTAAAAGATTTTTCAATTAACAAACTCGATCGAAATTTTGTATCTCGTAAATAAATTTTTCAATTTCGCCCCTGTAAATATTTTTTCAAAAAATCAAGAGACCCGTTTAATTTTGCTTCGTTGAATAATACATAGGGGGAACGATCGCGCAAATATATATACATATATAAAACCTGTATCATTCATGTCGCAAACATTCGATTCGTGTTATGGGAAAAGCCAATACTTTTGTCAGGGTAAGAGATTTCCTGTTCGCAAAAAAGGATAAGCATCGCCGAGGACACGGCATTGAATTATATTGGCAGGTAAAGTCTGTTAGGGCGTAAAAACGACAGAGGACCATTCCAATTGGAATCCCATTATTTTTCGCAAGAGGAATCGTCCTCTAACTGATCTTGTGAGAAATCGGCTTTTTCACGTTGAAATCAAAAAAAAATACGAAACAACAGAAGATTTACGAATTTATTCATAGCCTCTCGAAGAGCATGTACTTTGAAAAATATTCAACGATCTTTCTATTGTATTTTAATGTAAAATTAAATTTTTTTTACAAATCACCGAATAAAATCTACCCTTAAAATATAAACCGACGAATACAAGCACGACTCGTGTTTCTAGTTGCTTGATAATATTTGCAAAATTTAATTCCTACGTCATTTGCAATACCTGCTGCTAATTATTTAGCAAATTGGTGAAACGAACCGTTAACTGTACCGTCTATTACCCATCAAAACCATAAGGACTGTCATACGAAATAGAGTGGCACTTTTGACACGTGCAATAAACGCCATTTAAAGCTGCGCCTGAGAATTTTCATGGGGTTTTTTTTTTGTTGAAAAACGTTTTTTCAAGGATATAACGAAAAAAAAAAATTTAATACATTTAAGTACTGTATTGTAATAATATATAATGATATACAGGATATAATGTATATCGAAAAGGAATATGTTATATACGAGAGGGAAAAAGATGCCATAAATCGCGTGATGAAATATCATTCAGTACTAAAAAATTGAGATAAAAAAGTTTTTATGTCTGCCTTTTGGCACGAATTTGCCAGAAATTGAATTTCTATTTTTCACGTTACCTTCGAGTTGCGAATTCGCAGTCTTCGATAGTTTGATTAAAAAGTAGTAATACGAGAAAGAATATCGAGAAATAACTTTGTCGATATTATTGACAAATTACGGCACGAGAGAGTCCAAACGATTTTTCGTGCACTCGTCGTTTCTCCGAAGAATAATTTTTTTTCATTTGATTTTTAAAACGATCCACCCGCTCAAAGATGCGCAAGCGTCCAAGAATTTCCGACGGTCTTCGTCATTTTTAAAAATAAATAACGCTCGTCGTAGAAAGAATAAGGATCGACAATTTTTAAAAGGAATTGCAACTCTTCTGTCAAAGTTGAAAATTAACGAAAATTGGTGTTCGCTTCATTAGCCACGACCTACGTGTCTACGCTCTTTTTATGCTCTCAGGTCTTTTATATTTTATCCTCGTCTCCTTTCACTTTGTCTCATCTTCATTTTCTCAACTTTTTTCTCATCTATCAATTTAGCCAAGTAACGAAACGTACGCGGAATAACCAATCATTTCGTAATTAACCTCAAAAAACGAATTTCCAAAAAATTCCATATGCCGATCACGTGTTATCGTCATTTTGTAAATTTGCATGCTACCATTTTTTTCTCATCAAAAATCGAAGCACCCTGCTAAAAATATATAAATATATTTCCTACATACATCACGCATATCAAGTGCACGATTAGTCATCACGCAGCCACAAGAAAAATGATCTTATTTCTTAACGAAGATAATAAATTAAAATAAATAATCCTTTGCAATTCTCGGCCCTTACATATAACAACAGAGCTGAAGTTTTGAATGAAGATCTCGTCTATGTAACCAACTATAAAGTTCAACACAAGGTAAGCCCGGCTAATATCCCTTTCATGCTAATGCTCCATTTTCCTCAGAGTTACTTCCCTTAAATGAGTTTCCTTGGTTTCTTGATTCAAGCTGTAAACCAAACCCGGTTGATCTTTGCTGACACTTCGGCAAATAGTATAAGCTCGGGCTCAATGACTATTCAAGGTTTTATCACAATTAACTGCACCAAGTGCAATTAACCTCAACAATATTTACACCCCTCGCATCGATTCAGGTAAGTAAAGCAATTTCAAGGGAAACCTTAAACTCGTACTTATATATCTGTCTCTTATAGTTTCTTAAGGTAAAGGTAACTCTACAATCAGCAATCACAATTGAATTATAAATCTTAATGCTAATGGGTTATTAATATATTTAGCTTAAAATACCTTAAATAAAACAAAAGTACGATTATAGATTGAATGCTGATGATACATCATGTATCAAGCCTAATGACTGTAGAAAATATATCTGAAATCGATATTAAAGCTGACATAATATTATTGATATTTTGCAAAATCAGAATTCTATATAACAGGACGAGATCGATTGATATAAATCGAATGGCAGGATGATTAAATTTTTCACGATAAAATTATCCAATTTCAATTATACTCAAATTACATTCAATTTAATTGCGTAACTTGATATTTCTTTTTTAATTAAGATACATTTATATATCGGTTATGGGCATTGTAATCGTATGCTCTAATGGATGCCTTAGAGGATATAAGAAATTTCATTAGGGTTCGTTCACATTAGGATTTATCGTTCGACAGGCATATTTAAGGTCGCTAGCTTTATGATTATAGGACCAATAAAAGCGACTGTACCCTATCAGTTTTAGGGAATATAAAACCTAATTTATACTGGGGTAATAATGATTACGTATCAAGGAAGAAAATCTTTCAAACCGTTTCCTATGTAAAAATCCATTTGACACGCTAATATACATAAACGACGTAGTGTATTATATATATTTGACATAAATTAGGATTAATTTCACAGAGCATAGAAAATTTCAATCACGTTTGCCTGGCCAGCTGGTTAGACCGAATAGAAATTAGATAACCCAATTTCCCTTCTAATATGAGACATGATCGAATTCCATATTACCATATTGCCACCCCTTTAATATTGTAGAGATTCAAATCTACTTCCTATCCGCAAATCGAATCTGCCTATCTGAAAGTTCGAACAGTTTACGAGGCATTAAAGCGATAAGAAAAATAAATCAAGAAAAACTAACCGATCAGCTTTCAAACGAAGCGCTCTAAATATATCTTTTTCTACGTATACTAATGTGTCGATATATCTATATAAAATATACAATAGGGTGATAAAATTTACGGATATATCTAAATATACCTTAAACGACACTTGGCTAAATACTTCTGCACTAGATTGTACAAAGTCGAACAAGCGATTCCTTGATAGACCATTATATAAAGTCTCTGGACCATCTTACAGGCCAGAGTCTAGGAGTTCCTTGGAAAGATGACCCACGCTGCACTCTGTCAAGTAATCATACTAGAAAGTTGTCGAATAGAAAGCCTAATGTAATAAAAAGCAAAAGTTACTTGGGAGTTGTGAAAAATAAGTAAAAAGAAAAGAAATAAAAAAAAACAACCACCTGTCAACGACGGCGAATGTGGGAATCCCGTGCTATATGGACTTTATAGATAAAATCTAATTGTATAAGTCCAGGAGTTCTAATCTTTTTTCCTTCCTAATCCAGGAATACTGAGGTAGCAAAAAAGTCTGTGATTCATTCCGGGTTTTCAATTGCACAGAAACTCCCTCTGCGGCAGCAACATCCTAAGGATATCCTATGAAATTACAGTAAATCACATGGACGTCCTGCGAACATATAGAATATCCCAGGAAAGTTTTATGCTCAGTGGGCGAGTAATACATAATTTATAAATACATAAAGCTCTAATAATCTTACATTAGTGTCTACATAAAGAATTATTATAAAAATTAATACCTCGTTACCACAAGCTTCATCGGTAGAAAATAAAATCACCAATAAAATGTCCTCTTGGATTCCACCTAGAGACTCATTAATACTTTTATTAATTTCCACAAAAGTTACCTCGTTCAGCAAACTCTTTCAGGATGCTTAATGGTTTCTAAATTGACCCATTTTTTGCCCCAATCTCTAAAAGCACAAATTAAATTAAAAAAAAAAACAATCCAACGATCGTCCTTGCACGGCTACAGAACAAAACTTTTCTCACAGCATCCCACAGGTGTGTGAAACGATAAGAAAGAAAAACAATTGAATTTTCTCTCATTCAAAAAAGCTTACCTGTCTAGTGAAATAGCCATGAGTGTAAAGACACTGGAAGCCACGGTAACGTTAGCCACAAAATTATTGACTGTACAGTAAACAACCCCAAAGGGCCAATCCGAGTTGACCATGAAGATGAAGTTGAAGACGCAGTTGAGTACGGCCATCATGAGATCCGACAAGGACAGATTAACCAGGAAGTAGTTGGTAACCGTGCGCATTCTTCTGTGTGCTGAAAAGAAGAAAAAAATAATTATTTAAAAAATTCACTCAAACTTGCACCAATCCATAATCCTTATACCACTAAATTATCTCTTGTAAATATCAAGTATCGGCATGCTACTGACCCAAGGGGTCAATTCATATTCCATCCAATTCATATCTAATCTATGCCATCTCGTTTTCTTGTTAAAGTTTCAACACAGCAACCGAATATCAAATGGCATTTTCACCGAAGAGCCCAAGACTCTCCCATACGTGACTATCGCACAGATCAATGACTCGGAAATCCTTAAACCTCCCAAGGGAATTGGCAACCCATAAAAAATAATCGAAAAGTACGAGATAAGACTGAAAGCAGCACCTCATCTTAGAGTCCTTCTTCAAGATGTATCCTGAGCTTGCGAATGAAGACGAGATAACGTTGAGATCTAGTTTCTTTCTTTTTTCTCTTTACATATAAAGCTATGATTATTCGATATAAATATACAATATGTACCCCCCTAGATACGAGTGAAGTTATCGTTATCTTCTTGGTTGGGATTTTTTGCAACCTTTTTTTTTTTTCTTTCCCTAATACACGTAAAATTGCATAGGGGAATTCGTGATATGACGTAGATTGAAATAAATGCGAAAATTCGGGAATATCTCGGGACAGAACGAAGCCGAGTTGAATATTAAAGTATCGACAAGGAATATCTTAGATTCGGATGAATCGATATCACGAAGTCGTCGAATCGACAGTTTAATTTTAATATTGAAGTTCAGCTGCTCCTCGAAATTTCGAGGGTCGAATTCAAATCGGCCTTTCTTTTCACCTTAACCTTCCTACGTGCGAAGTCACATGAAAAATATAAGTCCACGCACGATTCACTATTCTTACGATTCTTTGCTGTACGATTACTTGTCCATCACTAGGGCGACCCTCCATGAACCCTGTCTGTTGCACTAATCCCAAATCATCGTTTTCAAAGCCCATCGACACACCCGAATTTCCCATAACCATAGGGCCCAAAATAAAATCGCTGAACGTGACAGCCAATCAACTGTCGAATGGGACTCGAAATAACGTCTCTTAAAGTTTTTGAGTGACGTCATCGGCAGCCAATTGGTATGACGAAAGATTGACGAGATCGATAATTTTCGATAAATCGCGATATATCTGCCTCTGGTTAAGGGTAACAAGAATCGAAATAATAATCACACCCTGTATTGAGAAATTTTCGAAAACCTCACGGATACCTGGGGGTCTTCTAAATGCTAACAATGTGTAAAGCAGTAATGCATATAAATTGTGGTTGACCATATATCCTGGATTCAAACTTTCCCTCATGAAATAAATTTGAGGATAAGGATATATGTGTGTGTATGTACAATATACATATATGTATACTGCGTATGATGGAAATGCGTAGCGATTTTCTTGGTCTTTTGGGTAAAAACAGGTAACCGTGATACGATGTCTAAATAATATGAAAGAAAAAGAAATAAGTGTAATAGAAGAATATTTGAGGTTTATAGAGCGTGAAAAAAAACTTTGGCACCAGTGAAATAAAACCATGCAAGAAAGGCAGGTGGGGGGGGTTTTGGCTGACGGTTGAACTTTGGGATCGTTTTCTTTATTTTTTTTTCTCCAATGTCTTCCATTTTCCGCCGCTTAACTTACGGTTCACCGAAATCCTATATAACGATTATTATTATCTTGACCAAATGCCCTTTGACTTACTAGAGGATCGCTTCTCATTGAATTTTACTGGCAAACGGGTGAAAGAAAATCCAGCGGTTCTTTTTTTGGAATATTTTATGGTACTTCGAAAAGCTTTAGAAAAAAATGTTAACATTATTTTTCCATTTCCGTCGAGTACTGTGGTAATTTTCTTTTTTTTTACGACATTACGGTCTCCCCGCGTACTCGAGGAAAGAATGGCAAAAAAATTTAACTACCCTTAAGGACCGTGCAAATCACTTCGGCAAAGCCGCATTCCGTAGCAAGTAAAATTGCACAACTCGGGGAAGCTTTTGTAAGCGGGCTAAAAGAAGGGGAAAAAAAAAGGGAAGCACGTTAAAAAGGCAACGAAAACACGAGAACTTGCACGCTTTAAAGTTTCGTCAAGTATTTCAGTATTTTCTTATACCCCGTGTCTCGAACGTACTGCACTGCGCCGTTATCACCGTGAAAGTAAGAAGTGCAAAGTGTCGCTGATTATAATTAATTAGCTCGATCATGAAAATGTAGTTTTAAACTTTTATTTATAGAAAAAAATTCGAGCGTCACTGAAGTCCCCACAAAATTCTTATACGACATTTTTTGCATGCGAATTATCGATAAACTTTTGGAAGGTCGTTTTTTAAGATCTTGGAATTTCTTCTGAAAAAGGTCCAAACTTGGGTCTTATATCATGGGTTTACTATATACACAGTTTCCGTCATGGGTCGAGCCGGCATATCGGCTTTCCGGTCCCCTAAAGATTAATGGTAAAAAAAAATTCAAAAAAATTAGATATACATTTTAAAAAGGTCAAAATTGATCAATTCGAAAATTACATATGAAATTTGTACCGGGCTAGAATGCGTTAACGTGTTAATGATTATTCGAATTGGTTTTTGAATATCTTAAGCTTAAGAGATTCCACAACAGGGACAAAAAGAGACGCCGTAATACGAGTATACCATGATATATCTATATATATTCGAAAACTACTCAATAATAACTATATGAATTGAATAATGAAGAATGGAGCAAAGGAGGCCGAACGCAATGCTGTGAATATGGCGCACGAAACGACAGATACTTATGTCAAGTTGAATACCATGGTGGCGCCGTCGTCGCGGTAGTCAGACAGAGAGACAGACAGAGAATTGAGATGAAGATAGAGAGAGATAGAGATATTTTTGCATCATAGAGGCATAAGAATTATTATATGCCGTTAATAATAATTGCTGTTTACAATTTCGACTTTTTCCTACTTCACTTTCGTTTTTATTATATATCTTTATTTATTTCACCGTCCACGTTTCTAGTACTCTCGACATAAGCCTCCTTTGCTCTATTCTTCATGATAACAGATTTTTTCAAAAAGACAAATTTACTCACTGCCCGTCATCTATTTTCGAAAGCTTACCCTATCGACGTAAAGTGTAACACTTATGCAGACTCGCACCCCCCACAACTAAATCATTTCCACTTTCTCGATTCTGTCAGATACGGAATAAGATTCGAGTCGAGGGAGGTGAAGGAAACATCGATCGTAATTTCCAAGCTCGCCAGATGTAGCTGGAAGGTATGTAAATTTGGGTTACACAAGAATATTAACATAGGCATACAAGCTAAACTGTGGTACAGTACGATTGATGATAAAATATGAGAACGAACGTTGCGAGACGAGTTACAAGAAATACGACAAAATCCATTGGACAACGAAAAACGAAAAAAAAAAAATTGCTCGATTTAAGTATTGATTTTTTTATCGTCCAATTATCAGCCGATCTAAATGTCCTCGACAAATAGCCACCATCTATCGCGACAGATAGTATCAATAGCATAAATGTAATAGGTAGTATCAGTATCAAGAGCCATAATAAAGATGTTTTACATTATCGACTGAATCCTACACCCACGTTCGCACACTAAGAAAAAAGAGTCGAATAAGCAAAGTTCATGAATGACAGCCGAGTATTAATATTGGAATTGGGGTGACTTTTTAGTACTCAATCAAAAAAATGACACTTCGTAAACCAACGTAAGCGTGAAACGCGGATAATGTAAAGTGTCAGCTTGTCAAATTCATATAAAGTACGTTGAGTTTCTGATACGTGACAATGAAGCGGTACGGTCGATAAAACAGATTGCACGGTCGGTAAACAAGCGTATAATTCCACACGTAGTTGACTTTGTAGAAGAATCGCAAGAAGCGGAAGCCGAGTATGTCAAACTGTCGCCGAAGAGGTCTTGAACGAGCGGTTCGTGATAAAATACAGTCCCGTGGAAAGAGTTAGTTCAAGCCTGGTGGAGGAAATTGAATTTCCAATTTGTACAACGGGAACGGAATCCGTGGGAACAAAGGAATTTCTTGTTAACTATGGACTGAAGAAATTCAGGAACTTGGGTATGTATATAGTGGAGGTCGGATAGAATTGTGAGCTGTATCGAGGAAGGGGAGGTGCAGGAAGGTTTAAGGAATGAAAGAGGACAAATTCAATTGTACTGTTGGATACCGATAAGAAATTCGGTAATTTAATAACGCGGACGAAAACCCATGGAAACAATTAACTCGAGCTAGAATGAGCAGTCGGCATAGGTAGCAGCGTGCCTTTAATATCATTAGATCTGCTATACCTTGCGAGCAGGTACAATAATCGGGTTTCGAAAGAGAAAAAGAAAAAAAAAAGTCTCTTATCGCTATCCAAACCAAAGGGTGGTCCCGAAATTAGTTCGTGTCTTAGCGCTGATTCTAACATCCTCTTAAAGTCGTTACTGCGAAGGGTTTTCGTGTGATCGGTCGATTTGATCTGAGCAATCTGAAAAAGCGCCCCTAAGTTTAGGGTTGAATTGATTATTTAACAGAGAAAATAAGACAGGGTAGGTAAAACAAGCTACGGGTAATAGAACATTTTTAATAACGCTTGAAATTTCACGAACCGTGACTTTGAGGTTATGAGAAATGCGTGAGATACTGCTGGAACAGGAACAACGCGTAATGTAATTATCCATCCGAAAACCATGAGTATTAGTGTATCTATATTGAAACTTTTTGGTATAATCCGAAAATTATGTTAATTGAGTGGAAAACTTTTTATATAAGCTCCGTGAAAAGCTCTGGTAAACGTGAATCTGTATGTATATTTGAAAAAGTTTCTCAAATCGTAATGACGTCACCAACACTTTGTTATCAGGCGCGCAAGACTGTGAATATAGGAAAAAAAATAAATAAAAAGAGATAATATACAGATATACTTTTATAGTGGATTCCCTTTCATCGCAGTTCATCGATTGAACTTTTTGAAATACCAGCTACGCCTATACCTGTCCGATCTATGACAAGCGAATTCTATGGGAAGTGTCTCGCTTAAGCCAGACTTTTTTTACCTCGAACTGCTTGTCTGATTTATTGGATACGTGGGTGGGATATGAGCGAGAAGTTGGAAAGTAGATACGATCGTTTGAAATGACGTCGAATTGTTGATAGAGAAAAAATTGTTACGGCGAGGCGACGTAGAAGCGGCTGATGGTAAAAAAAAAATCAAAATGTAATTTGATATCGATACGAAAAGTTGAATATTTTCGAAATACGATACCCGCCGCTTAAATTATTTACATTCTTGCGATTTATTGTATCCGCCATTTTGATTTCGTCACAATCCGTAGGACGGAACAACTTTTTAATTTCACCTAGTTATTTTTGAAGTATGTCAGTCACGAGATATTTCAAATTTTTTGTTTGCTTTTTAATTAAATTATTAATCGAGACTCGTGTCTCTCTTTCAACTTACCAAAGTGTCAGCTGAACCTGTTGTAAAAGTCGTTTGGGAATTGTGTCTTACCCCGTGAGATATTATGCACCCTCCTACCGTCCTTAAGGTGTACGGATATCTGATAAAGCGTAAAATAAAAAAACTCTGTATAAATAAAAGGGACATAAAAAATTGAGACGCGGAACTCGAAGGAACAAAATTTTAACGTTGAAAAAAATGTTTAGTCGCATTTCATCTTGAACGCTGATGAAAAAAATTTTCCATCGCGTACCCGAGGCTATTGAATTCAAGTTCTTAAAACTCCTTCCTGTCAAATTGAATGAACTTCTGTCGACTTCTATACCCCGCTCAACAATATCTTTACGCGTTTCGCGCGAAGTTATTATCGACGATCTATATTCAGAAATTCAATTCGAATTAAATACTTTTTGTTTGATTAATTTTTTTTTTCTTCTTTTACTCACACGTATATCCTACGACGACGGTGTCTCTCTATTGTCAGCGGATTAACAATGCACGAACATTTTCATTGTTTACTTAAATCCAAAAAATTTCGTCCCGTGTGTACCAGCCTGACAAGCTTGTTTTTTCGCGTAAAATTTTTCATCGCCTTCACGTTCACTTTACACAGGAATAAAATATGATATATGTATATATGTTTAATCGCGTTACACGCTGCCGTACGATTGGAATATTCGTAAAGCAAGATCTTTACTCAAGCTGTTATTATTGTCCTGAGAAACTTCTTGGCCAGATTATTTTTAAAGCAGCTACCACTGCATTATTTATTATGACTAACCTCTCATAGAGACTTGCCGAGTCTCGTAAACGAGGTAAAGCTTACAACCACGCTCTCAAAGTTACCCTATCCATCCTTTTTTTCGACACAAAAGTGGGTAAGAGACTTTTCGATTATTCCGTAGCGGTAAAAAAAAATGTCAATACTTTTGTGGGAGTTAACGCATAAAGTTTTTATACAAATTTAAAAGCGCCTATAACAACCACAGCGCACTCGATGGACAAAATATGCGTACTACGCGGTTCAAGTTAAGATACATAATTTAATATTCAAAAAGATTACTTTTACTCCACTTTTTTGTTACGCAAATTTATCCAAATTGTTAATCCAAGTGCAAGTAACAGCAATAGATTTTTTGAGGACATCGACGATCATGATATTTAAAGGATAACAGATTTTGAAAAGAATTCCATATGGCAAACGTCACAAAGGTTCACGAATTGCAGCTGACAATGAGGATCCAATTATCCTTTCACTGTTCGGTGGACATTATGTAAGGATCAGATAGGATAAAAAGAAAAAGAATCACCGTACAAAATCTAGGGACATAAATTGTAAAAATAACTAGAAATTTTCTCAACTCATTTTACAAAGTTCCTGCCATGCATTTTTTTCTATAGGGTATTTTAAGCACGGGTCCCTCGTACCGTACGCATGCACAAAACTTAACAAGCACCAATCAGAATCGCAATATAATTTACGAGCGACACACTGCATAATACAGCGCGATATTATTCATGGAGATAGACGTAATTATGAACCCTGCAAGGCGATGACAACAGCATGAATGATTTTGAGTTCGGACCGCGAATATAAACTAAGAGATATATTGATACATTAAACATGCATCTGTGGATATATGTATTCTAAAGTCCAAATACTTGGTGCACCTCGAATACATATTTCAACTGTTAAATGTCAATTTAATAGAGCATAGTCTCGGTATTATTTCAACCAGTACTTATCAACGTAGCATTCCACGAGTAATCATTAATGTAGTACTTAATTACAGTAATTAACGAACACCGAAATGGGCTGTTGATTCCAGTATAAACAAGAACGCGGAAATGATTATACAGACAAATCAAGAGTCTCGATTTTAAATGAAAATATCGATTACTGATAACAGAGTGCTCGGCGATCGTGCTTTGCAGAATGAAAAGAAAAAACCTATGAAAATTGAAGCAAAATCAATTTTGTGCAAGCGCATTCACGGGAATTGATGAGTGTAATTAAAGTTGCAAATTTACTCGGTACACACGTGCATGAAAATAAATGTCCATGGGAACCAGCCCAGAGGTAATACTTTATATTGAACCGGACAATAATTTTATCGTGAAATCGGCACGCGTTTTCAATACGCAATCAATGTCTTGTGAATCGTCGTTGATTTGAATACTTTATGAAATTAAAAAATTTTTCACTTACCCAAAACAATCCACATGACAATAGCATTGCCGCCGATTGCTACCAGCAGCATTGACGCGAAGATCAATGCCCAGGATAATTTTTGCCACCACGGTAGATCGAAGGGTCGTCTTTGTCTTGGAAGAAGACAATCGGACAGTGCATCTTGAAAAAATTCCTTCCTTATAGAATTGTCCAGAGCTTCCTTAAGTACGTTCAGAAGCTCGCTGCGATTCAGATCCACCAGAAAAGTAATATTTCGCTGAAGCACAATAGCACTGCAGTTGTACAAACGAAGTGAATCTATACCGTTCATACTTGTCGTTTCTTCTTTTAAAAGTTTATCCGCACTTTTCAAAACTTTTTTGTCCCTGCTTCTAGACGAATACAACTTTAAACAGCAGCTCACACCTTCTTTATGAAAGACGAACATCAATTCTGTCGCGAAACGAACTTCGTGCTGATGTTAGGTTATACACTGTTTGCCCGATCGGATTGACTGACGTTTAAAACTTTTACACCGAAAATATTAAACCGACAAATACTTATTAACTTTTGTTTCAACAAAATCTTTCTCGAACCTACGCCAGAGTGTGAATTAACTAAATACCGTGATCGCGTGTTCGTTACACTCATCTTAAAAACTTTTCCGCACTACTCACTGTAATTAGTCCCGTATGTAATTAGAGTAAATGCGATTAGTTATTGATACAGTTAAAGCCGATGAATTTATTTATTTGATTTAGACAATTGTTGTATGCCTTATATTTATTCTAGTCTTTTAGTCTACTTCACACTGATTCACTTTTTATGTTCATTGTTAAATAAAGGGTATTTTCATTTTATTTTTGAGCTAGGCAATTTACACTTTTTCTTTAGTCACTCTTTTATGTTATATTCACAACTTTCTCTGCGAAAGCACCAGGTTCCCTGACTTCCGTACTGCTTCCAAGAGCACCGACGCGATACTGAAGTTCAAGCACAGACATTCAATATTGCGTGCGCATCTGTATACAGTTTACCCCAATTCGACTCATCCCTTTATAGGTGTAAACGTCAGCTGACATCGTAGAGGGATGCTTCTGCATTTCTCAATAGCCACTCTAGTACCCCTTTATTTGGATCCTGCTACGTGCCGCAGATAGGTTCAATAATGTCATTGTGGAATTACCCTCAGAACGCCATTTTGCATTCTAATCGGAATTTGGTTAGATGGGAGTTTATCGTTACGAAACTAATGCACTAAAGTGAAATTGCTGCTCTGTGGTGCAGCGATAATATATTAAACACTGTAGGGATATTGTAATATTACGTAACACATGAAACGATTAGAAATTGTATTTTCTAGTTTGTAAAGTATTCTGAATGAGTGGTAGTTGTGCGTTTAAGGATATTGCGTTACTTTATTTAGATTTGGAGTGCATTGAGAATCTTAATTTACCGTTTTATATACATGAACTCGATACGTTCTTCCCTTTCTTACTTATTATGGAGGTCGGGTCTCTTAACTTTTCTCGTTTATTATCGCGGCTCAGTCTCTTTCCAGGAACGAAAAGTTTTTCGGTCACTTGCGCGGCTGTTTGAAACGTAATGGCTGCCAATGCTAAAAGCATAAAGTTCCTGTTTTAGAAACGTGTTGGTAATTATTGGGGTATCCGTAAGGTGGCAGCACCATCGGTTAGTTACATTTTTTAACCTGTCCTTTTAGTATTGCGTCTCAGTTTGAGTGGATTTTGTGCATTGTTACTCTCTTTTTCGCGGTGGATTTATTAATTGTTTCTGCTATTGAATAAAGAAATTGTATAGCAAGATGAAGGTGAAAAAATCTGGTGATAAGCAAGAATCGAGTCTTCGGAAAGCAGTGAAAAATGTGAAACAAATATTCAAGGTAAGATATCACATGGTCGCATAACCTATATTTATTTTGTTATTGTTTTTATGTATACATTACAATATGAAAATTCAAACAATATGGTCTATTTCATAAGTTTATGTATTTTTGGATTTAATTTAGGAGGTCAGGTAATTTAGGATGTGTATATTTTTATATTTTGTATAGTAAAACTGTCCGATACGTTGTCTCTTTACCATATACTTGTTTGTTTAGCAAATATTATATATGCTTACAGAAAAAGAAAGTAGAACCAAAGGTTGAAGTGATCAAGAAAGTGATCAAGCAGGAAAAACGTCTACGAAAAAAAACTGAAAGACAAGTAGGCATTGTTTATATAGGACACATACCCCATGGATTCTACGAGGAACAAATGAAGGATTATTTTGGTCAATTTGGAAAAGTAACACGTGTCAGAGTAGCTAGATCAAAAAAGGTGAGAAAAGAACAGTTACCTCAATGTACTAATAAGATTTATGTAACTTTTATACAATGGTTATGCTTAAACTTTAGAATGGACACAGCAAAGGTTATGGATATGTAGAATTTGCACATCCCGAAGTTGCAGAAATTGCTGCCAAGACTATGAATAATTACTTGATGTGCGGCAGACTTATAAAAGGTACTATTGCAGTATACTATTAATTATCATCTAAAAGATTGTCGTAATAACACACCGAATCGATATAAAAATATATTATTCTTACAGCCAATTACATTCCACCCGAAAAGCAGCACAAACGTTATTTCCTGGGTACCAATTGGTCCGTGAAACATTACGGAACATTAGCAAGAAGAAAAAAAGAAATCAGATTGAATAGAAACTTAAAATTAAGTAAGAAAAAGCATAAAGAATTAGCAAAAAAGTATCTCACAAAGTTGTCTAGCGTCGAAAGAAAATTGAAAGCTAAAGGAATCGAAATGAAAATAACACCCGTCGATGTACCCGAAGTAAAATAAAGATTATCAAACATATAAGTCTGTACAATTCTAAAAATTAATATAAATTTATTGATTTACTTACACGATACATAACAGAGCCTAAAGTATTATTTACATTTATCATCTATCTCATAATTTCCAAACAAACCCAATCAATGCGTCAAGACATCGCAATCCTTATTCTGTGTATTTGCCACACCACCCTTAGTCCTTTTCCACTTCATGCGTCTATTTTGAAACCACACTTTTACCTGAAATAATATCCCTCAGATTAATAATTAAAGAAGCCCAATTAAAGTTCCAAACTCTCACCTGTCTCTCCGTCAAATCCAAAGCCACGGCAATCTCGTAGCGACGAAGACGCGTCAGATAATTGCTGTGCGCGAATTCGCATTCAAGATGACGCACCTGTTGTTTCGTAAAAGCTGTTCTTTCCTTGCGCGGTTTGTCGCTGCTGCTTCCATTGCCCACTCTCTTGCCATTGGACTCTATAAATAAAAATACCGCGTTTCAAAATTAATATCCTCGGATCGATACCTCAAAGTAACTAATTGAACTTCGTCTTAGCGTTTCAATTTGTACGATCATTGGAAAGTCAAATTAAACGAAGTTGCCCTAATTCCACAAAGCTTCTTGCCATACGTACTTCTCGGAAAGACACGAGACCTATATGCATAAGCGATCGTAGCAAAACAGTAAGTTTCACGAGGCCGCCCTTTTTGCCAGCGCGGTTTAGATGAAAATAGCTGCATATTCGATGCGTCACAGGATGACGTTCATCCAAGACTTACTACCAGTGATACGCGCTGTTTCAAATGTGGGTTGATGGAATCTACCATCTTTTACAGATACCGACATCAGCCTTGCTTCCGTGCCGCTATCTCTTTAACGTCATACGGTAATTGAGCGCTGACGCAAATACGTCAAATCACGATTCAAATTTCGCCCACGTAACTCGATGAGTAAAAACAATGAAAACGTAATAAGCGTCGAAGTAAAATAACCGTAAAAAAATTCAGATTCCTATACAGCCACCATTAATGATCCTGAAAAAATTTCACTTAATAATTCGATCAAGAGCCTGCTCGATCGGACCATACGGTTCAATATTTTTATAAAGTTTATAACTCATTCAAAAAATCATTCTGGGACTTGTGTATTCTCTTAGCCTACAAACTGGAGGTCCTGGTACTATCTTTTTTTAAATACAGATCTCATATAATGTTTTTTTTAGAAAAATGGAATTTAATTGCACCACAAAAGTTTTATCTCTCTACGCGCCACCTTCTGCGTGTGATACGAACTATGGTATAGTCGTTCAATGCTTTTTCATTGAGAATCATCATAGGTTTACGATGTTTTCACTCGGTTGGCTTCATTGAGTTTTTGGGCGGTGATGTGACAGATGTTCTAAGGTCCCGAGGACACGTGTTCAACTCTGAATTGCTATCTGGCCTCTGACTCAGAGATTTACACGGGTTGTGCGGACATACCAGATTGCTCCATGCGCCACGGCGTTGACATATATTTATGTCTTTTAGCAAGAGTCAAATAAAAAAAAAAAAGAAGATTTACACAGGCACAAAGCGTATTTGCAAATATCATCAAAAATTACTTTCCTAGATTCAATTCTCTTCCTAAATTCCGTTATACAACTTTTTTCTTTATTTACAAACAAAAATTATCCCAACTGTGATAACCGACCGGGGGTAATCTCGCTCGTGTTACGTAACGAGCATAAGTCACAGGAACATATATAATTACGATTTCTCGATTATTAGATAAATATTTAGACTGCGCTGGCTCCGTTATAGCCGCATTGGCGACGGTAAAGACATAAACTTGACTGTTACAAATGAATTATCAACAGACAGTCTTGTACGCACATGGTAAGATATGTCTACATACAGTGCTTTTTTTTTCTACAATTTTCTTATCGTCAAATTGTCATACGGAAATCGAAAATAGTTAATTTGCATTCGTCAGCTCGTTAACAACCGATGTACTTCGATCCACGCTGATTGGATTTTTCCAAAAAAATTAATCAAAGAATTCAGACGTCTTACCGTACTCAGGTTCGGAAAGTCCACTGGCAGAATTGACTTCCTCCTCGCAGGAAAAATTGATTGGATATTTTGACGAAGGGTTTTCGGAAATTTCCTGGGAATCCTGATATTTAATCTCCTGCTCCACGGGGCTGTCCTGCAGGTAAGGTATTTCCCAAGCACGGAACAGCGTGGTGGTTGTGATATGCTGACCTTGATCTCTTGGACAGAATTGGTCCTGCGAAGAGTCCTCAAGTGTTTTATCTCTTCTGGTTGTGAGAGATGAGTCCGTCGCAGGAGTGTGTTCGGGGATGATATCGTGATGCGAATATTGCTCCCACCTGATGATCGATTGAATAACAATTTGATTGGTAGTTATAGCTGATTAAAAAATTATATTCATCGTTCATTAAAATTAATTTTATTCAACATTTATCCTAGTTACCTGCATATCTGATAATTTTTATTCCCATCGCCACTTTGCATCGAACTGTTTACGCACTGCATGTCAAACTGCTGTCCCATTTCAAGAGGAGGACTGGCTGTCGTCGACACGTCTGCCGAGTCTGTGGAAATGTCCCATGGCCATTTGTAGTACCAAGCAGATTCGCGTGTTTGATTGAAGCGGATATTTTGAAAATCCATATGAAGCGACGGTGGCGTCGGCGGCGTCGGTGGTAACGCGAAGACGTCCTCCGATGCAATTACTCTTGTAATATTTCCTTCCGTCCAAATGTCCATTATTAGCTAAAAAAAAGGGGGGTTTCCGGTATTAGTATTATTTTGTAAATTTCATTCTTTACCTAAAACAAAAATATTATTTTTGCATACAAACAGAAGCATATGGAAATAAAATAAAAATTATAAAGGAAAGTAAAGCTCATAAAAATTTTAAAAGCCATATTTAACATTGACAGATTTAGATCAATAAGAATAAGATTATCCTCTTAACTAATAAATTTATTGACGAAACTATCGTTGATCCTCTTACCCAATTTGTTTTACAGGACTAATTATTCTTGAAAAAAATTATTTTCACTGGTTTTCCCTTCGAGTCGTAAAGTGTGAAAAAGGGTTTGAAAAATAAATTAACGTCTCTCACGAGTGTCACTATATGGTCACAGAACGAAGAAACGTCGTAGCCAGCGTAAAATAATGCTCGTCTCGTGTGAATTGTCTCGGTACTAACTTCGAAATGTCAAATGCGCACATGTGAGGTCACTATGTGCGAGTTGAGTAAAGTAAATGGGAAAGAAGAGGGTTGGGTGAGACACGAAGACCAGAGGGACCGATGTAGGAGTAGGGCTCAAAGACACGGAGGCCTAGCCAAGTTCCAACTCCTCGTTCTAACCAGCCAATCCCGGCACTTCGTATTCCTGGATAACAGTGGAATTGTCACCAATTGCGAGGAAGTCACAGCTGGAGGATGGGCGTGCACGATTTTTTTGACAATGACAATCAAACTGAAATCGCCAAGTATGGCAGCCAGGCAAAGATTTATGAATTGAGAAATTGAAGAAGAAATTCTTCATTTTTACAATCTCTCTGTACCTTGATAACAAGCTGAGGCAATCTGATTCAACATGACTGGCACTGAGTGATCACTGATAACGAACGATAGATTTTGGCTGATTAAATGTTTAAGTAATTTTGTAAAAAAAAATGGTAAAACATTCATTGACATAATTACGTTATTTTGAATTAATTGTTTTTGAGTAATCACAGAATCAAGGTATATTTCGGATTACGCCACTGGGACTTGGCTGAAGACCTAATTAGGGATATTTATGGAAGGTCGTATCGCCCCTCCATAATTTCAACCACGTGTGATTTGCAGTTGCCCTCACTGTACTGATGTTTTGTAAATAGTTTTTATTTTTTTTTTATTTTTTTTTTTTACCTACTCGAAACCATCACAGCACTTATATGATCCCGTGTTAGTATGTAGAGATGTCCTGTCGGCAACATTTCCAGACGACAAACGATTTCTCTTAGACTTTTTTTTTTTTTTTTTTTTGAAGGGAGAGAAAAACGCGATAAACTGCACCAATTACATCGACTGGGCGGGAATGATCATTTAAAATTCAAAAACGTCCCTCCTTCCGAGCGCCTGCATTCCGTCCTCGTGATACCGGCAAGATTTATTCTTTTCTTCGTACCGGAGACTCTGGGCGATTTGAAAAATATTGCTTTCCCCTGTATATTGTTATTATGAATTTTCTTAGTTTTATTTAATCTTCATCGAGCACCTGCACCGTCTTCTCTATTTCTGGACCAATTAGCCACTATACGTCACGGTATCAGAAACCAACATTTTAAACCTCTAACGGAGGCTGTTTGTATAAGGGGTGGGTACGGTAAGTACACGTTAACGATCCGGCAACCCACAGCTGGATATCTTCTCGGCAGATTGAGCTTTTCCCGTGAGTTTCCAAATTTCGAAAAAACATTTGCTTCCCACTAATTGAAGTAACGCTTAACTAAGGATACAGTATTAAAGCCCGACGACTGAGTTTCCAATGAACGAAACTCCCGCAGACACGAAGAATGAAATATTACCCCTTACTGAAAATCAGTAAAAAAAAATCGATAGCCTCTTAAGCGTAATTAATATATTAAAAAATTATTTACCCATGATTCTAAAAAATATCAAGGCACAACCAAAAAAAATATGAAATTTGATTTTTCCCGGTAACGAGAGTCTCCGGTAAGAGAGCGAACTTAAGATTAAAGAAAATTTGTCATTTCCGTAATAGGAGTATTTTTTCCCATTGTATTATACATAATACACGGCTTAGGTTTATATACCAAAATACATATATAGTCCTTGTCACGGTCCATTACTGTCAGGACGTCAGAGCGTATCCTCCGGGGAATCCGGAAAGCTTTCAAGGATCATTAAAAAGCATCAACAAATTTTGTGCGGTGACGTCAAAAAAAAAAACATATTTGCAAATAAGAACACGCGTCGAATAAACACGAAGATAAATCGATCCTTTCAATCTCAATCTAATCCTTATCCACAAATGGAAGAAGCGAGTCTTAAATCCTTCGAGCACAGCCCAACGTAGAAAGTTGTTATTTTTATTTCATTGGTGCCTTTAATGCCCGGATTTCATTGAACGTCAGCCATTACTGTGTCAACTAGAACATAAGTTAATCCAAAGGCGAGAGAGAGCCCACCTAAGAAAACATTTCGCTCACTGCCAGAAAGGCAAGTGGGTGGTGGATGTCAGGTTGCACGTTCCAAAGAGTCAGGTCTTCCCCAAAGATCGTATTGCTCTATTAATCATGGCTACGTTGTGTTTAGTTTCCTTCTTCGAGGCATTTTACCTATGGGCAACCATTGCGGGTGCGAACGTGGATGTGAGTTTCCGACACGTCTCATTTTCTTTGTGAAAACTTTTCCGTCGGCAGGAAGCCGAGCTCGTCGAAACGACGAAATTGGAAACTTGGTGCCAAGCAGTCTGGAACTTTTGAGAATGAAGGACAAATTCCAGCGGTAACTGAAGCGTTGAAAAATTATATACAATCGTGCGTAATCGTACGAGTGGCTTGTCGTTACCATGAAAATGAGGTTATACAAAATTACCGACGACATCGACGACCTTAAAGAATCATTCCTTCCCTTAGGAAGAGAAGAATTAAATGTTTTTCTTGAAAGACAACGTCCCGTCGATTTACCCAGCAGCCACCGCGTTGTCTCAGCCCTCTCGAAGAGATCTGACGAAGCTTCTGGAAGAAGTAAACAACAATGTTATACTCCAATTATCGAAAAGAGAATTAATCCAGAATTATGGTATTGAACCAAGAAATCCGAAATAGAAACAAGACCTAAGAGATCATACTGATTCCATACCTCGATAATCCTATGGCCGATTAAGATTTGGATTTTTCAATCAGTTTAATCGATCCAATATAATGGCGAGCAGATCCTTGTCCGTCGGATGCGTTCACAAAATAGTCCTGTCGAACAAGAAGGAAATTGATTTACATTATTGTTTAAGTTACACAACAGTTATGCAAGACGCGAATAATTCGTTCGATACAATTTAACGAAGCAAATCAATTAATTAGCGCGATGCAGATAAGGATATTGTCGAATGTCCAGTACAGATACTGGAATGATATTCTTGTCGAGCAGAAGCCGATCAGATTTGCGAACGCGATTCAAATTTGAATAAAGACGGTTGTGGAATTTCGTTCTGAAAAATTGGACAGTGGACTTTGACAGTTATAAAAATATAACTGCGTAGGTGGACATTGTCTTTTTTAAGATATCGAAATTTTATGCTCTTCGTGATTTAAGCGCCTGATTACTGGCTGGCTCAAAAATGTGGGTGTTAACGAATGTGTAATATGCGGTGATTATGACGGAGTGCAATGCGGTAGAGGATGGTGACTTTTTAAGTGAGTTGGGCCGCGTGAGAATTTCTTGGGGTAATGAGAAACCCAGACATCTTCTACGAGCACCCGGTTTATATCAAACAAGTCGAACCCTACTTTGGTTGTATATCCATTGTGGGAATTTGAATCCAGAAAGATTAGAAGTCGAAGCGATACGGTGGATCGAGGAGAATCAATAAGCGCGCATATACCCAACTATAAAATGATCAAATCAGTGAGGCGAGTTAAAAAAAAAACTATTCGTTGGTATCATTTTTTTTTTTTAATATCGACGTGAGAGCTTTTTTATTGAGTTCATCATCAACGATAACATTTTTTATTACCATTGCAGTAAAATGGGGTCAGCAATAGCGAAGTATCTAAAAATATTATAGCTGTCTTATGTTTTTAGGAAATTTTGAAAAAGAAAGTTTGAAGTCTTTAGATTTATTATAGTGAACTATATAGGGGCGAGCTCGTGATAACAATTATGATCCAGAAATCACTGTGGGTCCAGGGTGCGTCTATTATTTTGGAAATTATTTCTAATTCTGTTCATTGAGTCTTATAAATAATACAAGCTCTGCAATAAATGTCCAATAAGCATATGATGGTCGCTCAAGAACCGCCATTGGGTTACAAGAGCAAAGATATTTTTGGTTATCTTACCCAGAGTAAGAAGTACGCAGCATCCTGCTGCGTTTCTTCGGCGAAGGCAGTCGCTGCTAGTTCGCGTACATTGTATGGACCGCATCTCTATGGCAGAATCTGAATCATAGAGTCATACAGTTAAATAGTAATTATGGAAAGTCGTAGAAAGTATCCAGGTAATTATTTAAAATTAAAAAGAAAAGGCTTAAGCATTCGTTAAGGCATACGAAAATTCTGATTCGGTAAAATTATGAATAAAAATTCGTATTTAAATATAAATTTGTGAAAACGTTTCGTTTAAACTCGTTATTATTTTTCAGATATAGCCGATATTGCTCAACATTATCAATCTAGAAGATTACAACAAGGATTTAGCATCGAGAATTGTTTAAGCACGCCAATGAGACGATTTGGAATATACTTGCTCATGGCTTTACTATGCCTCGTGGTTGTTTATTTGTTTATAAGTCTCGTGATATTGATATCAGGCATAAAAAAAGATGGAAGTAAATCAATTGCAGCAATTAAGTTACCAGTAACGGATCCAGTTACTTTAGAACAGAATGATAAATCAAACTTTACGTCACCTATATCAGCAGTATTGACACCAATTGAGTATAAGTAAGTTTGCTGATAAGAATTTTTTCTTGTTAATATTATTCGTTTCGTTTCTTGAACTCTTTGACTATTATTTTAATTCTCTTGCGCCGTTAGCATACGCATTTTTCCTCTTCTGGTGAAAGACGAGACCGGAAGCTTTGATGCAAAGTGTGAAACAGAAATAACTGTAAAGCCAAATCACAACGCTTTGCGAATTCCCGTTAACATCAGAAATATTCATATCCAAGAAGCATTTGTTCTTGACTTTTACACGAGGAAGCCACTGGAGATAAAAACTGTCTATTGGGATAAACAAAATGATATTTATTTAATTATTATGGAGCAGCCACTAACGGCCAGTCGCGTGTATATCCTGCGGTACATATACAACCTGAAAATTAGTAAAGGTGGAATTGGATTGTATTGGGAATCTTACGTGGAAAGTTTGAACAGGACAAGGTAAATATATCGAAGAAATATATGATTTATATTAAAATATAATACAACAAATATTTAACGATACTACCAGGTATTCCATAATTTCTAATTTATCACCCAATTACGCGCGCACTGTCTTCCCTTGTTACGACGAACCAGGATTCAAAACTCCATTTCGAGTAACTATCGGTCGAAATAAGACAATGAGGACCCACTCGAACTCGAAAATGAAAATAACCAAAGACATGTGAGCATTAATATCTGACTATAATAGAAATTGAAAAATAAATGGAAAAAAATGTCCAAGTATAAATAACGTGAATATATTTTTCTTTTTGTTTTCTTACTTTTATATTAGGAAGGGTATGCCTGGCTTCGTATGGGATACGTATACTAAGACAGTTCCTATGTCCACTTACTTGCTTGCTATAATGGTTACCGATTTTGATAATTACACCGTCACCGAAGAAAACCGCTTTGGCCACACGATCTATGGACGCAGTAGTATTTTACCCTATACAAAATACACGTCGACGATGGTAACTAAATTGGTACCAATTATAGAGGATTTGACAGGGTTTCATTACGAGCTCGAACAGTTGGACTTAATGGTGGTATCAGACTTAAAATATGCGGCTATGGAAACTTGGGGCTTAATAACTTTTCAGTAGGTACACGCAAAGATTTTTCATATGGATGAAATAATTGTTGAAAGATATTCTATATTCCCAAACAGCGAAAGTAGTTGTGTTGTGATCGAAGACTCAACTAGTCAATCTTCTTTAAAACACTACGCTACCATTGTAGCCCATGAAGTGGCTCATCAATGGTTTGGTAATTTGGTAACACCACTTAGCTGGTCCTACGTATGGTTAAAAGAAGGATTTTCAATGTTCTTTGCATGTATATCGATGAACCTTGTAAGTATAATATATTGATATAAAAAATTGCCAAAGTATCTTCTTCGAGTCATATTCATTATTTCTCTTTAATTCAGGTCGAACCTTCTTGGGATATCGATGAATTATTTTTTAAAGATTCTACGGAAGCATTGACAACTGATGCACTGGATAATACGTATGCCTTATTGACTCCTGTTAAAAATACTAGTGGTCCCATTGATATATTTCACTATATTTTATACATCAAAGGCAATAGCGTGGTCAATATGATGTACAATTTTGTGGGAAAGGATATTTTTATGGATTGCATAAGAAATTACATACGTGCTTATGCATATGGATCAGCTGAGCAGGAAGATCTTTGGAAAATTTTTGATGATGTACTGTCACAGCAGCGAGTACTTCCTGATCATCTTTCCATGACTGAAATCATGCACTCTTGGACGCATCAACGTGGCTTTCCAATTTTGCAGATCAATAGAAATGTACACACTGGTACTGTTCACTTGATTCAGGTTTGTTATATGTCACTAATTTTTAGAAAACAAATCTGTAGCAGTATAAGTAATTTGAGATTGATAGTGTAACTAAGATGATATATTATTATAGATATAATTTGTTTACAGGATAGATTTCATCATGATGGTCCAAGAGAAGAAAGTAGAGAAATATGGCATATTCCAATAAGTTGGACAACTCAATTAAGTCCTCAATTTAATGAAACTGCCCCAAAATTATGGTTCAGTACTAAGCAGATGATGATGAACGAGACATCATTAAGAAGTGCTGTACTGAGTAATAATTGGATCTTCTTTAATCTGAAGCAGACTGGTAACTTGTATAGGTGTATGAATAAATCTACATGACAATGAAAAATTGAGTCTCTCCTTTGTATTCAAACTATTTTTCTTTCAGGATTTTACCGTGTAAATTATGACAATGGCAATTGGCTATTGTTATTCACTGATTTCAACAATTTCCCACCGGTGATAAGGGCTCAAATAATTAGTGACATTTTCGCTATGGCTTCAGGAGGCTTTTTGGATTATAATATAGCTTTTGATGGTGCTAGGAAATTGCAAAGTGAAATTTCATCAATAGTATGGGACATTGCCATTGTTGCACTCAAACCTATTCAAGTACATTTGTATAACACGTCAGGATTCCAGGCAAGTCCTTCGAAGTTAATTAAAATAATATTTACTTTGCTGAACAATTATTTGATATGGTAATTAAAGACGCTAAGAGGTATTTTATGTTTCTCGCGTGTGTTAATGACGGGTTGCCTATCGTCAGGGTTCAATGCTCTGGAGGGTCCGTACCGATAGTTGATTGAAAAAATATTAATTTTGTATCTTATCTTTTACAGCAACTCATGAATATACTTGTCGATAATGTTTTTCATTATGCTGTAAATAATACGAGTACCAATTCGCACGATGAAATCTTAAATTATGCTTGTATGGTGGGTAACGTAGAATGCTCGAGAAGAGCTCTGAATTATTTACGAGAACGTACAAGTGGGAAATTATTAGAATTAGGGTAAGCACGATTTTGTATATACAAAAATATATATAATTAATTTTTACCTATATACTATCATATGAATTTATTGAAATTACAGAATTCCTAAGCATTTAACATATTGGGTATATTGCGCAGGGATACGCAGCGGTACTGACGAAGATTGGTATAGACTGATGGATCTTTATGAAAATAGCACATTAGACAAAGATCCAATGATCTATGGATTAGGATGTTATAAAAAATCAAGTTTTTTGGAAAAGTACAAAAACGAACATTTCACTTAACTGGCACCAAACACTTATATAACAATTTTAACTCGTTCACTTGTCACAGGTACTTGGATAGGTTACCAATAGATGGACGTGTTACTCGAGAATTATTTTTAGCATTGTTATCCGTTGCGGCAAATCCTTATGGAGCCAGAGTGGCCTTAAATTACTTTGAGCACCATTGGAACCTCATCGAAGACTAGTAAGTACCGGAAGTAGGAAGAGTTTTGTGTTATTAACATTATTTACAATCATATTTTATAGCGGTAACGAATCCAATACAAACGTGATCGGTTTAATCACCTCATTATCAAATTATTTGAATACCAAGGAGGACTTGGAAGTGGTAAGTGGTTTAGATAAATTGAAAATCAAGGTAATTACCTTTCTGCTGTACTGTACCTTGAATAGTAATAAATTCTTCCAGTTAAAATCCTTGAATGTAACAAAAGCTGATGAAGTCAAAGCGCTGAAGAATGCCATAGCCAAAGTGCACAATAACGTAATGTGGGGTCAAAGATATAAAGCAGCCGTGGGAATAGCGATTAATTCGATCCTCCATCACACGCATTCGTCTACATAATCATTGTAAAATAAATAGCGACGAAGACAATAGATCAATCAGGTAATACAGACCAGAACTAAAATCTAAGCACAGCTCAAAATATCAGCATTATTAGAAATGGCAAAAGGAAGTGAAGTCAAATTAAGAATTCAGAAAACATATGAAGAAATCATTTTTTAAATATCACGTAGTCAATCTTTGTGATTAAACAGCTTAAAAACGACTCCTGAACATTACCTGCAAATTACTCACGGGTGAAACGTGACAAAATTAATACTATTTCTAGCGAATAATTATACTATACCGTACTGAGACCGTAATATATAGCGCCATAATACTAATTCTTAAATACCAGAAATTCATAAGGAAGACGTCAAAGCGAGGTTGCATACGAGTGAACACAAAAAATTGAAATGACCATTGAAGAATGAGAATGCCAGAGCCTGGAATGGTGGTTTGCGACAAAAAGGATAACAAAGGAAGTAAAAAAAAAAGAAGTAAAGGAAAAATGTATAAAAAGAGAGCAAAGCGAAAGAAAAAAAGAATGCACGCACACGTCTCATGTATGGTACATTGTGTATATTGTGTCTCAAGTTAGCCCGAGTCGCATAAGCGAGACCCCTCGTTGTTAGCCAGCACCTTCGTGTAGTGAAGCGAAGAGGACTCGTATAGCGAGCGTGAGTTTCGTGTGGTCAGGAATGTTGCTAAGTAAGGGATTGATTTACGAGCAGTTATCATACCGCCAAACCAAAGCCCTAATAGATTCAGGTCAACGCCACCACTATTCTTCGAAGTCGTTTATAATAAGTCCGAAGGGGCCCTTTCTTAAACTCTACCAACCCCGATACTTGAAGATTTTATAACCTTGAGAGAAAGAAAAAAGAGCAGAAAAAGAAAAGAACTATTTACCATTATATTATTCCTCGAGACCATCTTCTTCATCCAGTATATATTCACGTATAAATTTATTCAAACGAAAATCAGCAGACTCCGTCTGTCAGTCTCAAGTATTGTATGTCAAGTGCAGTAAAATAATGCGTATAACGATTGACTATATTTTCTTTACCCAATAAATTCTTTCTCGATTATTCTATAATTCGATTAATAATATTTATAACGCCAGTTGTCTAACGATGTAAGAAATATATTAATACAGAAATACGTACCTCAGTCTTTCGTTGGATCAGCGTAGTTACGTTCGTACGACGTAGTTTTACTGACGAACGCAACCCTGGTGTCTTTAAACGGAATGAAAGAACAAAGATGGCGGCAGGACAGGGAAGGTGGTGAATCCTTGATAGAGACATAAGGTGCCGGTACCCGTAGCTTCTTACAGAGGCAGGACCCTTCTTGAAGCTAATGATTCGGTCATTGCAACGGGTGCTAGCCGGGTGGTGGAAAGGAGTGGTATGAGTTGGAGTAGAAGGAGGAGAGCCATGGCGAGGAGACGAGGATCGGCCGGCCAGGAAAGTAAGCCCGATCCCAGTTCGAACGCTTCACCTCGATAGACACTTGCCTACCGCGACACGGAGAATCGATCGATCGTCTATGCATAAAGGATCGGCGGTATTCAGTTATCAGTAAATTAAAATTCTTATTTCTCCTTCGACTCGATTTATTCCTACTTGATCGACGGGACTACTCACCAGAAGCTGCTCATGTTTCTTATTTGGGGGTTGCTACTACTACGCACCCCGACGTACGCTGCTGCCGGAAATAGCTACCAGACCTCGACATCCTTCAAAAGTACGTAGACCTGTGTATTATAAAAGTAAAAGGAAAGTCGAGAGACTTTTCAAGAATTTTCGTATTTTTATCGTACAAGTTATCAGCTGTTCGTGCACGTTTCTTTCGAGTGACGTGTCGGTGTATCGTTGACCTCGAACAATTTTATAAGGGTGTTGTATCTGCTTCACTGGGTGATACTTTTAATTATTTCTTCTTTCGTGCTTGTCCTTTTGATTTTGGACTGTTCTTTAAATCAGGTTGAAATATTCGAAGTATCGTTTTTTTTCTGTTCGGGATAGAATGGTGGCCGTGGTGTTTATTACTTCCGGGCTGTCTGGCGTCCTGGACGAAATACGTCGAGGAATACGATTCTATGAGGGTCGCACGATGCGACGCACGTTGTGGCGAAAATCCACCTGACGAAGTAAGTAGGTCACCCGATATTAGCAGTGTAATTTAAATTGAATAGTCTCCGTAAAGAATCAAACTCAAATTGAACACATCGCATGAATTATCGTTATCTTTCCATTCATGGGTATATTCCTTTCGAGAAGCGTATGAAAACGTACAGAAGCTTTTGCTCGTAGGAACAAGTAATATATTACTAAACATTCATATGGACCTGGTGCTGCTGTTAGGTGCGATTGGACGTGAGTCATTCGACATTAGCTGTTCGAATATTTTTGCACAGTCCAAATATTACATTCGAATATTCCCAGCACGTGTACGCATACGTATATACGACTGTATCGTGCAAAGCTTCGAGGCACTTACTAATAAAGAAGCAAATATTTGGAAAACTGGAAAGTGATTTTGATCGCATCGAAGCTCCATGAATTTCTGAAAGAAAAAAGTCATGAATAAAAAAGACAAAAAGGAGAACTTGATCGCGTTATAGCAAGCGATGGCAAGAACGGACCAACTGGTAAGAATTGACTCTGGGTCCTCTCGCTGACACATGGTAATAAAGTTCCGATGTAATGGCCCATTAAGGCCCAATGGAACACAGTAAATTTGCAAGTAGACTTATAATCAAAAGTGTACTCTTGCAATTATGTCGGAATTGAAACATCTCGGATGATCATGAAAAACAGGTTTATCTGCGGATCAAACAAGAAGCCGCCAATAGGCATATTAATCGATAAGGTTATACGAGTAACGCTGTAATATAATTCGCACTGTAACATTTAAATCACCGCCTACGCACGGCCCAAAGGACGGGCAGATAATAAAACGAATGTAGAAATAAGATAACGTAGAGCGAAGTACATAACCTCTTAACGTGTCACTAGAAAGAAACAACGCAAGAAAGCAAAGCCCGAGCAGCAGCCTCGATATACTTAAACGAAGAAAGAATAAAGAAGAAGAAGAAACATTGATCCAAGCCATAATACCAAGCACCAAATACATCAATGTCCCAGCCCGACTACGCAAAGAAATCTGATCCTGTGCAGGGTCGCGTTCGGCAGATCGATTCCTCTCGAAGCCTTTAACCTATCATGCTCCAAGATGGCCACTGGTCATCAACCGTACAATTCTATTCCCGCGAGGGCAATAAATAAGAGCAATCCGAACGTCGACAGATATCATTGACAGGGCCGAGTCAAATAAACGATACAGAAAACGGTATCAATAAGAATGGCGGCTAATTAAATATAAAAAGGACGGACCACCTCGACGCATTCGGCAGTAATGACGCTCGTCGTTTGACGTTCTTATAGTAAACTTCATTAACTGGTCAACGGCCCGGGAATCGCGAGCAGGCATAGGCCCTCGCATGCTTCTGCTTTACTTATAAAAAGTAGGCCAATAAGTAAGCGAACCAGTTTCTTCGCCCGTTCGAATGATATATGCGTTCCAGGCTGAAGCGGGACGCGAATGCCGGCAGGCGAAGGAACGCCAGGACTTGCTTCTCTTCGGGCTCCGGTCGACCGACCGGAGACCATCGACGTCGATGCAAACCTACGTAATACTAAACCGGACGAAACTAAAGACCATTTCGTTTCGGTCAGCTTGCAGCGAAACCGTCACTGCCACTTCGCTCTGCCTCCGTGTTCGTTCAGTGGCGGGCTGAAGAGTCGCTAAAATAAAGTTACCAGCCTCCCTCGAGGGCATTGGATACACTCAATTCACTTTCACACGATGAGACGAGACACGGACACCCCTCTCCGCCACGAGCACCTTTTATAATTTTGTTATAAAATTTGTTTGTACTTTATATCATTACTATTTTTTACTCGAGCACTTGCCGGAGTCTGATTATGATTTTTTAAAATATATTTTAATACTTTTCTTTACTCTTCTTTCTTTCTTTTATCGTGCTGTTATAGTGCATGGGGATTTGCTTGACCTCCAATTACACGAAGCCTGGATTGTGCCCTGAAAAGAATTCCATGTCGTCTTTCGAAGCTGCTTGCTTAGATGCCTGCACCGGGGACTCCCACTGTCCCGATATGGCCAAGTGCTGCACGCACGATTGCGGTATCACTTGTATGCATCCTATAAATTTGGATGGCAGAAGCGGTAAGGGATCGCTGATTCTAGATATCGATCGGGTCGATCGGGCTGTAACAATTACCAAGGAATATATATGCAATAATCGTTAACGAAAATGGATTCTCTTGGAGAACTGATGGGGAAAGCAAATTGCTGTATATTATGGGGTTCCGTAACAGTATGCAAGATCGTAAAGTCCCATAAAATCTTCCTTGTTATGTTCTTTCAGACCTTCCGGCTATACCGGAGAGCGTTCAGATCCTTCAGCAAAAAACTAATCAGGTACTGCTAAGCTGGCGCAGTCCTCGTTCTCCTGTCAGAGGCGCGAACGACGAAGACCCTGGTATCAGGTATCTCGTTGAGGAACGTCATCTGCTGGGACCCAGATATTTCGAATCCAGATTGAGTTCCTGGTCCGTCAGACACGTGTCCAGGAAGCCTCACGCTACTTTGCGCGATGGACTCAAAATGGGTCATTGGTATCAGTTTCGCGTGGCTGCAATCAACAGTAATGGATCCAGAGGATACTCCAAACCATCGAGACCATTCAAGACGAAAGGTAACACGAAAGATGAAAAACAAATGACTTTTGAAATTTTTTGGAAAATTTTATGAGGACGTATACTGTGGTCGTATCCCCAATAATGCACTACACACGGATACTTATTATTTATCTCTTGTTCACTCGCTTCTTTTTCCTTTTCATCGGCTGTCAAAGTCCTCTCACGGAATCGGATGCTGGATTAATCTCCTTTTTTTTTCTTCTTCTTCCTTTTACTTTACCTTCAGTAAGAGCAAGCAAGCCGAGTAAGAATTCTTCAGTATCTGAAAGTATAATCGTACGGACCAACGGTACTCGGAGAATAAATCCATTTCTTACCCTCTGTTTAAAAGTCGTTAACGACAAGTTCTTACCGCCATGAAGGTTGGCAGAGTCAAGTCAACGATTCCGCACATGGAAAGGCGACATTCCATCTTATTCGAGATCAATATCATTGAGAAGATACGCTTAGTCGATGGACCGTAAGCGTACCATTTTTCGTAGAAGGCATCGTGGGTCGTGGCTGTACTCTAATTTTGAAAATTTATTTTAGCAAGGATATTCAAAGGATTTTACACAGTCTTTGGGATTAACGTCAATTAAAGTTACCGAGTCCAATAAATTTTGAGCGCAAAAGCATAACACGTATACCTGCATCAAGCAAACGACAGCGTAGGAACACACCACGGCTTGTATAAAATAATCACCAGAACTCTGAAGAGAAAAAAGATTTAATATAGATAAGAAACGAGTGTTGCAATCAAGAAAATATTGATTTAAAGGAATAATAAATTTCGCTCTTACCGAGATCAAGATAAATCCCAAAAAGCAGAAACGAAATATGCAATTCAGGTACACGTAGACGACATTCAAGACCAGTAAGTTCTTAAGGATCTTTCCAATTCTAAAAATAAAAACTGTTGTTACTTAACGTTTACCTCTTGTCTTATTGCGTAAATTTTATCGTCTTACTCCATCACGACTTCGCGATGTCGAATCCACTTTTTTAATTCAATCTGTACAGTCCTTTCGATTTTTTCGTTTCTCTCATCGTCCAACGATTCGAGATCACTTTTATTAATATTTTCGTTCTTTCCATTAATTATATTAATCAGTTCCAAATTTAAATACTTGTACTGAGCAGTAACAAGGGTAATGACGTGTATCAAGTAAATATCGATACTAGCTTTTTTCAAAATTGTATAAAATCCACCCACTGCCTCCAGAGCAATACCAGCGACAAACAGTCCAGTCGAAAAGGGTTCACCGGGTATATAAGCAGGTATACGAAAGTCATTGTAACTGAATTGATCCTTCTTGAAGACTTTGTAAATTGGCGAACCGCAAAACAAAACTACCGTCGCAGTAGCGAATATCGTGTAGAGCTTCAAGGGTTTCTGAAAAGGTTTCACAGTCTTCTCCACGCATTCCTTTAAGGTTTCGACATTGATTAAAACGCTGTTCATCTTGCCGATCAATCGACGAATCAAATCCCGTCGTAAGTTCATATAAAAGCCCAAAATAAGAGTCTCGATGATTACGGCCTGGTTGGCGGTAGTGTCTTGAAAAATGCGTTGGTTAGTGGTAAAAAAAATGCCAGCAGTCGTAACGAGAAAATAAATGAATTCAAAGATCCAGGTGAAAGCCGAGTAAAGTTTTTGAACTTTGGAAAACGCCGCGGCATCGTTTGTCAGCGGTAAAAAATTGCCACAGACAAAATTAATCAAACCGTTGAATCTATTGACACTACAAAAATCCATGTAGAATCTTATTTTTCCCGACTGCCCACAGTCAATTACACACGAATTCTCTGCTCTGTGTGACTTTATATAAACTTTCTTTTTTTTTTTCATTAATCATTCCGTCTATGCATAAAGAACCGGAACGATAATCACAGTCGTGATGGTTAATATGCAGAGTCAACTTCTCTTTTATTCCTTTGTCTTCTTCCCGTGCAATTAACCTCGACTGCTATCAAACTAATTGCTCGACTTTATTCGATGAAAATAATACAAAGGAGGATAGGCTATAATTATACGGCCGAAGTCTCGGAAAGGAATGGCACGGAGATAGCTCGAACAAGGTATACGCCACGGACTGTACAATTTTCTCACTCGAGCGTAAACTGTCTTTGCAGAGCCACGAAATCCAAAAGTTCCTCAAAATCTAACGGTGAGCGGTGCTCGGGTTGTCAACGACAAATTGCGGATTCATCTGAGATGGAAGCAGCCGTCGTCGGACGCGCCGATATTGTTTTATCGAGTATTTTGGACTCGGATGATTCATGGACCAACCAACGACTCTATCCTGGTATACCGTCGCACGGTACCCAAGGTAATGATTTCAAAAGCTATCAGAATTATTAAATACATTCCCAAAGGACCACCCACGTGTGCTTCTGGTGTCCATTGAAAATAAAAAAAATTCTCACCACCGTCATCGCTCAACTTTAATCACTTCCATTAAAAAAACTTTACAGGACAAAACGTGCTACGAGCTTAAGAACTTGGAATTAAGCTGTCAGTACTTCCTTCAGGTCCAAGCAGTGGCGCTTTACGGCGGCGAGCGTCTGGTTTCTCAGAAAGCTTCGAAAGTCTTCAACAGCACCGACTACAGGAAATTCGGTAAGTGACTTCATGAACTTTCCTTGCAATTAAATCCAGCGAGGAGCCGCAAGGTCGATCGTACCGAACCCCGTAACGAGCGACCTGGTGCAAAATGCGCGCGACGATCATCGGCGAGGTCTGCTTTATGCAAAGCTGCCACTGGAAGACGCTCGCGTAGGTGCGAGCGGCATCGGGATGGTCTCCACGTGCGCCGGATGATCTGTCACTGCGGCGAGATAAAAGCGCGTCTCGTCTGGCCGGCAAACGCCAACGCGGACAGGTACAACGTCACCTGGAGACAGGAATCCTGCTCGGCGTCGTCTCGGACACGTGATCCGGATTTCCATCGCAAAACAATGTTCAGGGTCACCGAGGTAAGTTTCACAAGGACATCAATGACACTTGGCATAGCGACGCGTTCCATGGTGCATGACGTTCTTACGTACGCTAAGTACCAAAGTACTTACACTTGACCCGTGTACGTTTTAAAATTGAGATACTGGGAGAGTCCTGTCAATTGCTTGGCTTTTTCTTTTGTTTTCGTTCGCACCATCGTGGCTCGGTCGTTCTTGGAGATTTTCTTTGACAGATCTTATAGATTCCTTTCGTTAGAATCTCCATCGGTAACGAGCGGCACGAGGGGTCGCACGATAACGACTTTCTTAATGTAAAATTATTTTTCAATTGGCAGAAAAGTCATTGCGACGTCCTTCAGTTGAGGCATAACTGTACGTACGTAGCGAGCGTACGTAATATACTTGGAAAAGGTAAACTAGAGGAACACGGAAGTAGTATAGAATTTTTGGCAACCGGATGTCATCATGGCAGACACAAAGATATCGGCCAAGAGAGATCGTCTCAGTGCAAAAGTAAATCGAGAATGAGAAGACAGTATTTTGGATATTAGGGTGTAGGCGCTATGAAATTCTTCTTTTTATTATTACCTAAGACCATTTTATCACTTTGGCGAGCTTTCGAGCACGCGCGAGCATAGATATCTCTAGCGTTTCAAACTCACTGTCACGTCGTACGAAGAAGCCTCAAGAAGAATTGTAGTTCGCTTCTTTGTTCTTAATAAAAACGCCAAAACACGAGTTACACGAGTATCATACGATTTTTATACTTAACTGTACTTTTAGGCGTGTCGTTATTTATATTATAATTAACGTATATAATTCTTAGATTCTGTAATTAAAGCGCCTTCTCCGAGTCTTGTTCTGTATCAGACTTTATTTATAAGCGCTATAAATGATGCCAGCATCCTTTACCTTGGCACTATCTTTATGGCTTTGCGAACCCAAATTTATTGGCATGTCAAGGAAACAATATCAATCATTATAGCTGATACGTTATAAAAATGTCATCGTTCTTCTTAATTTTCTGTTTTTTTTTTCTCATACTTTAAGATTACTCGATAACAGGCACAGTCAATTTTAAATAGTCGCAAACTATCCTTACTATTTACGTAATTATCGTATTATAATATATCTATTGTAATATACATGTGCACTAAGAGTGTGTGTAATTTAATTCGCATATCACAAGTAATATCGAAGAAATTTAATCACGTTGAAATCTGCCACGTGCGGACAGTGATCCGCGATAGATTCCCTCAATAATTTTAATTAAGACGACTAAACGACTTCAGACAATTAATTGCCCGATACTCACTATTGAGAGTGGAATTTCAATAATTCGAACGCGTGTTAGATTAAATAGAAAATCAGTAGATCGAATAGAAATCATTTAAGCAGCGTCAAACAGATAAGAAGCATCTGATCAATAACAACTGTACGTTTACCCGATAGCTCATTTCGATCCACGCGATAGTAAATAATGGGCAGATATTACAATAGATCGTTATCGCTCCGCCGAGTAGTCAAACAAGTTCATCCTTCGATAACTAATGCGCACGCGTTATCGATAGAACTGATTTGAAAATGGCACTGGCACATAATACTGTATAGAAGCTTTGGGAAAAATTCAAATTCAATTTGGATCAAACTCCCTATAGATCACAGTTCTCCCATGTCCAAAAGTGATATTACTTACGAAGAACTGAAACCATTATTGAACAGAGGAAGGTTAAGCAACGTGAGAAGAAGACTAGATCGCAGTACAGACGACGATGCAGCCGAATAACCTTCCAAATGATGATAGACCGTTCGAGATCCTAATTCTTGAAGCGGCCTGTAGTTGTAGAATAACAAGCCAGAGTTCGATTCTACCTTCATGAAACTCGTCAGCTGTAGATCGAATAAAGGTAATTTTTAATTTTACTTTCCCACAAGATATACACCGCTCGATATTGTCTTGCAGATAAAAATGGCGCTGGTGCGATACGAAGATTAAATAAATTAAAGCGAAAGAGGGATCGATAATACGAATCAATCGGTTTTACCTGTGACTGAGAAATCTTCAATTTCTCCGTCATCACCGTCCAAATCACACTCTCCTGGCAATCCGGGGTCGTTAAGGATCCTTGGTATCTGTAAAAAGTTGTGTGATCCGCTGGCAATAGTAGGTATGGAATTATTTTTGTTGGAATCGCGGCGGTGCTGCCCCCTACCCATGTTGACACTGAACCAATGGCGTTTAAAATGGGTTGAAGATGTTCGTTTTCTTCTTCGCTTAGCTGGGAATCGAAAAGACATTGACTCTTCGGCCTGTAGTTGCTCTGGATAAATTTATATGGAACCAGTCAAATCTTACCTCGAACAACACAGCCAGGACTGCTATGCCATTCTTGTACTCCGAGGCCACTGTCATATTATCATACTGCTTGTCATAATGCACGAAATGCAATTCCAGCGCGTCGCGCGTGCCATCTATGGTGTGTTCGGCTCCCCAATGAAAATGCATCTGCGCCAAAACGTACGTGGACGGTAATCCTCCTCCTTTCAAATGAATCGGTACTCCGTTCAAGGTAATTTGTACTGAAATGAAAATCTTTTTCAGAATCATACGTGTATCATACATGTATTATACAGGTGTATAACCATTGAACTTACCGGTGTGGCCGTTATTGATGATGTTGGCAGAAAAGGCAAAGTCATAACGGATAAATTTAAGGGCCTGCAAGTCCGTCTTGACTGTATCGTCCGTTACGATATTGATTGGAGATTGATTGCTTCCTTTTTTACAAATCCCTGGCCAATAGTCCGGACCTGCAAATCATCAAAGAGACCTGACGCTTGCTGCGTGATTCGCCGCAGTTGCATACCATGTGTGCACTGCGTAAAGGATAACCAATAACACTTGAAATTCTAAAATAACACTGTGCATCGATAACGGCCAAGGATCGGACGAAAATGCGAGGGCGTCGATTGAACAGGTGATCGGTGATTTATCAGGCCGATTAGAGATACTGCGAATTATTAGTTTCAATTAAACAGTCGTATGGTAGAATGCTGAGAATATAGAATTCTTGAAATATTTATTGGCACTGTACCATATATTTATTGGTCTATGATTGGGATCGAGGGACTTTTAACATGTCCGATTAAAATATAAGATCGGCTACCTGTCCAAGCGATATTTACTCGTCGAAATTTTAAATCCAAAACATCACGCGTCTGAACGTGCCAATGCGATCATATTTCACTAAACATGCCAATGTATCGTATGTGATTCGCTTATCGGTCACGTTGTTTCAAGGGATTAACGTGGAATCGTATTACTTTTTCTGAATACGCCAGACAGACGCGAGAGTTTCAAGCAAAGCATTTTCGCGTCTGTTAAGCTTATTCCAATGTACATTATCATTCAATTTCTCAGACTGAATCAAAACTTTTATGTAATATCTCGCTATCTGCGATTATCTGTTTATACATGAGTTATTTACTGTCGCCAGTTGTGATGATTCTTCGCGAGCAATCTTTATATAATTAACCTTTATATCGAAATTGCAATTTTCTTAATCACTGTCCAGCCCATTTAATTCTCTCGGTCCTACGATTGAGTCTAGAGTGCAAAGTGCACTATTGAGTTCTACTAAGATATAACGTCTTACGTTAATTCTATGATCTGGCAAAAGGTGCAAAAAATATCGTTACTGAAACTTGTCACCGATATAGGAAATAAAAGCATAGCAAAGGGCGAAAAAATGTGATCTTTCTCGCGAGTTATCGACGTTACATAAAAATTGCCGAAACATTGAAGTTTCCCTAAAGAGCATAAAAATTTCAGTAAAATATTATGCCATTTTTGTGCGCCAAACTGATACATCTTATTCCAGGTATTGATCGAGGCAATTAAAAAAATCCTTCCTGACGACAGATCGTGGCTTATCGCGTTGAAGATGCCGCAAAAGAGACACGAAGACTTTTACTCGAGAGCAGAGGCGTGCATAGTTCATCTTGCACGCTGAGAAACTGATAAGGGGATTTAAGAATTTACAAATAATTCTCACGATACTCGCGATCGGTGTTAAATTAATTCTTAGAGCAATAACGCAGAGTCGATCGGTTTTACTTATCATGAATTTTATCGTTGGACGACACTGGGAAACTTTTCGATGTTTCTTGGATACATTAATTGCCGTATTTTACCTCGTCTTACGATAACGGTATGGCGTTAAACAAGTAAGGCTAGTCGCAAATTGGCAATTATTCAATCCGTTACTATAGCGCATCATTTCCTCAATCAGTAACCCACGGCGAGCAGAACGATCCGTTCGAAATGGTCACTCGGTCAGTCTACGAAATCATGTCAATCGTTCAGGCGTTTAAGAGACCTTTTTTTTAGTTTCATTTTCAAACGCGTAATTTTTATCCTAGATTTAAAAAATATTAATAATTTAGAATACGCAGGATGCGAATGACCGGCGAGATAAATTAACGTGAGAATTTTTCGATTCTTCGACACTTTTGCTTTTCTTCAATTATTATATTACTGGTATAGTGATCCAACTGCCATAGTGCGCTACCCTAATCAGTGTATGAAATTAAATAATCATTATGCATTACCGCTCTCCCCCCAGTAACTCCAATGGGATGCTTGTACTACATATTGACCTGAAATAGAATTTGCGTTGATTAATTGAAATAATACAGTGATTTATTATGGGCTTATATGATATCTTTTAATTACGTTAACATTCTCGCTACCGTACTCAATCGAACGATTAATTGATAAAGAACTCGTAGACTCGGCTAAGCGATTCCTGAATGATTATTATCTTGCATTACCTTTATCTCATTGTAAATCCCATGCGAATCGTACAGTGTCAATCAAGAGATGTTAAAGCGTTTAAAGATTTTTATCCATTAATTTAATCGTCGTTGAAATCATAGTTTTCATTAAGGATAAGCAGGTGACAACATAATAGACACGATAGTACGATTAAGTGAAGCTGTAGTCCCCTCATCCTGTAGCTAATTGATAAATCTGAATGATTCATTCATAATTTCATTTGGTTGCTTGAAAATACTTCAATGATCTAATATTATTAATCCCATTGCTGCAATACACTGCAGTGCCATTTCAATTAATTATTTAATTTTGCAAGTGACGACCTACTGTCTTAAATAATTATATCAAATTTATAGGCTGATTGTAATGCCGTCTATTTTTATTTTTTATTCTTTTTCCTTTTTGGCTTTATGCCCACATCGAGAACCAAGTGCCAGACAATATAAGTCTTGTTAGCTGATATTGATTGATTTGTAGATATCATAGAAATATACACAAATTCACTTTAATTATTTAATTAATTTAAAAGCGATCAAAGGGAATATTGATTTTGCGTATTAAAATGTTATCATGCCAATCATGATTTTTAAATTATTGTTTTTTTAATTAAGAAAGTTCATCGTGGAAATTCTGCTCCAAATTATCTGTACGTCAATTTCTGACAGAGCTTGGCAATTGCAGCTTTTATCTTTACAGATCTTGATGAGACTGGTACCGTTGAGAAAATAAATTTAACCTAACGATAATAATCTTTTCTCATCTCCTTGTCTGCTTAATTAACAATACAACGTGCGTTAATATTCTAGGATTTTTAAGCAAACTGCATTCACTTTTAAGGACCAATTAATCGGACAAAAATACTTAGGAATTAGCGTCTCTCTTATTGTACTTATTCCATTGGGAACTTGAGACGAGAGTCAAACCTAATTAACTGTTAAAGAGAAAGACTGGATTCCAGTCACACGCGATAGCTTTGTACTTTACTTTGTGGATAATTGAGGTACAATTCCGTCTAATCAAATATACTGATGACTGCTTCTTTATTCATGCATGTACTTTGACGAATGATTGAACGAAAGAACCCGCAGATTTTAATAACTGTAATATATGCTTCCTGTCTGACATCCAATGGATGACATGCAGAAGACCTCGTCAACTCGATGACCTCTGCACTAATAAACTTGGGACAAGTTGATAGACACTTTTGCGCTTGGGTATAAGAACTTTCTTTTAAATTACAGGTAAAAATAGAGAAAATTTATCAAAAAAATTCGTAATCAATTAAAAGAACAACCCCTTCGAGCCGTACGACCGTGTACAGGAAGAGTGCGAGAAAAAATAAATATATTGGGTTGGCATGAAATTAAAAGAGACTAGAAAACTCGACACAAGTCCTTTTTTAAATTAATTCTTTTTGACTATATTCTAGTATGTTCTAGAACATTCTAGAAAGTTCCGCTCTGAATGTACAATAGAATATGGTCAAAAAAAAATTAATTTAAAAAAAGACACGTCCAGACTTTTCCAGAGCGTCTCATTACTTTCATGTAAACCCACTAGAACTCCAAAAGAGAACTTAACAATTAAGATTCACAATTCCTGTACAGAGTCACGACATTTATGCAATAGTTACGATCGATTGGATAAATAAAATCTTTTTTCATATAAAATATTATTTCACCCTAACGCGATATGTTTTTTTTTTTAATTTTCACTTCTCAAACGACACGAACTTTTTTTATAATATTTCTTTACCTGAGAGTACAGTCACTATTAAAACTATGATAATGCTCATCGTACACGATTTAAGAAACACTATCGATTAGCTAATCGACGAGATGTGACCGGTACAACGACAAGTAGACGACTGGACTCTCTTAAATATACTCGCCAACCCTCCGAGATTACACAAGATCCCATCCTCCCGCTGAATTGAACTTGTACATACATCGTATTACGCACTGCCGAACATTCGCTCCACCACTACAATTTTATGCCATGTACAGATATAATATATGCCGTTACGATATGTATATACAAATTCGCAAACGGAACAGGTATCCAAGGATAATAAATTTTCGACAAGACAAGCGATAGACGTAGATCAACTAGGGACGCGATTTCTCCCGGGAGTATTTGTGTCTCTGCAAGGAGATGAACTCCCGAAAATTTTCCGACAGTCATACGCAACGGATTATTATTCAAGTAAAAAAAAATATATATATATATATTGGAAAATAAATTGGGCCGGAAAAGAAAATTATTTCTTGTTCGAAAGAAATTTCAAAAACGCTATACAGGTATACCTTGGACAGCTCATGGGTAGGGTGAGAGTTCACTTTAACAATATGTAATTCTTTGAGGTACACTATCAGCGACGCTATGGGGTTTCGAAATTATAGATACGCTTGATTGATGCACTTGATTGGTATCCCACGGTCGTTATGTCGAATTCATGCGATTTTCAAATTAATTAAATTTTTACTTGCTTAGCGCGAATCCTCGGCTCGGACGCTTTGGTTTCTTCGACGACGAATTTAGGTTATAGTGGGAACTGGAGGTCACCGAAAATCTTGAACGTTATATTTCCCACAGTTTACGGCTTAGGGTCGTCATTGTCGTCTCTTAGAGGATCGACTGTGGAAATTCAAAGATTTTCCCAAGCAATAAATGGGCCTTGGCAATGGCGTGTTACGATCGCGTGTTTCTTTCGGCACCATAACAGTGACGTACATAGTGCTTCGGGGCCCCGTAGAATATTCGAAAATTGAAGTATCTTTTGATGTAAGTCAAAAAAAGAAAACTTTAAGTAGCTACGCTCGTGACAGGCCCAAAAACGCTATGTCACGATACACATAACTTAACCAGTCGACCAAGTAATCAAACTTCACATACACAAATCTCCTGTAAATATTTCTAAGCCTATAAACGTAAAAACCTGTTTCGACAGTCCGACTTAATAAGGTGGTATGTAAATTATTAAATTCATCACAAGACATACCGATAGTCATGACCTTCCTCATAGAGTTACGATTTGCCATTGCGTTAACAATTAATCAGAACTCGACACCAGCCCAATTACTGCAAATAGCCAACCAAACAGGATTAACGTTTTAATTGCGTGACGTAAGGTTGGTTATGTGTCGTACAATGGAGAAACTATTGAATTTGAAAATTGATTTTTAAGATTGTTTACACTCGTATCGATCATCCACTAAATACTTGATGTGCCATATACGTATCATGCATACATAACACACCCATACGTTTGCTCAAACTATAATTAGCTGTTCAATCACTGTTACACGTACTAATATTAATACAAGAACAAACTAATATTTAATTACCAATTAAAATCGTTAATCCAGCACTAATTAGTCTTAACATAATTTCTATTATATTTATTAATTATAAGCAAACTCTGATGCATACAGTATAACGACTTAGGAGCAACTGCAATCCTAGAAAATACAGTAGTGCTGTGCATGCATATGTATATATATATATTCAACCCTCAAAGTAGATTGCACAAGGTAGTACCAGTAGCCATGTAACGAAGTCACGAATGATTTACGATAGACACCTTGCATACGACGATTCGCGAGTGAGAGACTTGCGAATTGTTCGTTCGCGAATATTCAAAATTATCCCAAGAATTCAGTGATCGAGGGAATGCATTGTTTTTGAGATTTTTTGTAGTCCTTTTAAACGAAAAAAATTTGAACCCTGAGGTCACCGGTTCGAATCCAAGTCGGGTACAAGTATTTTTAGATGTCTGGGCATGAGATGATCTCGTCAGCATCTTACACGCATGTACGATAGGCGCATGTACGAAGGAGTGTTCAAAGTTTTCCGTCGAGCGACTTGTCACTCGTGATCGATTGCTACTTTTAATCGAATGGACCTTATCGTGTATATAACAATAAAAGATACAATTGATAATTATTTTATTCACTGATATAGGGCATTACTTTCGGGCTCGGGGGATTTACTTTCGAAATTTACAATGGAGGCGAAAAGTAATTGGTGACAAATTTTTATTTATGATGGATCTGGCACCTTATTTGATAATTATTCTTGTTCGCATTGACACTGTACTTTGGGCGCATTTTAACATGCGAGTAACACGTCTCGCCATTTTCAAAGCGAATTGGAAATTGCACGTGATATTTCCAGTCAACCTGTTATCTGGTTATAATTAATTGTATCATGTGAGCTTAAGCTGACCGGTCGGACAATTTATAAGGCGGCCTCTCTGTACAATTATTCATTGATGTCCTTCCGAAGCTTGATAATGACTAAATTTTACGCTTCTTTAATCTTTATATATGTTTTATGCTTATTTATATACACTCCGACGTTAGAGTTAGGTTTTGTTTGGTACTTGCTTTGTTTATTCTCTATTCTCTTTTTTCTTCTATGGCCACGTTACGCTTTGTATTTTTCTTTATTTCAATTCCTTCTGGCGCGTCGCGAATTTCTACAAAGGATTCTCACTTGTATTGCTCTTACGACTGGCTTCTATTTTGATTATTCTGTACTTGGTATCACTGTACCGGATATAGAAAGTATGTAGTGGATATGGAAAATGTAAAGAAAAATAATTGTAGCCGTTTAGTAATCTTAGGTAGTATTTCATTATTGATAAACATTTTAATTTTTTCCCCATGAATCTTTAATCCAAAGATAACATGGACTTGCTTGATTTTAACTCCAATAAAAATCGACCGCCGTTTTTTTAATCATTCCTCGTCCTTGTCTAATTTTTCACTTGAACGATTTATATAAAGCATAACGTTCCAGTTTCAGCTACATCGAGCGGTGCCATTAAACTCGTACGAGTGTAAATAAGCAAATATAAATAATATAGCCTTTAAACCTGACACACGAATCGGTCACAGCTGCATACATAAGTTTCCAATAATTCAAACAGAATTAATGGCGCAGTTGCGAAAAATTAGTTTATAAAAACCAGATATGCTAATGAATTTCGCAATGCTTAAAAATAAATTGCGCAATTCAGTATTTTATTCGTACTTTATTGTACACCCTGTATAAAGCACTAGTTGGCACTGAACACAGTGAAACGTAACTATTTCGAGTTCCCGCGTATTAAAACGTGAGATTCACGAGCACTTTCAAAATCTCTATTTCTAACAGGAATACAGATACGCATCTACAAGTTCTACAACAATAACGTTAAACCGATAAGAACCTAATATTCAACCTTAATAAATAACCCCATCACGTAAAATCTAATGAGAATAAAGACGCAGCGCAAATTGAAAAGCTAACGTTGCAATTTGTTCAACATAAACATAAACATCAACAAAACCATAAATTTGCATCACTCAATTCCCCAAAGCACATCTTGACAGCCTGCCAAGCCACTTCGACCAATCAAACAAAAGTTTTAACGCATCCACGCACAGTGCGTATCATAAAAATCAATTAAAACCACCACAAAAGTATCGACGGACAACGCAAAACCTGCGTAACCACTAAATTCTCATGGCCCATTCTAATTTCCATTCTACAACAATACTCTCATTTCTTTTAGTCCGTACCAACCTGACTTACAAACATAATTTTTAAAATTACCCCAATGACACAATTCTCATTCTCAACATTCGCTTTCTAGTCCCCTAATACACTTTGGCAAGGTCTCAATTGCACAATTCTTTTTTTCTCTTTCCTACAAACAGAACTCAAATCTGTCGCATCAGCATTTCCGACCCACGAATCAGCTACAACAACAAAAGCTCCCTTATGCCTTAAGAGCTACTCAAATACAAGAAGTTCCATATAAAAGTCCACGATGGCAATCCCATGGCGATGAACGTTTGAATGATTTCTGATAATGCCAGAAGACCATCGGTTACATCGGGTAAGTGGGAGTGGCGTCGCTGCTACGTCCGAGGACAAGCGACTGACAAAAATAGAAAAGCGTACGAAGTCATAGTAGTATCCAACGAGAGGTAGCGTTCCATGTGAGTTCCTTAGTGTTCGGTAGTACGCGAAATCCAAAAGACATGGCGCGAGTCCCCATGAGATCATCCCTCAGAAGCAGAGACTCCTCGAGCACCTCGACCGGCGCGGATCCTCGCGAGAGGATAAAGGACTGCTGTAGAAAGCTCGTGGCGTTCATGTGTACTCAGGTCGGCGTCGGTGGTCTGGTCGTCGGGTACGCCATAGTCGGTGCTTTTGGTTTCATGACAATCGAGACACGGCAAGAGTATTCCCACTTGGCCGAAGTCGACAAGCTCCGTAACATCAGTGCCAAGGAACTCTGGATAAAAACAGCGGCGGATCCCGAGGTGAACGTCTTAAATAAAACAGCATTCGACCTGAGGACAAAGTTGATATTAAAAAAGTTTCAAGAGAATCTTACGCTCGCCGTCAAACGTGGATACGACGGCAGAAGGGCTATCGAGGTATGGTCATTTCCGGCCGCACTGATGTTCTGTCTCTCTATATTTACCATGATCGGATACGGTAACATGGTGCCGCGTACCTCCTGGGGCAAAGGTACCACCGTGATGTACGCTGTCTTCGGGATACCGTTGTACGTGCTGTACTTCTTGAACATGGGCAAAGTTTTGGCACAAACGTTCAGATGGCTGTACAGGTGGATTCACGAGTGCAGCGGCGAGCAACGTACTGGTCCGCGTATCATAGTGCCCTCGACGGCCTGTCTATGGGTGATATTTGGATATATCGCAGCTGGTGCCATTATGTTTGCCGAATGGGAAGGATGGAATTATTTGGACAGTGCTTACTTCTGCGTGACGTCGCTCTGTAAAATTGGTATTGGTGATTTCGTACCCGGTGCCAATATCCTGGAATCAAAGAGCGGCAGTCAGACCAAATTGGTTATCAATTTTGTGTATCTTCTACTGGGCATGGGATTGATTGCCATGTGTTACAATCTCATGCGAGAGGACGTCAGAGTCAAGGCTCGCGAACTGCGCGAAGACTTGAAAGAGGCTTTGGAAGATATTAGGATTAAAATGCTCACGTGTTGTCGGGGCAATCCAGACTGAGAGGCGCTTTATCGATTGACGTATCGATCATTGATTCCGTGAATGGTGCACTTTTGGATCGACGAATTAGTTTTTTAAATTGCGAACTCTCGCGGTATCCGAAGGTATTGGTTGTTCGGATTATCGAACTGGACATTTTATTGCACTCGTACGTGAAACCAGGTGCTTTTGGAGTCTGTATTTATAGAGGAAGATGCAAGTAAAGTTCATTGCTCTCCTTTATTATTATTTTTATTGTGCTAACGAGACTTGCCAGAATCATTAACACGTTTTTCGTATATCAGCGCTTTGGCATGTGTCGAGTGTTTATTTTGCGAAGGCGCTACGCGAATCCAAGAATTACAAAATTTGAGGTCTTTATCGATCGTACGTGAAGATTTGGGATAAACGATAAAAAGTGCGGTATAAAGATTTTAATGCGGCCACAGTTTGCCTTGAATCGTTGATCGCATTGAAAGTGGGAAAAATGTATTTATGTTTTGTGAAGATTTCGCGAAATATTAACTTTTTTTTTTTTTCGTTTAATTACATCACTCAGGTAAAAGTGAATGCGATGACGCGAAACGTGATTATCGCATTCGTTGCTTGTACATTATTGAACGTCCACATTTTGTTATATTATTTATACGTATTAACAATCCAATTTACATTGGGCACGACGCTTGTTTGGTACAATGAGAAAGAACAATTGTAAAATAAACAGTTGGTTTACGATACGAAATGTATTTTTATTTAATCCCCTTTTTTTTAAACGTCAAAATTCTTTGTAACAATCACGGCGTTTAGTACATAATATTTACATTATTTCTTAATACAACAAATACGCACTGAACAATATTTTTTAATAGTTGTTATCGGATAAAATTCAATACTTAATCGTTATTACCCTCTCTAGAGAATCAAATTATCTAAGTCTACATTAAATACATCTTGGAAAAAACCCACTTCATATATATCAAGTGTAATCTGTGTATGAAAATTCTGTGGATATTAGCTCATAAATTTAACCAATAAACACATAAAAGCAGGGCCAATGAAGAAGCCCCTTACTGAATCGCTGCATCTAGCGAAGGCTAGTAAGGGCGAAAGTACTGGGCCTGCTTTTATGTTTGCTGGGCTAATCTATATGTAAATATCAGATTGCTCCAGGATAATACATAGAATACATGCAAAATATGAGCAATTTAATCCCAGAACAGTCGCAATATGCGTCTACGTTAATTTTATATCGAAACAGTTTATCGCGGACGAAACATTATTAAATTTCAATGGGTGATGAATTCATTGAACTGTGACGCATGAAGATACCTTTCTAGTTTCAGTGAAATAGCTGTGGCCTAGTAATGTTACGAAAATAAACCCGCATCCGCTTTTATAACTTTCTTAGCTCTTGCCTGTTCCAAGTGAGTTATATATGTGATGTCATTGTGCATACGAATGCTACCAAACAGCTATATTAATTAGGTTAATTAATAAAACTTTACATTAGATAATTAATAAAAGCTATTACGAACATACGTCATATGTTTTATTTATTAATGAGGGAATAATTGTGTAAGGTATTTTTGATATTTAAAGTACGTTAGATCGTTTTCTCATAGTTTTTGGTTAGTTCATCCTGAATTTAAATCTACGAAATCGATTGCAAGCTCGCCAACAATGTCTGCACAACCTCCCTAGGTTGAGCTTTAAATAATAAGGATCGTACTGCTTTGTCGTTGTTTTACGGGGCGTTGCGTTTAGATTTATTGAAATGAATTTTGAACGAGATCATTTTTAGATCTGGTCAAGACTGTACGTGGATGTTTGTATGTACGACTGTTGATAATTTATGAAATGGCATCAAAAATTTTTTATTTAAATAAAGTTCCTGGATTTGCTGGACGTTGCAATGATATTTTGTACTCATCTCCATTGAGAGTAACAGCGATGCAACATCTTATTGTATTTTTTGGTGGGGATGTACAAGTATGTTTTAAATATATAAGTAATATATAAGGTTTTGGAGCAATTTCATAGAATTTGTTTGCAATAGGATTTGAAATCATGTATGGAGAAACATAATGACAGTAAACGATATCTCATATGGAGTTTGGAAAATACATTATCTATTTTATCTGAACGGTTTCCTCAAAGTCATATAATGATTGTTCGACCATCAAGGTAATAGTGTGTTGCTTTGTTTTGGAAGACAATAATTTTGTGCATGTACTTTAGGATGGAGATTAAGAGTTACTCAGTGTTCAGTTGTTATGACAACTTTGTAACAGGAGATGAGTATGGGGTGCCATTGTTTAAACCAAATAACAATGCATTGCTGCATTTAAGTAAACTGCTTCCCTCTGTTTCGGCTCAAGTTTCTCAGCAGGTGACGTCTGTTGTATGTCATTTTGTTATAGAATTATTAATACTTTTATCAATACCATGTTTATTGGTGGTATCAATGAAATTCATTTGTATTAGGATATACTTGGAGCAAACTTAACGTTAATGGCATTCAGTAAAGGATGTGTCGTATTAAATCAGTTTCTCCATGAATTTCATCATATACAAAATCAAGAAAACTTGGATGAAAATTTAAAGGATTTATTGAAACACATTAAAGATATATGGTGGCTGGATGGTGGCCATGCGGGTACCAAAGACACATGGATAAATGACAAAAGAATTTTAGAATCTTTTGCAAAATTAGGTACGTTAGAATTGAATATGAGCTATGGGAATGTTAAACATTCGATACTTAAAAACTTTTATGTTATAGGAATTAAAGTTTATGTACACGTGACACCATATCAAGTTAATGATAAGCGTCGTCCCTGGATTAAAGATCAGGAAAACTTATTTTGTAAAACTTTACAAGAATTACATGTACCTGTTCAACGCACTTTACATTTTAAAGAGGAAAAGCCTAATCTTACGACTCACTTTAACTTGCTTACTGTAATTAAGGATATTTCTACGCAATAAACAACATACTTAATCAGATACATTGCTTGCACATTCTTTTACGTCTCATAGGTCGTTTATTACAAAATAGTAACATTCTTGTGTAAAAAACTTTCTCTATGTTACTTACCGAGAACTATACTTAGTTACATTCAGTCATTTTTTTTCAGTATCTTTTAATTATCAGTTATTTTACATTATTAGCAGTGATTTGAGCAAGGAACTTGATAACGTTTTAACCGCTGTTGAACAGCAACTAAAAAAAAATAATATTATGTTTAACAAAATATTAATACAAACTTATCTAAGAATTTTCCATACATAGTATTACAGAGTATAAATAAACATACTGTCAAGTTTATTGGGTAATGTAATTTCAGCCCATTCATCAGATCCATCACAGCAATCACAAAAGCCATCGTTTACCTTATGTGATGAAATTTTCTCTGAAATTAATCAACAAACACAGACACGAATTAAACTTAATTCATGTCATTAAAATTAATAAAAGTAAGTTGTTTGTTACCTGCAAAATGCAAAGAGAAAGCTTCGCAATAGAAAATACCATTGTTGCACGCATTGGTACCTGGTTCATCGCTGCCATCCACAGGACAGTCACAGTAGTCATCATTAATTTTAATGAAATCTATTTCATCCTTTGATGTGAAACATACAAATTTCCCTCGTGCATTAGGAAGATACTTGGAAATGTCTTTGGCTTGGGTACCTCGCAACGACACATTGCCTTTCCCAACAGGTATCAGTTTAGAATGTAATGGTTCGTTCCACTTGGAATTTGTTTTCTTAGCAATTACATTGTTACCATTATGACTATTGTTAGTGGTACTCCATACGATTACGCGATTTAACTCTTTGAAATACAACAATTGATAAGACACAAAAAATACACCTACTATAACAACACTTAGCAGCATGTATTTAATTTTCTTCCGGAAAAGATGTTTCATCCAAAACACTTCATTTTTCATTGTAAATTTTTGTTTGTCACTTTACCGGCAAAATTATGTTGTAAACACTGCTGACAGACGAATATGTTCAATATTCAACATTAAATTATGCGCACGTTATAAACAACTTATGTTCACCAATCTAAAGCAATGTCTTGCAAAATAATGTAAATGTATGTACATTCAGCTGGTGAAACGTGTTTCTTTAAGAAATAAAACTACGTAATACAGTTTACATGGCACATTTAATATTATTTGTTGTTAACCTTTTTCTAGGAGACACCCGGTATATTTCTCTGGGGGATTCTTTGAGAATACACTAGGGTTGTAAAGTACTTTGGTATAACTGTTTTAGTTAGTACTTTTGAGTACTAGTCTGGCGTTGTCGTTTGCTCAACATAACCTTAACTTCAATTTCAAGTATATTCCATCCACTTTACAAGATACAGTGTTATTACAGTAAATATGTCTATTGAAATTGAGTCAGCCGAGTAAGTAATTGGTAATTGAAAATGCTATGGTATAGATATTATATGCGATTTAATGTTTCAGCGTTATACGATTGATTCAGCAATACTTGAAGGAATCAAATCTTGTAAAAACCTTACAAACTCTTCAGGTATTCTATAGAAAGAATGGCTAATCATTCTAATACTTGTCATTATTTGCAATTCTTTATAAGAACACTTTTCTGACAGGAGGAAACTGGTGTGTCTTTGAATACTGTTGATAGCGTTGATGGGTTTGTAGCTGATATAAACAATGGACATTGGGATACCGTTCTTAAAGCTATACAGTCCCTTAAGTTACCTGATAAAAAACTTATTGATTTATATGAGCAGGTACACCGAAATTTGTTGACACATTATTTAAAGTATATTTGATAATTAATATATTTGAATCATTCTTAAGGTGGTATTAGAATTGATAGAGTTACGAGAGTTGGGAGCTGCAAGATCATTATTGAGACAGACTGATCCTATGATTATGATGAAACAACAAGAACCCGAACGTTATATACATCTAGGTAATTGTACATTATGACTGTATAATGGAAGTTCTTGCAGCAAAATTATATTTTTGATTTATCTTTTAGAAAACTTGCTTGCACGTTCTTATTTTGATCCACGTGAAGCATACCCTGATGGTAGTACAAAGGAAAAACGGCGGGCGCACATTGCAACTGCACTGGCAGGAGAAGTATCAGTTGTACCATCCAGCAGGTTGCTCGCTCTCTTAGGACAGGCATTAAAATGGCAACAACATCAAGGTTTACTACCCCCAGGAACGACTATAGATTTGTTTAGAGGAAAGGCTGCCGTAAGAGACCAAGAAGATGAAAAATATCCGACTCAGTTATCAAAGCAAATTAAATTTGGACAAAAGGCACACGTAGAATGTGCTCGCTTCTCACCGGATGGCCAGTACCTTGTCACTGGCTCAGTTGACGGCTTTATAGAAGTGTGGAACTTTACAACGGGAAAAATAAGAAAAGATTTGAAGTATCAAGCACAAGATAATTTTATGATGATGGAGCAAGCTGTCTTGTCAATGGCTTTTAGCCGTGACAGTGAAATGTTAGCTGGCGGTGGTCAGGACGGAAAAATCAAAGTTTGGCGAGTACAAAATGGACAGTGTTTACGCAGATTTGAAAAAGCACATTCCAAAGGTGTGACGTGCATCCAATTCAGTCGAGATAACAGTCAAATTTTGTCAGCCTCTTTTGACACGACAATTAGGTAAAAGAATCTTAATCGACTACACTAATTATATTGCAAAACACATTTTACAAGCTAAACTAAATATTTTGCTTATAGAATACACGGATTAAAGTCTGGTAAAACTCTAAAAGAATTCCGTGGACATACGTCTTTTGTAAACGAAGTAGTGTTTGCACCCGATGGCCATAATATAATAAGGTAAGATTAAATAGACAAATTATAAACTTCAATAAATACTCTAAAATAATATATTTCATTTATTCCTTTTAATCAGTGCATCTTCCGATGGAACAGTGAAAGTTTGGAGTTTGAAAACAACAGAATGCATAGGCACTTATAAGTCATTAGGAGCAGCTGATCTCACCGTGAACAGTGTACATTCATTACCACGTAATCCTGAACACTTCGTCGTTTGTAATCGTTCAAATACAGTGGTCATTATGAACATGCAAGGTCAAATCGTGCGGTCATTCTCAAGTGGTAAACGAGAAGGTGGTGACTTCGTTTGTACTGTTGTGAGTCCTCGTGGCGAATTTATTTACTGTGTTGGCGAGGATCTAGTACTTTATTGCTTTTCCACCTCATCAGGGAAACTCGAAAGAACTCTCAATGTAAGTAGACTATATCAGTGACGTTCTTCAATAAGTCTATACTTTAGCTTTATATTTGTTTAATTACAGATTCACGAAAAAGACGTTATCGGATTGGCCCATCATCCCCACCAAAATTTATTGTGTTCATACAGCGAAGATGGTCTTCTAAAATTGTGGAAACCTTAATAACCTCTCAACTACTTCAAATTGGATAGACTATATAAGGCTTTTTTATTAAAACTTGCAACGACCTACTCTATCCCTAAACTCTTAACATACTTAGGGAAATCTGATAAGACTAGTAAAACTACATTAATATGCTATCTTCCTAAATCCAAAATTATATCCACACGACAACATAACAAATTTTATTACTTCGTTCATTATTCATAAAATACTAAGTATCGCATAAGTCTGTAGTGTGTAAATATACAATAGTAGTACAATATTTGTACATCACTTATAAATTATATGAAACAATTTCTCACGTTTGTCTTTCCTGCCCCAGATCACAAATCCTGATATCATCATAGCCAACTGATCTTCGATCACTCAAATTAGATCAAACGAAAATACCAGTTTACTCAATAACGAGGACAACACGTTCTATTATATTAAATTATGTTCCTTATTGCTCCGAGACATCAAACAATCTCTCTATGACGTGCACGAATCGTCGATAGCCGCGGAATTATTGTTAGGCCCAATTGTATCCGCTCGTTCGGGCCTAATCATTACCCTGGCCCGTTCAAAGTTTGAAGGTACCTATCTGCCGACATATGCGGGGGATCTAAGGGCGCAGACTTACAATAATTGGGCCCAAGCAAATAAGCAATTACTATATTTTGCTTCGGCAAATATTATAATAACGGGCTGGTTGGGTTAACCGGGTTATCTGGCGTGTGATCACCTATATGCAGGCGCCTTAGACAGCGTTAAAACCGGCACCAGCCAACCGATCGATTTAACGCAATTTATACACACGGTTTCCCTCAAATAATCACCAGCATAATATCTTCATAAGAAACGAGTGCCGAATGTCAAATTTATGGCTTGATCAATCAGTAAGACATATTGAAGAAATTTTTTTAAAGGGGTAAATGAAAATCATCGTGAACGATTCTTTTTAATGGGGTGGTTGTTAAATGTTGTTGTGTCATACGGTTTTTTGAGTCTGTATTCGTATGTTATTTGAAAATAGTCTTGGGGCCTACGAA
>JARQTH010000083.1:194389-275108 GCA_030142595.1 Trachelus iudaicus | reverse complement strand
GTTAAATGTTGTTGTGTCATACGGTTTTTTGAGTCTGTATTCGTATGTTATTTGAAAATAGTCTTGGGGCCTACGAACGAAACTGGAAGGAAACTGCATGGAAGTTTTGTAGAAAATTAGACAAATGACTTACGCAGCAGATCCCGTGGAGGATTGGGAATGATGGCAGGGGGCAGATTCCCACGTAGGATCCTAGAGGATGAATGGACCTTAAGATCGTTCACTTCCTCTCATATATCTAATGCGACTTTAATGTCATTGGTACTTTTTCAATTTTCAAAAATTCCTTCAGGCATTTTCATTTGTTCGACAGCCAATTACCGGGCCACCCACTATTTCACTTTTCTTTGAACGTCATTCGTAAACCTGTCACTGATTCCAACCCTTAATTGAATTAAATTTAATGTCCCGTTTCTTAAAAAAGATCGAGTCCGTTATAAATGGACGCGCCATGTTGGAAGTTTGAAAAAAAATTGTTGCGCAATCAGCTAACGAGCGGTAACGTAGAATTTGAAAATTTCCTTTCGATGCACGGTAACGATCAAATACTCATATCGATTTTTAGTAGAGATCGACTATCAAATATATTGAAAATCGTAGATACCCATGGAAATACAGCGAAACCTCATCGGTTGATCGAAGACAGGTTTTGTAAGGGGAAAAAATCGATAGCGCCGTGTCTGGAACATAAGCTTTCGTCGGTGGTTAATTTCCCACTGTGAAATTTGAGACTTTACACTTTATACTGTAAGCGTTTTATATTCCAAAGGGAATTAAAGGCGGCCATAACATCGAGGGATAATAGCTACAAGGCGCCAGATTACTCAATCTTTCATAATTCACGGGATACTACCAATCGAAATCTCTCACACTCTTCTACAGAGCCCTTTCTCTCTTAATGTAACACGTGGTAAGGTGATTTCTATGTTCAATCAAAATGATCTAACCGATTAGAACAATGATTATTGACCTACCGCAGTTACTGCTTCTGTCATTAAATAGTTGTAAAGTTTATGGAATTATGTGGTTCGCGTTCAGACGTAATCTTAACCAGACGCCATCATTAAAGTTTTACTGATAACTCGCTTTTATTTTATAACAACGAAAAATTTCATTGACGATAAACAGGATTACCTTCGTGCTTGTCCTGCTATTTAGTAGCAATTTATAATTTACATTGTAAAGAGTTTCGGTCCTTTTGACAATATATGTTTCTAGTAGTCCAGTTCTTGATTGCTGTATAGGCTTTATTTTACCAACAGAGAACGACAGGCAGAAACAAATCATTAGGACGCTAATATCCAGAAGATCATCTTCTAGGAAAAGAACGGAAACCTGCTCTTGCAAAACACTTTGCGAAGCCTGTCGCACGAGAGGAACTCCGATTAGCTAGACTGGAAGTGAGGCCTCAAGGACATTCGCTTGATTAATTTCACTTCCTACGATATCCTATAAGTTCTCTATAAGATATAGTGACAATCGTAAGGTATCTGTATTTCATTTTCTCTTTTTACTTCCTGAAAATTAATGCCACTTGAAGGTAACCAAAGCGTCAAAGTTATTCGTCTGGAATAAGAGGATCAAACTGTCCTTTACGAATTTGTATTCTAGTTACTATTTCATGCGTCTTGCTGTAACTAGGGTTATAATGGCGACAACTTCTATGTTCTATGTTTCTCAAACCAGACAATTATTGCTGCCAACCTATTCTAGTGATCTACGATCCGTCCTCAGAAAACTGACATCCAGCACGTGCGCGGTAATCGAGGATTGTTCGCAAGTTCTTAGAAGTAGCTGAAGCAACAGGCAAAAGTTCGTTTCCGGATTTCCGGAATATCCTCAATTTCGCGGTTATAATTTGTTAATAATTGAGCATTGGTTGTGCCGTTGGTGGAGGGTCTCTCGCTGGCCAACTGGCTCCAGGTGTGTGCATGGGGAGCGTGGCGGACGCGTGCTTCTCCCCTCTTTAACCCTCAGTGCTCTTGAAAGGTCGTGTAAAGGAAGACACGACCTCTTCGATATTTACCACAGGAATCCATACTTGTACTAGGAAGCAGGTGATTCAAGGAAAACTAAATGATCTCTCGAAATCCTGAAAACGTTGGTAGGTCGTGGACATTTATTTCCCGCGACAATAACTTGACAAATTCCTTAGGCGGATTTACGACGCTGACCTAGTGAACACGTAGAAGTGGAAATACTTGCATGATATTAAGTTTAAATAGTCGACTTTGACGTAGCGTATTCGTTGTATCTGTATCTTTTGTAATTTCGATCTCTGATATCCCTGATTCACTTTTATTTTTCATAATCGCGTTTTATATCGAGCCGTTATTCTTGAGTATCGGTACATTTTTATTTGATAGAAGTATAGTTCTGAATCACGTGTTCTTCAAAGATTTCGTAGTTTTTTTATCTCTAGATAAAAGAATTACATGTAGTAGCAATGAAATACTAAAACGCACGTATATATGCAGTAACGTCAATACGCCCGATACGGTAATCGATGTTAGACGGTGGATCCGCCTCGCGGGATTTGCATTCGCGGAAAGGTGGTATTTAGTTCTGGCGGAATGATGCAATTATCAAATTAACTCTCACACCCCCACATAATTGTTCAGGACGCAGGGATGTAAGTGGATGATTATTGGGAACCGTAGGGTCAAGCGGTCAGAATTTGGCAACGTCAGAATGTCGAGCGCCATTTTAGCGATGCTATGTAATTTTATTCGTGCACACGCACCCTCCTAACCTTATTGTAATCGCGAACGCGAAAGTATAGTGATTCGATAAATTCAATTTCTTCCGTTTTGATCGTCCGTATTTGTTGCAACGTAAATCTAGATCATTCGATCTATAAAAGAAACTGACCATTCAACTGGACGTCATTAAAAACCATATACACTTGTATTCTTGCAATGGCTTCCACCCTAATAATGTATCGTGCCTTTTATGACAGGAAGGTGCGAAAATTTTCAAAGACTGCCGCTGCGAGTGGTTTGTTTCATGGATACGGTCGTTAGAATGGTCGGCGAGTTAGCCTATTTTGTTCGTAAGCAGACAACGTTAATTATTTAGAAATACTGAACGCCATTGTCCATTTTTGTATTATGCTCAGGTAACTGGTGCAATTCTACGAAAACTCCGAGACTCGAGGATTTCCAGTGTGAATTTAACGTATCACTGTATATAGCTTGTTATGCTCTTCTGTTTTGGTATCCTTATACAGTGCGTTACGGAAATTAAGGTTAGCCATGCATTCTACTTTATTGGATGTCGAAGGTTATATGATAAAAGAATGGAAATTCTTAATCGGTCTTTGTTTCAATAATTTATTGTCTGCACTTTAATATTCTATTTATTGCTTCTAAAGGATTATTTATTTATTTATATTTTACAGTGCATTGTACGTTTCAAAATTCGTAGTTAGTGAAGCTGAACTGTTGAAACTCGAATTTTTATTATCAACCAGGAAACTGACCCTATTCTTTTGAACTTCTATGCTCAGGTAGCGTCCTATTTTCTATTATTATATTCTACCATGGTCTTTCCATTGTTACCTGCAAGTTTTCGTGGTCGTTTCTATATTGGTGAATTGAGAATGGTACAGGCAACTAGCAATTGTTTCATTATTGTTTCGATTGTCGGCAATATAACGATCGGTGTTAATATTGATCGTTAACAAATCGATGTCACCAACGAGCACGAGACGGATTAATAAAGTTGCTAGTCATTCTTTTGAATTTCACAAATTTCACTGCATTCTTCATCCGAGAAAAAAAAGTGAAGGAAAATTGCGGTATAAAATTGTTACCTTTGTATCGGACGGACATTCTTCTCGGTAATTTGCAAAAATTGTAATATGCCACCCACATTGTACCTAATGGAAAATCAAAAGAACTTATCTCCGCTTGATTAACAGTAATTTTTTTAGATAATGAAAGAAATAATTTGCGGAAATGAATTCAATACTTTTCTATAGGCATACGAATCAATACGCGTGTCAAATTTGTAAGTGGTCTCATTTTGGCAATCGATCTTGGGACCACACAACTATCCTTTAGAAATTTTCAATTTTCCATCTTTTTTTTTTACCAAAAAACCAGCCAATGTTCCCATAAGCGTTTCATTCTCAGTTTCTATCAAATTTCCAAAAATTTTGCGTATACAGGCATTGATATCAATACGGTCCATCCAATATCCATTGTATAATATCCTATTTCATCCCAGCATACATACACATACCTATATATATATAAGCCACAATACAAAGAAGCGCTACGAAAGGGATGAAGAAAATTAATTGTTCAGTCTTAAAAATTCACTTCTTTCTCCCGCTGCAACTAGCAATCGACTTCCTGTAAGCATCTGTAACTGTCGTAGAATCGAAGGGTAGAATCCTAACTTTAAATTTCAGGCGCCACCCCCTCGTTCCGACATGCACTTTACCAACCCTAATCACTACCCTACCGTTCGTCCTGCGACTAGTCTTAATTTTTCAAAGTCCCTGATCAGTCTGAGAAAGTTTTTCATCCTCCCTCTGGCACTGGAAATTTTACTGATTTGTTAAAAAAAAAAATCTTCATCCCCCAACAATCGACAGGACGTTATATCACAGTGTGCTCGTTTTCAATTGTTGCTACGGTAAACAATTAACCCTGACATTCGTATGTATAGACAGGGAGTAATACAGACTTTATCAATGTACCACAATAGAGTTCATTAATATTCCATTGATCCTAGTGGCGCTAGTGTCGTTTCTGGCCCGCAGCACTTTCGTTATTATTCCATCGACTGTCTGTGCACCGTTCAATATTTGCATTTGTAATATTGGCACAGCCTGCTACAGCCCGGGATCAAAATGAAAGAGCAAAATATCTAGGCAAATAATTTAACTGACTATCAAACTGTTTCAGGGGGATGCTGCGAGGTTCACGACCCCGTCGTGTCATCTTTTGGGATGCTCCCACGAGTAATACGTATACGAAGCATGGCAATGGCCTGGTCTCTGGTTGTCTATCAATTACAAGGGAGATTCCGTGAAACTCAATCTCATGAGAAAAGCTCCAGAGGAGTAAGGAGCGTGAGAGAGTCACGTATTATAAGAAGCTCGTGTTCCCTGGACCACCGCTAAACTCTCATTGGAGGTACACGCAAATTTGATATCGCATGAAAATTCCTCGTTATTTGCACGAGTAACTAGACCTCGCGCCCTTTGGGTACTTATGTATTGATCGACCTTCATTGCGTGACGATTTCATGGGAAATTAAACAGCAGTTATTTTCTCGGAAATTTGTCGCATTCCGTGTCTCGTATGAGAAATGAAACACCGTAAAGGCATTACAGCGATAATCGTCAGCACGGAATTTTTGATGTATTTAAGAATTGAAAAATAATAATCTTCCTTCGGATCACCCACGATGAAAAATCAATGGCGTAATCGCGTGACGGATTTGTGACGGTTCACCCATATCTTCGTAGTCTCCACCTCTTTCATCTCTTTGGTATAGGTTTTGCTGATGATATTTTCGCACGTTATTTTTATTTATTGTCCCAGGACACACCCACGGACCATCGTTCGATTCATTGCCTTTTATTTTTTTAGGAGTGTGAACTGTACTCATTTACCTCTACGGCTGCCACTAACTGTCTGTCCATAATTCTCGAAGGAGGTCCTGAAGGAAGAAAGCCTTTAGTTACCACTGCCACAGAGTGTCTTAAGGGCCTCCGAGGATTTCCTAAACCATTTTCGTTTTCTCTCTGTTATTGTTTTCTTCTTGTTTCCACGATAGGCAAGAAGTCTTCGGCGAAAAATTAACACTCAGGATTTAACAATTGGACGGAGGTCAAGTGCCAGAGCGTAGATTGCCCTTTTAAGTACTCGAACACAAATTCCAATTGAGGACCAAGACCGGGACCTAACCGCGGCACCAGAAGATCACTTGACTCTCGTCCTAATCCCGTCAAGAGCACATGACTTGACGCCTTCCACATTCACACGTAGTTTCTCTTTATGTTTCGTGGCGTCATAAAGATGAATGAACCGTCAACGGGTAAGGATGAATGGTTAGGATCAGAGCTGAGAGTTTACCAGATTTAATTTCTTCGCTACTCGGCAAACCTTTATGGGTGGTCAAGATAATTGTAACGGTTTTGGAAAAAAGAAGGAAACGGGTCATTAAGAAAATCTTAAGTCACTTATAATTAGGGTCCTTGTATTTACAGTAGTAAAGTTTTATTAATAGTTCATTTTGCGCAATAATTTTACGTGCTTAGCATACACGCAGTAAAATTTCATGGTAGCCATTTTGGGCCTTTCTAATCCGCTTATAAGATGGTCACCGATATACATTTTATTAGTAGCAGCATATTCTGCACAATATTTTTATACGTTTATTTCTGAAGATTCGCCGGGAAAGAATCGATGCAACACAAGCCTTATCCGCCATGCTGTAACCTTCAGTTTACAGTCACGAATTAGGAGCGCTTTGACATACCTAATCTTCTGAAATATATTCGAATAATGAAGTTAACGGAGAAATATATCGCGTCGGATTAAATCCCATTATAGACGATGCCGCGGTCTTAGTGCCTGGCAATAAAAGGTGTTAATAATAATCCTACCGGTTACTAATATAATATGGGTCAGGATACGTTCAATAAGGATTAAACTGATAATAAATCGGGCGCGAACCTTTTCAAAAGTTGCAGGCTTGACTACGTTAGTCGAAAATCAAAAAGAAAAATAGAAAAGAGAAGCATACCATCTTTCAGAAACGGGTCAGGATCTCGTGTCTCTTTGGTCTTGTCCTTCTCTTTCTTTATTTTCTCGGCCGGAACTCACTTGGGCGTCTCAGCTGGGAGCGTTTTTAGCCATGTACCTTTGTCCTAGTTATTAATCATGCTACAGCTACCGCGGCTATTTTAACATTAAGTGAGACATCTCTTGGCGACATAAGTCACCGCCGCATGCTGCGAGATTAATTCGAGAAACTTCTATTCGCAGCGGGTTATCGTGGATCCTGCGATACAAGGACAGTTCCTTAATGGCGTCCTCGGATTCGACAAGTCGATTAATCTGCGTCTTATCGTACCTACCTGGTAGTCTTGTCGTATTTTGTGAAAGAATATGGCAAAAAGGTAATGCCGATTATGATATCCAATACTTTTTTTCAGTGAAATTTACTCTCGTTTCAATTTCAAAATATTATAGTTCTCCCTTTATGTTCTCAGGTGGTCAAAACGGAGGATTTACACGAGACGAAATTCTTTCCGCATTTTCAAAATCCCAGGAAATCCATTGGCGGTATAATTACTACCGCTTGGCAGCTAATTTTATCCTTTAGCAAGGGTTTTTATTAATAAATCGACTCCATTATTTGATAAAGTGCGGTGGGTCTATGTATAAAAGATCGCTTGCCGCTGACTTATGTGGCCATCCAAAGAGGAGCACGTGATAAATGGGTACCTAATGCCCACTGGTCCTCTCGTGATGCCCATTCTACCTGACACATATGTATAATACAGTACATATATACCCCATTGGATATCCTTATTTATAAGTTACTCTGCCGCCCCAATTGGAGTCTGTGGGGAGATTCAATTTTGGAGGTTTCCTTAAAAATTATCAATCTTCAAATTTTTATTAATATTTAATCTTATTATGGTCACTTTGTGTACAGAGCCTTGTTAAGTTTAATGAAGATGTTCGATGCCAGAATTAAACTTAATAATTGTGTAATTTACCCACATGATATGTATGACCATTTTGATTTAGTCCTCTTAAAATTTATTCGTCTCATAATTAGACCAGAGTCTTGGAATAATAATATCTCTCGGGTCAACTTCACACCGCACGGCTTGTCGGCTGCCTTTTAGCCAGACGATTATCATATACTAAACGGTTCGAGTTTGAATATAAATCATACGTTAACCGTCATTTATGCACCATAATTGGAGAATCACTTTTGGCTTAAAACGACAGATTACCTATACCGAAATCATTCCGAGTCCTATTATTTCTAATCAATCTTCACTTTGCTACCTGAGGACGTCACCTAGCTTTACACTTGCTCAAACAAGTCCCACGGACCTTATGGGTAGATAATTTTATCGAGGGAAAACTAGTTTATGCAATCCTGTTAATCCAAAAGATCTACGACTTGCTGCTTCCCTTTTCAAGGTGTATATTAATGTCTTTCCGTTCGAACCCGTACGTTTGTCGCCTCTTTCTTGGAATTTCCAGGACCCAGAGTCACCGACGTTCCCATATTTTCTAGTCTTTTTTTTCTCACGTCTCGTGGGAGAGACCTAAGAGAGTGGAAGTGAACAAAAAAGAAAGAAGAATGCCCAGCCACCGAACGAAAGTATTCTCAAAAAAATGATTTCTTCGACAAAAAGAAAGCTACGATACCAACTTTACTTTCTTCATTGCGGATAAGAATAATTGCAAGAAATTCATCAAGATCAATTGACCTCTTAGCTGCTCCCTCTCTCGGAATCTGCGACAGTAGGTATCAAGACTCTAAAGAAAGGAGTCAGCGATTCAGGACTCGTGCTGCTTCGTCAGGATAATTACGATTATTAAGCCAAGTCTGTGTTGGTAATTTAGCTCGAGGGAATCATGGGAACCAGGGGAGCTCTTTGGTCCTGATCCTGGACCCCCCGACCAACACGAGTACCACTGAGACTCGAGTGGGATATAAAATCGTTCTCGCGTAAGTACCAACAATGCATCTACCAATCTGAACGGTACTTCAAATACACTATAGTGTAAATATCATTGTTCCCAGGCATCCTCGACGAGGTCATCGAAATTTCACAAAGGATAACAGACAAGCATCCTCGCAGAAGCATATTAGATTCGCATAAATCCAAAAGAAAAATATCGTTAGCAAACCGTAGATAGGAACTGCAAAAAATTACATTTTTATCTCAACCAATAAAATCTTCCAATCATGACCAAGACCAGTACACGCTTATCGCGACCGTACAATGTAAACCAAAAGTTTCGCACGTTAATTGCTGACTCGAACTTCTCCTTCTAAACGGTCATCAGCTCGTCATTATAATTTAGCAGGTAGCCGGTCCACGGAGCCTCGTGGCCCGTTTTTACCGTGCATTCTTCGCACGTATTTAAAAGCGTTTAAGGGAGCCCTCGAGACTCGAGTGCTCTCCGTTGGATCCACAATGGTCCTTGCGTATTATTTGTTGGTGAAATAACATGCTGTCAGTTAGGAAGGATATGCTAAATATACGCTAGCTCGAGAAGAATCGATCGAACTCATCACGAATTGTTGTTACCAGTCATGGTAACCGTATACATAGGTAGGGATCTTCTTTCACGACAATTCGACGCTATACAGCGGCGTATAAACTCGCCTTCGAATCCGAATCAACTCTGAGGATCCTTTATTATTATTATCCTGCATCATTTTTTTTTTCCCCTTTTATCCTCAAGGTGCATCGTTATTTTTACAATGGTAGCTAGCGCTCGCGAGTTCGTTCACGCGAGCTGCGTAACCCTTCTAACATATATTTATATAATCAGTGCATACGTACAAGACAGAATTACTATCAATTTGGCAAATTGAAAAAAACCGTGTCTCTTTAGCCAAGTGAATACTTAGAGGCTCACTCGTTAAACGGCTCGTTTTCTACGAAGCAGCGTTATCGACGCGGGGAACGATAAAATAATTTACCTTATAATCTTTTGGTACTTTTCTAAAGTCTCACGTCTGCTAGCTGGATTTACCTTTACAGAGGCGACAGCCTATGATCCCGCTATTGTATCACGAGGGGGTCTTATCTTTTGTCTTAGGTAACTATGCAGGACTTTAGAGCATAAACTTGAACACAGGGTCAGGAACGATCGATGATAACATTCTATGCACCCTTTTCATTCAGTGGATATTATATAGTATACGAGGCTTTGTGGAACAGCTATTGTACTGTACTAAAACAACACGGGCGATACGATACTGGGATATGAGTCATGAAATAAGTTTTAGAGAATTAAGTAGAATTTTGTTAATCGATATTCACGCGTAAGTTCCTTATAAATTGTTTGTTATTAATTTGATTTTATTTTTATCTTTTATCTTTCAGTCCTTCAACCATCTCCACCTTATATCCAGATGGTGACCTATCAAAGTTATAGTTGTCGGCGGACTTGCTAGTCGCTGGACCTGTGATTTAGATGGGGCCAATAATCCGTTCACACACTTGGGTACAAACCGGATAAATCCATTGGCCGCTGGACAATGAAGCTCTTGCGCTACAGTTGCCAGGGGGGAGTTATATCTTTGTAATGGTCACTGAGTTAAAAATGACTTGTCATAAATAGTTGTGGCTATACAGTACTGATGCAGGTAATCCCTTCTGTATTCTATTATATTATAGATATACATTATGGTTATACTATAGTCGGCATGTAAAAGTTGAAATAGTTTTTTGGCGGTACTTTGAATTTTGAAAGGGTCCACTTGTTGATTCGTTTTCAGATTTTTTTTTCATTTTTTAATACATTCCTTAATGGGCACTATTGTGTTTCTTGAATCTGAAAACACGCACGAGTAGTGTGTTGACCTGGTCAGTTTTTATTAGAATTTAAATGTTACAGATTGATAACCTGTAATTTACTTGTTTTTCATAATTTTTTAGATCGAGTCCGAAACGGTTTTATCTATCGATATTTTGAAGAGGGTCCATCAGAATAATGTGCGTGATAAGTTTTTTTTACGTATCAGACTGCCTGATTGTTTTATTTTATCAATCCTCATTGGACTCTTATACTTTTGAATTATTCAACAATGTGCCATTGTAAATTTGGTGGAATTTACATTTGAGCACCCGAATGAAATGTAGGACAGGTGCATATCAATTGTATTGCTATTGATTCGCCAAATACATTGCGTCAAGGTAATCTGATTCTTCCGTATAAGTATCTTACGTAACAGGTGGGTCGTTTTATAATTTCAATTCAAAAATCGAGTAACTGTTCTTCTTTTTTTTTTTTTATGAATCGCAACGTGGAATTACAATGGCTACTTCATTCGTGATCAGGTGAAGCCAATTCAAGTGAAAGCGAGGAAATGAGGGGCAAAAGGGATGAGGATTTGACAACATCCGGGACTTTATTACTCATAAAGTACAGGTTCCTGCTCCAAATTTTCAGACTAAACGTCGATAATGTCTTAATCAACTGCGAACGCGCAACACCTCCACTTTCGTCGCCGCCTACATCCGCTGCGGTGAAACCAATAAGCGTTTGTTGGTTTTTCGATACTTTTTAGAATCGAGAACCTTGAAGGATCCGGTATAATTACGGGCTCACAATATATATCCTGATATTATATATATATATTCCAGGAAGGAAACTCGATATTCCCCAGTTAGGTATCTCCAGTCTCCATCATGAAAAACCATAGGAAATAGAAGAAAAGGGACCAGTGAAAACGACCCTTCACGTAATAAAGTGAATAAAAAATGATTTCCACAATAAAATCCGAGTATAGAAACATTTTTACTTCGATACGAAACTATATTTTTACGCCAAAGTCTGTGTTTTTAGGTAGAAATTCAAAGAGGCAATATGAAAAAAGTATATGAGGAGGAATAAGAAAAACGGATATTCCACGTAACCCCAATCTCGGGTCACCTAATCTAATAGAGCAATTAAGTTAATACTTTGGGAGGAGTCCGTTATTATATCCCCTTTAATTATATGGAGCTGCGCGATCGAATCAGTGTTCGCGTTATTTGATTATCGAATTAAGCTCGTATAAACTAACAAAGGGGTGGAGTGGCTTGTGTATTTTTTTTGGCAGACCTTGAACCGTGCAAATTTATCATCGGAAGATTAAACCATGAGAAAAATCATCAAAGATGGTAGCTGTCGTGATGATCGTGCGACTTGCTTATAAGAAGATGCGCCTATAATTTTTGATAATAGATCATGCTACAGAGTAGACTGAATATTATTATGAATAATTGAATTTAAAAATCCGATAGACTTAACTGGCACTATTAAACGATTGGCTGCCCGAATAAAATCGTGTATTGCCTTTGGTAAATTGGGGCGCCTCGAAATTCTATTAGCATCACAGATTTATCTCGCAGTCCCTACGGTTATTTGATTTCAACCGGTTACCAGCCCTGGATTACATTATTACCATATACATAGACACTGTACAATTTATCCTGTCATATATGCACTTCTTCTTAATACCATTTATGCCACGGCGGTAGTCAGCCTGACAATTAAGTCTCAAAGGACCAGATTGAATTTTCTAAGCGAACAGTTACTCTGTCTTTCATGTATAAAATTAATTCTGACATTCAATTTATTTCCGTAACAACCAATTCGAAGTCGATCGATTATCTTAAGGCTGTGTTTCCACAATACGCGTGGCGCACGTTATGTCGATCCTGCCCGATGTGGTTACTCGCAAACAGAACAGCCACGTGACCCAATTTAATTAAGACCCACGGGAAGAAGAGCCTGCGGCTCATTCGACCGTAGGAAGAAAAACTAATTGCGTTTGCTAAAAATATTTTTCATACTAATTTCGTGGACGATCCTTTGTCTTCTGGTTAATTATCAAAATTTCGTTCGTTTGATTCCAGCCTGTCATGACGTCATTGCGGCTCAAGATTCTCAAAGGAAAAAATGAGTGCAGCGTATACGGTACGGCTCTTGGAGGATGCTGAAAAGAATGTTGTTCTATTAGGCTCCAGTCCAGTTAACGTTATGACAACCATCCCTCGGTTGGTAATTATGATATTACGTTGTAACACTGGAGGTGGTAAAATTCTGACAGGGTCACAAAGCTCATCTCTTGCTGCTCTCAAGTAACAAGCTGGATGCGTGGGCGGACGTTGGAGCTCTTGCGTTTTCAACATATCCCAAGTCCTGACGGGATAATATTCTGCCCCTCATGCAATTCGTATTGCCGCGTTGCAACGCGTCCATGAGTGCTTTGGATAGATATTTAGGAGTTTAGAGAAAAATAAAACGAAATTGAAGCTGGTAAGGTATATTTTTCAAGAAATCGCAAAGCTTATAACACGAGGCATAAATATTTTCTAGTACGGTTTCTCACGGTTTACGAATACGCTTAATTCTGGAATATCTTTCTCAATTTCTTTCATTTCTTTCAGAAGTCAGAATACGAGATAACTTGCTCGGAACTGACTATGGCCCAACGAGAAATTGGGCGTGAGCTGCATAATTAATGTATATACTGAACTCGTTTGTTGCGCAGTTTCAAAATGAGAGGTTCCAAAGGAAGAGATCTTATTTATGATACTTGGACCGGAGTATACTGACCGTTTGGACTTGGCGAATAGAAACATCCCCAATGTGCTTATGAATTATTAAAACAGACGTGGGTGGTCTTACTAATTACTGGAAAGCAGATAATTGATCTCCGACTGTCTCACGCGAAGAAAATTGAAGACTTGGATGAGTTTATAAGAAGCCTATTAAAAAAGTCACTGCAAAGATACAATTAATAAATTTCATTATCACCCTGCATGGAGATAGAGGTATGAAATCCTTTTAAAAAATACATTATCACGCTATGAACACTTTTAAAATTATTAAATGACCCTTTCTATCAGACCCAAATCAATGGCAACGAAAGGTCATATTAAAAATGTTTTTCAAATGTGTATCCAATTGTTTTTCTGACATTTCCAGCAAGCGATCACGAAGCTCAAGCTATGGGGTGTCTTAAGAGGTGCCATTTTGGGGTGTAGCAAGGTGCCATTTCACGCGATAACTACTTATTAACCCATTAATAAATATCGATGCAATTAAATCGCTTGGTCAAACAGTACGTGTCCGAATACCATGCCGAAGCAGGTCTCTTATGCGGGCTATCATTATGGCACCCCTAATCGGATCAACCAAGGGGTTGAACGCTTTAAAAAAAAAAGCAGAAATATTATCCTGTCATCGTTGGTCTTCCTGGCATTTCTTCATTATAATTACATTCTTTAACCCTTTCGATTTTAGAAATCTCATCGATGGATGGTCGGTCGGTTTTGAGAAATTTGTTTTCTTTCAGTTATTATATAAGACATCGTGCTATATTTTTATTATCGCTTAGTACGAGCCTTGCGCTTTCAAATTCTTTTTTTTCGCCTACTGGATGTATTCAATATTTGGAAAATTTGCATTTTTATACTAACCAATGCCGAGTATGCGAATGGTCGTAAAAGTGTAGACAGTAAAATTATTGTGTGCGAAGTTAGTCCTGGATTGTGCAACGTGCATGCGTATTATATATACACGTACCCAGTGACAGATACGCAATACCCAGTGATGTAAGTGTTATTTGATTTGTAGCTAAGAAAGAGCGGCTGTCTGTAATAAGCGTTCCGCCTCTTCCTCAATATCTGTCCGAAGTCTTGATGCCCTCAACATAACTTATGACACGTCACCTGAAACTTATACGTTGGGATCCGCACGTGGTTGTACATAAAAATATTTAAGCGCGTGACAACTCAGTACGTATAAAATAATGATATAAATATTTAAGTAATAAATATACGAGTAGTTCGATGCTCCTGGGAAATATCAATTTGAACGAAGAAGCTAATTCTGTATCATTTTTGTCTTCAGTGTTAAATTTTACACGGTAAATACAATGTGGATAAGTACAGTCCGTTTCAAGCGGAAATAAGGAAAGAACCCAGCAAGGATCAAAGGGATGACGGGACTACTAGCATTAAAAAATGGTTTTACCCTGGCACCATTTTTTTCGCTGCGTCGTAATCCTTTAAAGTATCAGGACAACGTGATCCTTGGACCAAAAAGAACTTTGCCTATATTTTCGGAGACTTTGGTCCAGATGGGACAGGAAGCCGTATAACACAGGACCGCGATAAAAGCCTTTAGACACCTGCCGGATCGCACAGATGCTCTCCGCTTGATTATACAAATGAGCTACTCACCGGAACCACCCGCCGTTCATAAACGCATACTCACCCTTATGTGCGCCGTTACACCCCAAAGCGTTCAACGTTTTGCGGATAGGAGTTCATATTTTTTTTTTTTTGAGACAGGTAGTGCGACGTCAGGGCCATAGAGGGGGTAAGCAACATGAGAAGAGAAAGAATGATATCTTTACTCTGTGCTTGTTCAACACTGTGATCGTGGGATTTGTGAAATTTTAGCGTCTGATATAATTTGCTTTCGGATGAGAAAGAAAAAATGGACTTTTCTGCCGCAGTGGCCAACGCTGACCAACTGTCATTTTAAAGAAGCGTGGCTGGCGCGTGCTCTGCTCGCCCTCTTCTCCATTCTTGACGTCATGAAAATTTATACCTTGGAAGACATCTTTACTTCCTTGATACTATGGAAATGTATTCTCTGGGCGTATGGAAAATTATGGTGAAGTCACTTTTTGAGATGCAAGTATATTGGCTTTTGACATTATGCTAGGTGCTGCTGATCTAATTTTTTTTGAACTTCCAGGGTGCAATGCCAATGCGGAGAATATTGTGCGTGTAAGGTTTGCTTTTACTAAAAACTTTTTGAAATTTCATGGCCTAATATCCAATTAGCCAATGTATTTGCCCTGGGAGGAAAAGAATTTTTCAAAAAGGTTGTATTGTCCGTCCAAGGGTCGCCGCGGGCAGATCAACGAGCACTAATGACCAAAGGGGTAATCCAATAATTTGGAAACGAGGAACGTCCTTTTTCCTCAAAATTTCGTTAAACTTTAGTAACATTTTGAGAAAACCGACCATGCATGCTCCAATATAACCCTGTAGCCATCGTCGACAATTTATGAGTTGTGTCAGTCGAAAGTGGCGACCCTTTGTCGGCGGGGAAACTTAACTTGACCGTAACGTTTCACATAAGTCCAATAGGTATGTCATATTTTTCTAACAGACCCAAAACCCCAAAACCATCTCAAATCAGACTGTGCTTCATATAATCTCTATCTAATATTCCAAAATATGACTGTATTTACTTTTTGCGTATTCACGAGTCTCAAATAGTCCCTGATTAACAGTAAGGATAATTTCTACTTGTACAAATCAATTTTTCATTATCAAAATATTCTTTCAGAAAATCCCTCCTTCAATTTACCGATTACCCGGTGGTCACTTCGAGGCGGTCGCCTCTTCAAAGTCTCCAAATCACAATCGGTCATTACGGGTTAGTCAAGAAGCAAGTCTCGGTCAGCAGAGTAGCCGGCAGGTACTTATCTGTTTTTGGAATATTAGAAGGCGGTCAAAAACGGTAGGCGGGCGGTTTGTTTTAGCGAAACTTTTTTTTGAGAGAGACTTGTCGGAAGCCGAGACCACCTCTAGTTAATTTTTTGGGCCGTACCGCATAAACCGAAGCAATCGACAGCACTGATAAAGCAGGTACGACGGATCCTTACTACAAAGAATCGCATTAACAATTCCTGTACCTCGTTACTGATACCATTTACTAATTAATTTAATTTCCAACACTTTTCAGTGGTCATCCGTATAAGGAAACGTCACGCTTTTAATTTGATCCTCTTTTGACGCGTCTTTCATGGACATTCAAATGCCCCGGGCCATCTCGTGCTGGGTCCGTTACTCCAAACGACGATCCCCACGTTTCTACAAGCTCGAACAGAACAGCACACAACGTGCCGCTATTTTCTTAATTATCGTTAATGATTTTTTAGCAAGCCACGAAGCCCAAAGTTCCAAATTGACTTGTAAAACGTCACACCGCATTTACTTTCGCATTAGCCCAGGTCCCAGCGAGCACCATTGTTTTAAGGCCCACGGCATAATTTTCCTGTTAATTCAAAGCGCGTCTACGAATTTTCCTTTCGGCGTAGGCATAAGAGTGACCACCCAAGTGGAACGTCCTCATTCCTGATCCATTTTTATCATCCGTAACCTGATTAGAATTCACATACATACCTCAGAGCTGTTAACCTCTTTACTCGTTACAAAAAATATATACGTTCACTTTCTTTATACTCGCATCGGCATCTTAGAAAAAAGAAATTCAAAAACGGAATACATCAGTCCTCCCATTTGTCCTAGAACATGACCCTAGGTCAGTTCTAAGTATCCTAAATACAAATACCATATCAGACATCAGTCCAGACACACTGACATAGTTCTAAACGCACCAGTATTATGTTCAGCGATCAAAAGCATATTGAATCTTCCACCAAAGTATCAAAAGCATCATATTTCACACGTCGAGTCCTCTCGAGCAATATAACCTCGATAATCAATATTTCTAATCGACTCAGCCGACTGATAAGCTCATTGTAAGAAGGTGCGAATGATCAGAATTAATTAGGTCTTAGCTAATACAAACTTTATGCACTTTTAATACTCTTGTGTATCTAAAAAAAAAGAGCACTGTGGTCTTTCCTAGAAAATAGCAACAAGCTGGTGACGTAATCGTGCACTCATAACCTACTTTCACACTTTCTTTTGGTGTTACCCACGTAAAGGATATATCGTTTATGGTTGGCACGAACTATGGTTTCGGTACCTGAACTTTCAGTCACCGAAAAGCATTCAGAAGCGGTTAATGCGGTTTTAAAGGTAGCCCCACACTGGGTAACTGGAAGTAAACTTGTCGGTATACGAGATGAGATCGTGTATAGATAGGATCTGAAGTACCAGGACCACCCGGGCTATTTAGAGCGCTGTGGCTGATCGGCAGGGACCACGATTATGGTGTCCGGTGTCCCATAGGGAATGTTAACACCTGTAAGCATTAATAGTACACTACTACTACTTACTTAGACACCCGTTAGCAGGGATCTTGGATTAACTGTTTCTAGCTCAGAGATTCCATATGGTATCTCTGACACAAGTACTGCTTGCATATAGAAATATAAATCCTTTGTTCACACCGGAGGTTATGAAGTAGAAAGATTGTAGAGGAAAAAGTATTTTTTTAAGATAACCAAGTTTTGATTAGCTAGAACATTTTTTTTTTGAGGTCCTATCTGTGCCTTTGGGCTGATTTGATTTTCTCATTATCTTGATCGTACTATTGTTTTTGCAGGTTATGCATATTCAAAGGGGGAGGAAGAAAGCGGCGGGAAAATTTGTATGGGACATGGAAACTGTAAATTTTTTTGTTCCTTTCTCCACATCTTTACGAAGGTCTCTTTGGGACCAGACATTATGCTAAGGTAATCTGATCATGTCGCTGTAGAAACGGCAGAAACTCTCAGCCTATCACTTTGGTTTCCTTAGACTTCGCACCTATTTCAACACGGTCTTATCCGGCTTCGGATCAGCCAGTATTTGTCTCCTAAACGAGGATTTCTGGCACCATTTCACCCGACATGTTTCTTCTGACGATCTGGATCTCGGACCATTCATCCCTATGAAACTTTGGGACATCGTGTTTTACAGAGGCAGATTTAGGAGTTATCTTGTTGTTCCATAAAGTTTTAACTAGTCCTTGTGCCGAGGAAGGGATGAACGGTTGGTTCTTTAAAAGAATTTGTAAATACTTGTAAGGGTATCGTAGACAGACTTTTTTTACTGAATTTACAACCAACGTCATTTTTCTTTCAGAAATTACTTCATACGTCCAGTGAGTTCGAGCCAGATATAAAAAAGCTCAAATTTGATTGAAAATAGATAATACCTTCTACAAACTGTCTGATGCCCCAAATTCGAAACCGCCCACATCCGCCATTACGGACATCAGATCAGTATTTGTTTGTTTTACTCGTGTAATCGGGTAACTCCATTTATACTACGTGATCAGGAACCGTATCATAATTGGACTGCCATAATAAATCTTATCAAGGTAATTTCTTTATTAATATCCTGAATAATTGCATCAGGACGAAGCACATAAAGGATTCGACATAATTTCTGTATTATTAAACTGTATAATTTTTAATTCAATTTAAAAATTCATGGAAATTCAGGAATTAATTCAATGATTTTCTCAAGATTGATCAAAACTGCTCGTGGTCCATTCGAAATTCACGAAAACCCCTCATCTCGGATTTGAGTCCTTCTGCTGTTTTCTTGAGAAAACTTCCTATAGGAACATTCTGGATAGTCACGACGGGAGGCGTCATATGGAACTTTTGTGATGCTGGAACATTTTGAAAGTCACCCATGACGCCCACTATAGCCAGGCTCCTTTCAGATTACGCGCCAACTGACTGCAGTCCCGTTCGTCCTTCATCAGGAATGAATGGAAAGGATAGCGTGAGATTTCCTGAGCGTACGGAATGATTAATCTAAGAAGATCGCAGTGAACGAAGTCTGAAAACACTGCACGGTAACAAGAGAATTTCCAAAATCAAAAAGCCATAGGATAATATTACGGCGAAGGTACGGCTGACCTAAAATGCACAGTGTCTTTCACTGGAATAAATATTGAAACAAGAAAGTCGACTTTCACGAGCTAACGAAAACTCATTTAATATCGCTGCTCCGCTTTTCCAAAGATTTCACATAAACCCACTTAACGTATGACTGCCTTGTCTTGTGATTAACAGCCTGTTGTATTCCTCGGATAACAAGGACGCCGGTAGCATCTTCAAGCGTAGAAACGCAAGCAAGAGGATTTTCTGCCATTGGTGACTTACCTGTTTCGGAAGGAGCACTTATGAATTCGGGGTAGTAAGAAGGTAATAGGAGGGCGCGCGTAGGGTGCTTTAGAGGGAGGCCACCATATGGGGAGCATACGGCGAGCAGGCACCCGCTCCCTCAAGGGTTTAATCTACTGACAAACTACTGTCGAAAAAATCAGGTGGCTATTTGCGTCTTATCCTTCGCCCTATCCGCCATTGCTTCTTTCTTGAAATCACCTGCGCACGTTCGCCATTGCTGTTACGTTTGCCACGTGCGTTTGAAATTTTCATAGAATATTTTTATGAATAAACACGCACACGGGTTTGAATCCGTGGTAAAATTGTCACTGGAAAAATAGGGTTCAAATTTGACAATGGTGATGTTTTGTTGCACATGTTTTTGGAACACTTGTTGCTTCGGGTTAGGGCTAGACGAGTTTACGGATAAGAACGTCGGTGTGAATTTAAAGTGGAACGACTTTTTTTTTTAAATTTGGATCTATTGGGTAAGACGATACCTACCCTGGCTATTTTTTATCTGTACTTTTTGTACTAACATGTTACAAGGATCTGTCTTAGTTTTTACTTCAGTTTTTCGTCCTTTAAAGGCCGGTTGAGGGTTGATTAATATAGAGGAAGCAAGGTAGATTTTAGTTTCATCTAAATTAATTACTTAATTAATCATGCACTTTCACTTTCACGGTTAGTACTGATTAGTAAATCACAGGAATCACTATCAATAACGTCTCGTGGACTACTGGTGGTATTTAATATGGGTAAACGATGATTTTGTTATAAAAATCTAAAAGAAATTTAAAGCTTTCAAATCTTAATTTGCAAATTTTCCATTTTCAGTAATATCTGCATCGAATTTTGCAACTATCATCTTCCCACGTATCGATGCCCGTGCACGAGAAGCTGCGTGGATCCTTTTAGGAATAAAAAGAAAACCGAATATCTCCAATTGGCATATCGAACGCCATGAAATTGGACAAATTCAATTGGTGAATTTGACGAGTAGCGGAATAATACGGTATTGGTGCAGAGTAGAGAAGAGACTCGAAGGGTCCCTCGCTTGCCAACTGTCCCAGGTGTAGATCCCAGGAACACGAGGAGTGTGGCTGGCGCGTGCTGCTACTCCCCAGTTCTCGCTGCTCGATCCCCGATCCACGCCTTCACATTGCCACCGATCATTGGTTCAGCTTGGTCACGCTTTATAAACATGCGAGCATAGCTTTTTAAACTGCACACGTTCGCTCACCTCGTTTCCGACACGAACTTAAAACACATAAGGGTTGAAATTTTCATAACTATAACAGAACCCCATCTTGGGATGTCTTAGAGTCACGCTACCAGCGGTTTATTACTGTGAGCAAAAATTGTAATGCAGTGAACTATGAAAAATTATTTTCTAAAACAAGTACAACCCATGCGCTGAATAATTAAGCAACAAAATTTAATTCAGATTTTAAGCTTTGAATTATCTTACAGTTTCGCTTTACTTTTTCCTTTCTATCTGCGTGCTTTCTGATTGAATAGGAAATAGGGGTTGGAATTAAATATTGCACCCGAGGCGCTTCGTTTTTCTTACATTGTAATTCTCATATGTGTATCTCGTGATGTGGTTAAAGAATAATTTCGTGAAGAAGGAACGAATCAATGGTGATCGAAATTCTCGGTTCTTCTGCAATTATGGAAATTCAACTCTACGGAAAATCAAGGATATCGGTTAACGTGATTCTCGTGCAGACGAATATCAGGCCTACGAAGGTACAGATTAATTAACGATTTTCTAAAGATGCGTGCCAACCCCGGGCGATATTTTAATATGAATAATCAAGCCCTCGTTAGAGCCAGACTCCCAGTGAAACTAATTATGCAAATGGGCGTTACGATGGATTAACGAATTTTACAATCGCCCTAATAACCTAACGTATCGATAATTTGACAGATAAAAATGTACCGATCAAATCAAAGGTGTGAAATCACCCTTGACATTTTTAAATACCCCTCCAACCCCTGCCAACCACTACCAAGAACCAGTGTTCTACCCTATTCAATAATTTACAACCCCCCCGATACTACCCCAGTTGCACCAACCCTTGAAACGATTTCCTGTACAAACTGAATCCCATTTAAAAAATTATTTCAACTCTCCACTCCGTCTCCTTAGTTATCCATAATCACAGCTTTTTCAACAACCACGTTGCAAATATTACACAGTCCCGTTGGCATCCTTAATCAATTAAAATATTTATCACTGATGTCTTATCACCAATAAAATAACTCTCCCATCGATCCTTATCCCCTATACTTTCTCGAACGTTCTCACGTTCCCATTTTATACGTTTCCATCCAGCAATTTTCGAGCCAACCACCACCTTCCCCCATTTTACCTATAGTCCAAGTAATCGGCCGAAGCCTCGCGTTTAAATTCACAGCTTGAACGTTCTTATCGCGCATAATATTATAATGGAAGATAGGAACTACGTAATGGATCTCACGTTAATGCCTGAGAAAAAGTTGGAAAGATTACGTACCGTTATACCGAAGGCAATAAACGAGGGGCTTCTCGCTACGCTTGCCTATATACTATATAAATGTGTGTACAGCTACAACCCTATGTACGTTTATACATATAAAAACATATCTTTCATTCCGACTGTCACAGATTCTATGCCAAGACGTCACGCGTCAACATATTTCTATAGGAAGTCTTCGGTATGGCAGTTGGGACGATTCAAGAAATCGAATACCGCGTGCCAATTCATTCTTGAAGATGGCGGTTTAAAGAAATGACGGGTACCGTATGTAAAGAGCTTTTGTATGAAACATGCCTCATGGTAATTAATATAAAATAAGAACACATTTAAAAAAACCAGTATATAGAAATGGTATATTTGATATCAAGAATATACGGTTATTCAAATATTTTTTTTCTTCAAACATAACCTCCAATCTTCTAATGTCAAATTACCGCATCTTATGCTTATGTCTCAGGAACTTTCGTGTAATACCTGTATATTATGTAGGCTCGTTATGCATTCTTACTAGCAGATAACTATAGAGTAGCGTATGTGATGAGGAAGTACAAAAGGTTTACTGTAAGTACAGTGTAATGGATGACGCTATTGACAGTGTTCCAAGGAGTACTAAATTTGGCAGTTTATGCTTTTTCAAACATATTTTTTTAAATATAAAGAGTATCTTGTACGTAAGGAAGCTTATAAATTTATAATAACTGGGTGTGTCTTGAGATTTATATAGTTTTACTTTTATTTACGATACATTGTGACTTGGTATGAACTGTAAAATGTGAAGCACGCGAAGGATTCTGGACGCGTTTGAACAGTTTAAAATTCTAAGCCTCGTTATCGAATGTAACGTATGGGATGGTTTATTACCTGCACCGGAAGAATCTGCGTGAATACCTTTACTGCAATGTACGTAAAGTTTTCTTTATTACCGTCAATAATTCTACTACCGTTCGCCATCTTTTGATGAGCATCGAACAAAAGTGCGCATGCGCATTGCCTCTAATTGTACGGTTATAAATCACATCGCTTCCAGCAGGCAGACGTTTAGTAGTTTAATGAGTTACCGAGAGACAAGAATAATTTTTGTATGTGAAAAAAATCAAGTTTTTCACTTTTTTAAATATCGATATCAATTTTTCTATTCACGATTGCGTAGCGGCTTACTGTACGAAGAAATGAAAATTAGCAAAGGGCGGCTTCTTTGATCAGTTTTTCACGATCCATTTTTTTTTCTGCACGAGGTGTCGAATCGCCAACAAGTTTTTGTTAGGGAAGCTTTATGGGGTAGTTCACAGGCATTGTGGATCGGTATATCCTGCCGCGTTACCATTGTATCCCAATGCCGATTGTTCTGTTCGTTTGTTTCATTCTTACTTGAAAATCTCGAAAATTAAATGAGATTGGAGAGTTTTTGATTTTCTTTAGCTTTGCCCGTGCGCGTTGGCGGTTTTTCTTTACTTTCAGGAAGATCATTTGATTTCAAAATTTCGTTACGGATGCTCTCGCAGGGGTTTAATTACTTTTGTGTTTTCGAAAATACGCAGGAACCTCGTGGACGCCAGGGTTAATCTTGAAAACTGGGCGGTTTTATGGGTTTCGGTGAAACAGAAACGATGGGGTTAGGTTAGTACTTTCTATAGGATTATGGGATTTCTCAGGTCACGTCGGACCCTTTTTTTTTTTGTTTTGCCGAAATTCAGGTCACATTTTATTCCAAAAGTCTCTCGTGTGGGTGGATAATGGCCGGAACGATTTTTGAAAAATTCTTCCTCGTATACTCGTCATAAAAATAAACTACGGCTCGGAATTGAATCAATGAATTTTTTAAGGTTATATCCGTTTCATCTTAAACCTCCCCTACCACAAGAAGATACCCAGGACATAACTCAAAAAAGATGAATTTTTATTTTTCAAACAAAAATACCGTACACGATGTTCATTGTAAAAATAATTTCTATTATGAATCTGGTGGGGAAAAAAAATCAAACCCTTTTTACGTTGGACCACACAGGATGCTCAGATCATTAAATTTTGCATATGAGTTCGCGAACAATGATTGGTAACACTATATTCAATTTTTAAATTGAATATTAAACAGATTCCTATTCATGAATGAGTACTGTCAGTATCTTGGTACATCGTAGAATGCAATATTAATCCTACCAAGGATGTACCCAGAATATTGAGATGAATTTATAATGGTCCACCAGTCCAGCATCCAAATCCTAAAGCAGAGACCTCGGGAGAGTTCAGACTGGAATAAAATACTTAATAGCAACCCCTTGATGTTTGAACTATGATAAACTGTATCTCATCTAGCAGCTAGAATTTGCCTCGTTGATTTATGCTAATCTAATGGCTCCAGCCCAAGATATTCGACTAAATGCTCTATTAGGCTTAAGTTAATTATGACGACCGGCCGGCGGTGTGGTCCGTTGAAAACGTTAATATATTACAATATATTAACTCCATAACTGGACCGATACTTTTTAAATGAGTGAAAATTTTTTTTTTCTATTACAGATAAAAAAAATCTCATCCAGCATCACCAAACGACACAGAGATACGTCGCGTGTGGTAACTGCCACCAAGAAGTTGGAAGAAAATTTTGAAAAAAAAAAGAATCCTGCTTAAAACAAACAGCCCGCCCTAGACTTGCCGGCCGCCTTGTAATAACGCGTCTGACCAATACCGGATGGATAATCGTTTAACTGCGACCCTCGGCTCTTAAAACCATTTTGGCGCAGTTACAAACCTGCCGATTGTCTTGCTAACAAGCCGAACCGTAGTTTCGGCAAACCTGCAAGGACAAAGTATGGTCGCGGCGTCTTTTGTAATCCCTCGCGGACCTTTAATCGTGCACGCGGAGAAAAGGTACTTGGCTAAGAAACTATGGTCGTCATAGTTTTGAATAAACTAAAAAAAAAACCAAAAATCTTCGTACCATCATTCTTTGACATCGACATAAAATCGATTCGTTCACGACCATGAACGACGGGGTTAGGTTAGCTATGGGTGGACGAAATTTTTTCGAATTTGTAACTCGAAAAAAATGTCTGGAAATATTAATTGGGGGTAATTTTCTCACACGTTGATCCTCGCTCGAGGCACAAGGATTTTTCTCATCCACACCAATTTCTAGTGTGACACGTCCTTTCCGTCATTCAGTAAATTCGAGATGCCTACGACGTGATAAACATTTATAATATCATTAACAAAAAAAAAAGCAGTAGGGATTCTTCTCAGAGACAATCATTACAGGCGGTACCTTATTTGTCCCTGTAGTTTTTTTTTTTGGAAATCCTTTGCTGTCTGATTAGGTCATAGTGCCGCCTAGTGATTTTAAAGCGACCAATATTTGATGAAACTAATGAAAAAAAAAGGGACGACACAATACTTGTCATTTACCTGTATTGGCTGTAGGCGAAGAAAATTCTTATCAGCTTTCAAAGATTTTAGGTTAAATATTTTTCTTCATCCTTGTAACAGATTTTGACTTTGACGATTTTTCGCGATAAGACTTCCAACGCTCGCTGACAAGCAGCCAGTAAAATTTGAGAGCAGCTAACGAGGGTCTCCTTTCGTGGCTGCCATTATGAGTGGCTAAAAAAAAAAGAGTTTCTTACAAGATTAAAAAAAAGGGCTCGTGTGGTGTGATGTAATGTGTTTTTGTCACCCTTGTAGCCTTTGATACGTGCCGACAGAACGAAGCCGCCATACGAGTGAAGTTATCTACGCGTATCCCCACGTGGAAGCACTAAGCAGTATCTTTGAAAAAAAAAGTCCAAGGGATGACCGAGGGTGATAATTTTTGAAAACATAAAATTTCAAGTGTCACCAATGCTAAGTAAAAATATATGTACTCGGAGCGCAGACGTGTTTCGCTTCTTTGATTTAACCCGTGCGGATTGATAAGTCTGAAAGGAGCATAAATTTCATAACGTTATTGGCAGCGAAGAAGAATTTCCTTTGATCGGTGTAATTTGGGGCTGGATAAGTGGAAAACGGGAAAGCGGCACCGACGTGACAAAGGCCGATCCAAAATCTGGAAGCGGAACCGGATAATGCGATAATGACGTCCACAATTTCGAAAAAGAAGCGCAGCTCTATATGGACACCCGTGTGATTTGATTTTGATACTTTTCAAAATTTCCAAAACTAATTTTAGTCACATTTTTCAATATTTTTGAACTGTATAATCTGGTACGTACAAGTATATTTTTTCAAAATTAACCTCTTTGATCAGGATACACGGATAAGATTATTCGGCTGAGAACGGCTGGCAAGCTCGATTAGAAATTGAGCTGTATCCAACGGCGAAACGGAAGATTAAATAGATTTTTCTATATAGTTCATAATTTTTCTTTTGATTCATAACCAAAAACCGTACGTAAGCCACACCCGTTAAAATTACATAATTTGTCATTTTCTTTTCGTAGACCCCATGCAGGGATCACCCACGGAGTCTCCAACGTAGAATCTCCTTATAGGTTATCTATTAGAATTTCGATTGCCAGATAATTTATATTAAGAAAAATAATTTTGATCTTTCCAATTAATAAACTAATTGACCCATCGAAAATATTTATGCAGACTAATATATTTTGAAAATGTGTAATATACTATTCCTATAGAAAATGTTCAAATCGTTAGATCCGTCATTAAAGCATAGTTAGCGCTTATGTCTCTATTCGCAAATGCATATTCATCGACCAATAACCTGAGTTCAGCCTACCGGCTCATGTGTTCTCATAAATAACTCCTAGTTGCCGTGTAACATGTTATTTGCCACCAAGCTCCACAAATGAGTTCACATTGTATTTAATTACTCGACTCACGCCCAGGGCGTATCCACACGGACCAGCCTCCCATTCTTGTATATCAGCCTGTGGCCGCCCTGAAGGACTGTTTCTCATCGTGGCCATCGACCACTTCGCAAACTTGCGACGCTCCCAGATCTAGATTCTAAAGGGCAAAGATCCAACGGGCCAGAGGGATGTTCTTCGCAGTCCTAATTGCTGGTCTCGCAGTAAAACCAATCCTGGATGAGATGTAATAGATGAAACCAATTAATTTTTTCGACCGGACAGCCAAACGGGAAAAATCGATTGGGCAGTCCCGTCCGATTTTCAAATTTGTACGTTCGATGGATATGAGAATAAAACAATTTTGTTTTTCTGATTTTCAAGGTAACATATATAGCTTAAAAATTAAAATTGTTGTACCTGATTTAAAAAAAAATTTTATTATGACTTTCAAATGAATTTTCTAAGGACTAGGGATTTCCATTTCAAATATACTTAACCCTGCGGATCTTTTCAAAGGCTTCACTAAATTACACGGCACTGCCAACCCACAACCCTCGTCTTCTTTTAATAGCAGGTCCAATGCGAAAAAAATAATATTATCGGCTCGTTACGTTTTCGAAAACGTTCCGATGATCGAAACGTCAATGGAATAGACACATTTTTGGTTCTGCTAAGCAGTAGGATGGATGACTGTATTATTTCGAATTTGAAAGGCCAACGATGTGGCTGATGAAAATAAAAAAAATTAGAAATTCAACGGACACCCTATAATGTTAATAAGGTTTTCGCACAGTTTGATTTTCCAAAGCCAATATATCTGCTATATATAATTCTTCTCACCCTAGGGAAATACTTGTTTATTATTCAACAGATAACAAATAGATAATTAAAAATATAGGAATTCAAACTGTCGATGAAATCTGCTAACGCAATAGGTACAGGGTTGCTTTTAACAAAACCTTCCAGAAAAGCTTCTCGTCATTAAGCAGGCACGCAGCTTTAAGGTATGGGATTATCGTTCTCTGCTACTTAAAAAGAATTTTGGGACCAAGTTGATCGCGAAATCCAAGACGGCTCTGCGAAGGAATGACAGAGATCAGGTTGCCACGGACCACCGTCACGCTCACCGCAAACTTTATCCTACCTGTTTTCGCTAATTGAGCGAGTAAAGATGTAACTGGACCTTACGCCCCTGAGGTATTTGCACCCTTTTTTGCAGATACAATCTATTTTTCTTTCAGCAATCCTTACGCTCACGAAACACAATGAGTCCTACCGAGTGATCGTCCAGAAGTATTCAGTGCTGCCACTTAACCGAGTACAGATACCATTTTAACAAAAAGATTCCCTAGGCACCATTTATTCCCTAAATATATACTAGATAAAAATATTCTCTCTGGTAAAGTACAGCCCGTCCTCTCTGCCATTGAAATTCAATGACTACCAGTTTATGAAACTGTTAAGATATCATTAGCGAAATATTCGAAACGCGCGTGCCAGCTTCGAATGCTACTGATTTCTTGCGTTAGCAAAGATGATCGTTCTAACCCAACAATAGCCCTAATAAGACGCCTACAGGGGCGGTCTCGTTGAGTTCAAGGAGCACATTGTATTCGTCTATTATCGCACAAAGGCGTTCGCCCGTTTGCATGATGGAGCTCAAAGCAATTTTTTTCTCAATCCTGGACATCACGTATGCTAATAGGACGGTTCCTGCTGTTACTTTTAGCAAACGTAACAGGGAGTAGCAGCGGCGATAGCCTATGGGCATGAAACGAACGTGATGCTACCTAATATCATTTTATTAAAATCGCAGATTCCAAATTTCTTTTTTTATTACGTCTTATCACGATTTATGATTTATCCTTGCGATCAAAAATTCAGGATTGATCTTTAGAAACTCCAAGGGGTCTCAGATTCTTTCTTCACGTCAGAGGGGGTCAGTAGCAAATTTTAAGAACAGATTTTTGTATTGATATTGATTCGAGTTTCAAATTCGATTAGTTATTCTTGAATGTACTCAATTTCTTTTGAATATTTTTATAGGTCGGTCGAGTAGCGGATACCGGTTACATGTGAACCGTTTGTCATAATAATGATTAGCAAGAATCCATGTCAAGAGAATTTCTCTCTTGAAACGTAAACACGGCGAATGCTTCCTGATGGATCTTCTTAAGGTTTTCCAGAATACTCTTAATCGCTGTAACGCTTTTGTGCCAAGTCCTGAGTGTTATTTTGTGCTTGATCTCGTGAATCGGAGCTCCATAGATCAGTGACTTCGTTTAACAAACATATGTTATATGAATGAAAATATCTTGAGCATCTGTAAGGCATATATAAAATAGCACTCATATAAAAATATCTTAATTCTTAAGAATTATTGAATTAAAATTAAATATTAATTCTCAAGTTATTCACATATTCCATATATAATTTTCTTGATAATCCTTAATCATTGATTGAAGTTTTTTCCGACAAAAGAGACACTGAACAGATTAGCAAGACAAAATGTAGGCACTAAGATTCGTCGTAGACACCAGAGAAAATTTTGATGCCACGCATGAAACTGTTACCCAAGTAACTCGCAATTATTTAGCCAGCAGTGACTGTAGCGAAGTAACGCAAAGGTGTATGACTAAGCACGTTAAAGTCAAGAGTCGTAGGTACAGGTAGCCCGCAGCTCACCCTCGTCATCTCCATCGCGCGACTCTTGGTTTATGTAGGTATGTATAATGGTTATGTGGCATTGGTATATAGGCGCCGGGCCACCTGTTGCAGTTCCGCTGGGCGTCCCTAAGGTTTCTGGTGGGGTGAAACCAGCGTATCCCCATTGGTCCTGAGGCACGTGCTGCTCGAGGGTGCCCTGCTCCCCGAACGCATAAATCCCCTGGTTCCATCCGGGGCACGTCAGAACCTCGTAGAGAGCCGAAGGGTGCTTATCGTGTATCCTTGAAGCATTAAAAAAAATAATTAAAAACAAAGGTTAAAAAATATCTGGTTAATAAACACTAACCAGGTCCTTACATCATCTTAAGTGTCTTGGACTGTCAATCGTGGGACGGAAGTACTTGTGCTATAAGGTGTAAGAGTCGTGTGTGTCATCCAGAAGAGGTCATCACCGGTGAAATGGAATTGCAAGAGATGTTCCGCTATGGGTATCTATTTCCACCTCAAGAGGACGTCGTGCCAACGTATCTTGAGCTACCCAGCTACTCTTATCTGAAAGAGAAGAGTGGTCTGCCACCGGTAACAACACTGACTGCACCAGGTTGTGCAGTCTACGACAATAACAGTGACGGCTGGCACACACCAAGTCCAGCAGCAAGTCTGAGGTCGATAAGTCCAACGACGACGTCAGTCTCATCGGAATCAGAGAGTGGGGTCCTGACCAGTATGAGGAATCCGACGAGTCAGCCCCAGGAGAAGAGGTACAAGACTCATCCGATGCCAATGAAGACAACGGAACATCAGACTGGTGTCCAGGAACCTGAGAAGATGCCGTCGTCCAGACAGAGTATCGTCAGCAACAGTAGCAGCCTCTCCGACAGGATGGACCTAGAGGAGAGCGATGGTGCAGAGAGCGAAGTCGAGCAGGAAAACTGTGAGAGCAGAAGACGTGGAAAATACGTGAGCTCCACCGTCGTCAGGAAGAGGAGGCTGGCGGCCAATGCACGTGAACGACGCAGGATGCAGAATCTTAATAAAGCCTTTGACAGGCTACGAACGTATTTACCATCATTGGGCAACGATAGACAATTGTCCAAGTACGAGACCTTGCAAATGGCCCAGTCTTACATCACAGCGCTGTACGATCTTTTGCAGTAACCTTATCGACAGTGGCGCCATCTACGCCGTTGTCCTTATACTTTTCTATGTGCTCAATTTTTCTAATGTAAATATCAGTACTTCGTAAAGCCAGTTTTACATACTTGTAAAGTCTCCTGTGATACACCAAAAGAAACCTGACCCGCGCGCGCGTCCTTAGTATACATTATATTATATATCTAATCGCGAGAAACGATATATTTTTTCTAAGCTATTTATGTACATAGTCGAATGGGATATTTTTCTGTATATACTTATATATATATATATATATATATATGCTCTGTTGTACCATAGTAACTCCATTATATCTATACGTACTCTGTAGGAAATTTTAGTGTAAGCGTTAGTTAGATATTTATGATGAAAACGACTATGACATTCCGTACGAGACTGAATTGCGCATTTACATAGAAGAATATGAATAAAAGTACCTTTTAAAATATTTAACTTGTATATTATTTACTTGAAAGAAAGCCAGTATCTGATATTATTAAATAATACAAAAAATATAGGTACCAAAGGTTCTTTCACGAATAATCGGTTGTATCTCCAGATTCAAAATAAGAATTTACAACAAAAATTGTTTCATTTCCTTATGATACTTAAGGGACACCGTAAAGAATTCCGTTTCCAAATTGGGACCCCAGCGACCAGGAACCCACGAATTTTCAAACCTTACCTGGACATTCTCCTTTTCCATTGCCGCTCTTACCACCCTAAACACCATCATTAGGAGCACGGTAATGTCGCACTTCCGATGTTCCTAGGGTGTCTAATATCTTGGAAAGAAAAAAGAAAAAAAACTGTTAGAACATAATATACAAAACTGTATATAAGAACAACGCAACTACATTCACATACCCATGAGCTTAAACAATCGAATCTTGTATATCCATGATGTTCAAGTTCAACCCCTGACTCGTCATCCCTGTAGAACGGAAAGCGATATTTCTCCAGTTCACTCCCGCAGTTCAACTTCGTAATTTTAAAAAGGATAGATACTCGATGGAGAAGCTTCGTCATCGGTGGTCCGGTTGTCATCCGAAACCTGCGACGCGTCGGTGCCAGGTTTCATCATCGCAATTTGAGAGCCCATCGTCTCCCTCACTCCGTCTTCCCCCGTGTTTATTAAAAGTTGAGTAATATCCGGGCCGATTCTGAAATAAAGATAAACTTGCCTGATAGATTTCAAAAAATTCATTCTCCCCGCCAATACCCATATTTCTGCGAACGACCGTTATTATTTGAATTCTGATTCCATTTTTTCACTGATATCACACCCGTATCTTGTTATTACACAGCGCAACCTGTTATACAGATTTATGAGTTCACGCACGGGTGCAAAGTCCGGGTAATTTTACGATTCAACGAAGAGCCACTCGTTTTATGAGCTCTTGAAAACCATACGTAATTGAATGAATCGCAAAGATGCGACCACTTTACTGCCGCCTAATTTCCCATACGTCGTAGGGGAACTCATACTAAATGGTACATTACGGCTTTACAGCTACTATACCCTCTGCCGCAGTGTACTTTAAATCCTTTATTTCTCCACTAGGTTTACGGCGTACGTGAGAAGGCAGAAACCGATTCAATTTTGTCCCCAGATTCTCCTATACAGTTTATCGGCCGTGATCGCCATGATGCAATTAAAAAGACAAACAAGCTATCAGAGATTCAAATCTACTGATTACTAAAAGAATGAAATATTTATAAGAAATCTAATATAAACAGCACAACCGTCGTCTCTTACTTGTTCTATTTCCCGAAGATGTTCACAGTTGTAAATTCGCTCATAACCCCATAGCATAAGCAGACGTACCAGGACGTACGCTTCTAGTAACTTCGCCGCCGGTGGCTTTTCCATTGTTTTTCATTTTACCTTTACCATTTTTACGAGAACTTCACGAGATCCTGGCTACCGTCGCTCCTAGACCGTTTCAGATGACTTATTACGTGGAAAGTTATGAGCACAGAAGTACGTTAAGTGTGCCGCAGCCACCTAACCTACGTCGACTACCGTGCGCTGCTCTTGCACGGAATGGGCCGCATTAGCTTAGTTTATGCGCAATTCATAGGCCGAGTAATCGTTCACTTTTTAAGCTTGTCCAACACTTCACTACGCTTCACTTCACTTCCCTGGCTTACTGCCGCGTAAATGCGCTCAACTGCTACAGTATCTCTTGCCATCATTTATAAATGCTTAATGAGAGGCACACTTTAACCAACAACCATGCAGGCCGGCCAGAGTCGTAGTTCGGTACCCAGCGTGGATGAATTTCGTGATGCATTTGAATTATTTTTACGCGGGAAATTCAAAATAGACTATTTGAAAGCAGAGAGATATTTCAGTGCCAGCAGGTCATCCGAACAGTCTACCTTGTCTAGAATTGATCCTGGGCTTTGTTAAGGGGGATACTAAGGGATGATCGGTAAGGGTTTCTTAGGTAAGCGTGAAAAAGGGTCCGAGGGTTAAAAAAAACCTATATTCGAATTGGCAATCCTTTCTTCTTCTGGTTTCTCGAAATTCGTAGATCCAGTTTCCAGAGCGATACTTTGGCCAGCTTTTAATAACCGATAATTACAAAGCGCGTGCGCAACCCATTCTAATCGTTCTGATCAACTTTAATTGCAGTCTTCTACCGATAGGTTCATACCTATTGATATCGTGACGAGTTAAATGCTTTTAACCCTCCCAGTCATCAAAACCAAAATTCATCTAAAAAATTTATTTCACACCTAAATATTAAGTCTGTACGTATATCCTACGTCAGACATATGTCTTATACATATATATTTGTAGACGTGAGAAAGTTGGCAAAATTTATCTGAGAAAAAACATTAAATATTAAGTCTCGCTGGTTATCTCAAGAACAAACTGTCTTTTGAGTAATGCCAAAGAAAATCTTATCTCGTCATTGACTTTACGTCATATATCGTCAAGAGGCTGTATGGACTTCTCTACATTCATCTCCTTCGCCAATGTCCATTTCTCACGTTTAATTACACCTGTCACACTAAAGACGCAGTGTTGCGAGTATCAAATAAAACGTCTTGTCCGTTAGAATAAAAAGAAAAAAGTCGTAAATCGTTTCTCGCTGAAGATAAAGATACACGACGAAGATGCAGAATCTCATCTCAATTTCACCGCAGACTGTTACGGCCCAGAGACGCGTTCCTCGCCTGTATACCGCGTGCGGAAATTCTTAAGGACTAACGTGGGAGTCAGCTCAGTGACTACACGTGGTCGGAACACACACGAAGCTTTGATGTTGACGGCGAGGGTTGCTCACTGAGTATGAACAATGACGTCACGCAGTGTTACCCACAGGGGGTTGCAATCGTGGCGAGAAAGATACTCCTAGTGGCGCATCATATCGTTCCAAATCGAATTCACTATTCGAAATTCGGCCACGCACGTGTTGCGCAATATTATATATATATGCCTATATACTTTGCAATCCTGAATAGGATACACAGCAGGAAGCTAATACTTCTAATCGGTTCTAATTTAAAGCCACATATATCATATTCGCTGTTAAGGATCCTAGGGATTTTCGCTGTTCGATCTGCATCGTTTTTAAAATTTTCTTTTCTCAAAATATCCGTGTCCTAGTGACTTTCGTTGTTTCGGCAAGATCAAAAGTTAATATACTCCTTTTGTATGTTTTGTAATTCGTAATTTTTTATATAAACATTTTTCTTGGATATACTATAGCTGGTTTGTCGTGTATATTAATGATATCTCTGGAACGTGATATAGGGCGATACTGTCGAATGAAATGTTGCGTTCATAAAGTCAATAAAGTAAGACCATCATTTTAGGCGGCACACGTACACTGTAATCAGTGGTCATTATCCGTAACAATTTTACAAGGCAGTCTTATTAAATTAGAGTATACAAGGTTTTTGCGAAGCGGCAGTTTCAGTTGCTAATGAACGTTACCAATGGCTGATGTTACTTGTCTTATGATGATGACAGCCAGTGGCATATAACTTTATACGTATCATCGTGTCTCGGACAAGTGTTTACTTGACATCTCACTCGGAATCAAGAAAGGCTGGTGTTGTCCTGTGAACAAATTTAAACTTTACCTTTCGTGTCAGAGTTAAATTATCACTAGGGTATCGAGGTACCCTTTTATTACGTGATTGAGCACAGTGCACGTTGATGCACATGAAGTGAGCAACAATTCATTTAAAATTACTTGAAGCTGATTTCATACTCAAGCAGAGTCCATTGTATGGGTACGTGTATTATTACATGGTTGTATAGATATTTGAATTTTCGCGGTTTCCCATAAAACGTAATTTTTATGGCAACTGAAATTCAGTACTTTCTTAACTATCCAGTCATCACCTTTCTAGGTAAGCACCGGGAGGCACAAAAATCTTAATAGCTGTCCTGTCAGCGACGTATAAAGTCAAAATGACGGGCGACCACATGGAGCGTAAAATATATTTCCTACCAAGAGAAATTCACTGCGGGAAACTATTTTCCCTAAGACAGGTAGCATACATCGCCATTATATGAAGACGAGAGAAATTTGAATATAATTTTATGAATTTCTTGGTTAGGTTGGATGTGGGTTCACTGCGGATTTTTTTATGAATACAATTTTGACTGATTAGTGAATTTTGTAAAATCCTTTCGATCGCATCTTTCAGAGTGGTTTATTTTTGTTGTAATTTAGGAATATTCGAAATTGGAGGATCGAGAGGACAAACCAAGATGGTCATGTTGAGAAAAGAGGAGGTTAGGGCGCCAGTCGTAAATTTCATAGCGGGACAATCCGTCCCGAGATCCGCATCAGTTCTCGACGTGGAGTCTGTGGCCACAAAAGGGCGCAGTGCAAAAAATGCTAATATGGGGACGACTGTGTCCACGCAGTGCAGTCCTTTACTTATTTTATGGATTGTTTAGAGCAAATTACGTCTCGAGTTAATTTACTGGCCAGTTGCGACGTAAATCTTTCGACGAGGCACTTTTAAACGGCAATAACATCTCGGTTATGACTATTTGAGATTTAACTGTACTTCGCCGACTTCTGATACAGTCTTCTGATACTGTTTGTCATTAGAAATTACTGGCATTATGTTGTAAGATAAATATTTCATATATTTTTCATAATATACATTCTAAACACTTGTCGATATACATCGGCCATTGAAAGTATATAAAGTATATTTGTCACTGTAAATTTTTATTGAATTCTCAAAAAGAAAGCCGGGTTTACTATAGAAATCAAGTAGCTACTGCAAACTTCCGGTATGGCTGGTGCAGATCAAAGAACAAATAAAAGTAAAAAAGATGCAGGTAAAAAATTTTGCCCGTATCCCAGTGACTGTTTCACAAAAGAAATATTTTCTGTTTCTACCGTTTGAAAAACATCTGTGACGATAGTACAAACGTTGAGGTATCGAAAGTTGGCGTTTCCTCTTAAGATGCGAAGATGGTGGCAAAGAGTGGAAGCGCAAAAAGAAGGATCCTAACCACGGTATAAGGTTTTGTAGACGAAAAGGACGTAAATATTTTCGAAAGCAATGAATTCCGAGTCCGGCATAAGAGAAAAGCCGCGCGGACTGGTCGACTGCGCGTGCTGGCAAAGCCACTGTCAAAATACTTTGGATAATAAGGATAAAGAAGAAACGCCGCCGCTGTGCGTTGTCTGATCTTGAGATTGCTTTATTTGAATCCGTTAAACACACTCCGCGAATATTTTTTCGGTCCTACCACGAAGCCTCGTCGCCCATGAGCACACAGAGGCGTAACATTAAACATCGAAATAATGCAATCTCAAAGGTAGGATCAACCGATAAATATAATCGGTCGTTGAAATTTGTCTGGTGCAACGTCGCGAGACCCCGACTGCACCTGTACCGTGCCATGAGACTACGGTGGCCGTGGTAGTAGTATTAATAGCAGTAGTAGCAGCGGCAGCAGTAGTAGTTTAGTTCTTTTCTCTTTTTTCTTCCTTTCATGGTCAGTCCTTCTTCTTGTTGTTCTCTCTCTTCTCCACCTTCGACTACATTTCGGTCTCCTCGTTCCAGCTGTACTTTAAAAGCATCTACTTATGCACCCACCGGAATGACGTTTTCGACGAGCTGCGATATAAATCAGTTACTTCCGACATCGGCCTTCATTCACGACAAAGTTTGCCCATTAGGGAAACGTTTAAATAGATAGTCAAGCCGACAAGTTCGCCATAGCCTCGATTTCAATATCGCACGACCGATCGCCACTAATCGGCCGAGTCGCACTTTTGGAATCCAAACAGTCGCCGGGTTATCGATAAGAATGAAAATTCAATGTAGAAAGGGTAAGGTGCCGACGATGACGCGCCACTGGCGCCGAGCTCAAATCACAGCGATAAATCTATTTTCCATTATTTCATAGAATCTTCGAAAAATCAGTATATCTTTTTTCATTCTCACGACCATGCACGATCCTTTACGTACGAGAACAGAGGGGTTAACCAACCCTTGAAATAATTTCAACGCTTTCAGGGATACTTTTTGTTCTCCCTCTAAGCTACCTGAACGACAGACTCTCCACGTATATCCGAAGCTGCACAAGGTTAGGATTTAAATGGCGCGCGCCATAAACCACACACGCTAACCTTCAAAATGTTCCTGTCTGTTTGATCATCGGTATAGCGGTACTACAGGGTGGTCTGGCGGAAGTCCATTGAATTGAACCCTGCCAACGAGTCTACATCGTTTTCCTTCTTACCACCAAGTTCCTCCAAGTCAATAGCACTTGATGCGTGCTGTCGCGAATACTTTTGGATTAGAAGCAGGTAGACAACACGTTCTGATCCCAAGGGACATTATAAGGAACATGGATGCTCCATTGTACACTTTGTATACCTGCCAAATCCCTGCAGTCAAAACCAAACTGAATTTCTCTCCTTTGGCCTGACAGAATAAGTAAACCAATTCTATCGCGTTACGTAGTGGCACAGTGTAATATAAATAATAATATGCAGCATCGACTCACGCAATTTACATCACAAGCCATAGCCTTCGTAACCTCACTTTGTCATAAGGATCCCTCTGCACCAAAAGCTAACCTATAAATTTTCAATGCACATTCAGAATCGTCTGATGTACTTTCAGTGCTAACAGTCAACTGCGTCAACTTACTTCTTAGAGTGTCCCGAGGGAATCCCTGGACGTCGGCCTGGAAATCAAATAGCCTGAGGGTTCCCATCGATTCAAAGTCCTCCGGGCAGGAATATAATATCACGCTTGTCCTAACGAGATGACGCAATGATACGGACCAATGGTTTGTTTGTATGTCGTAAATGAAATCCGCTTAGTACGATTGAGATGCTGTAACGTGTACCATTGTCAAACGGAAGGGCGGAACTGGTAAGCAAGCGGCGGTGAACCCTCTCTAGTGACACGTGTACTCGACACTCGAGACTCCCTCAATATTAATTCTATTTAATCAAACACCGGCGCTACTGGGATTTAACTATTGTGCTCAAGCACGGACACTTGAAGTTTGTTCGAGTGGATGCATTTATTTTGGTACTTATTTCGATCGCGTATCAGTCGTTTATGAATCTGACTGACGGACGCCATGACGGTTTTGGACTTTGACTATGTATGGTTTATGAGTAAAAACAGACGCGTCTAATAAGACGATTATTAGACAGTTTGCTAAGGGATTCTTTGGTTAATCAGTATCTTGTTATTTTTGCAGCCCCTTCTTTAAGGACCCTTTGACCAATCTCTGTTTCAAATTGTTGGGTCTGCTGTGGTTTCAGGTTTTCAATCGCTTTTGAAACTATTGACTTCAAGAATGGGAAACGATGCAGTCTCGTGAACAGCGAATGTAAATAAAAATTGATTTTATTGTTACAACTATGGCGATTTAATTAGATATTAAATACTTAGTGTTACGGGACGATGAGATTACATGTAAATATAGTACTGAAATTATTGAATGTAGTTAGGATGCTTTTTATCCTACTTTAATTCTTATCAGTAACCTAGGATATGTGGCTCTCGTAAAGAGTATTTATGTTCGTACACTGTAAACGGTAATATCTTATCTAAAGTTGATTGTTCTGTAAAATTTGAATATTCTAAAAACAGTCAACAGTTTCAGTTTTCAAAATTGCACATTTTCACTGGGAGAACAGATTCTAATGTATTTCTTTGATTGTTCGAGATGACTTAAGGCTCTTCTTTTTAACCACTTTCACGGTGTTTCTTGAGCCAAGCATAATCCTCATCGTCTCTCTGTGGTGCAGGCGTAGAGGGACAACTTTTTGACGTACAGCCATCTTGTATATCAACCAGCAGACTCTGTCTGCAAAGCATGGAAACGGTACTCATCTTACTTTCCTTATCCTTCCCACGCCTCATGCGCGCCCGCCTGAATTTATTAGCAATCTGGCTGAATCGACCGCTCGATTCGCGGCATCTCTTTGCCGATCGCGGCAAAGATTCGCAGCCTCGACTCAACGACAGCCGCTCGTACGTGTCGGGATCTACGTTTATCATTCCAGCACTTGCCGATTTTATAAGATCCGTCCTGAGTATCCCACTCGCTACGTTAAGATCAGATTCGGCCCTGGAGTCACAGACGACATCGTCGAGACGATCGATCCTTGGATCGTGGGAATAGCAGCCTGGACCACGAGATAAAAAATCTTCCTTAGCTCTCTGAATCCTGAGAGCACGTAACTTCGAAGCTGGTTGATCATCTTCGGGTATACTACTGGAGTCAGGTCTACGTATCAGTGTCGATTGCTCCGAAGACGATGAACGTGAAAGACATCGACCCTCCCTTCGTGCAACTGCAGTTGAAAGTGCAGTAAGTTTATGAATAAGTGCTGGTGATATTTTATCATTGGATCCCCGATTAACGAACAATCGATCGATTTTGTCGTTATCCATTTTAGAATAATTTTCACGCCTCTTATCACTACTCGGAAGAGATCGAGTACCTATCAAGCCTGCGCTCGTACTTTTGAGAATCTCACGCGTACGATGCGCACGTTCACCGGAACCGGAAGCTGACTTGAACTTGACATCTTCCCTTAATACACCAGTGCTGGCACTTTTTTGTACTTCATGCTTGTGGGGACCTGCTATTGCCTTTCTTACTTCCTCCTGATACCTTTCCATCTGCGTGCGCACTCTTCTTTCGCTCGAAGGTGAACGCCATATCGGTGATCCACTTCCGCTACTGGCTGGACTTCCGGCGTCTTCTAACTTTTGATTATATCTCTGTATCATCATTCGAATGCTCGGCGACGTTTCCTTTGGCGATGATCTGCGATATTCCTTTCTCGAGAGTACAGGCGACTGGGGCAATGGCGGCCTTTTCGAATCCACCTCGTGTCTTCTTCTGTCTTGCATACTGGGCGACGCCGAATTTGATCTGCTGTTATGTAAACGCATCAGAGCCTGCGCACCAAACTGCTCGGTATTTGCTGTTTGGTTGGATGCACTGACCGGAACACCTGTTTGACTTTTACCGTCACCTTCGACCTCGCTGGAATTACATCCCGCAGCTTTCCCTCTGCTGTCCCTTCTGAAGGGTGAGAAGATCATGCGTTTCGTCTTCACGAAGACGCTGCGTGCTCCGTTCTTATCTTTTTTTACTGACGACTCTTGCGTATCTGAAAAATTTCCACTGTTGCGATTTGACGAATGGGCTGATGACGTTTCTTGCGAACAAGATTCGTTGTTTGCTGTACGTACTACTATCTTGTTCAAGGTATTTTCGTTTATTCTTATTCTCTCCACGTTAGGAGTTTCTCTAAAGGCGGAAACTGTTAACGGTGTTGTCTTCACTCTTGTTGCCTCTTCGCAAATGTCTGCTGGGACACTTGAATCTTCCGCTTCCGCTGGCCGCCATTTATAACCTACTTGTGTGTCCGTTAATCGACGGGTTTTTAATATTTTCCTTTGTCGGGTATCCTTATCGACAGTGATAACAACATCTTCGTCTTCCGTGCTGCTCCTCCTTCCGGTAATTTTCATTTTTTCTTTTGCTTCCGACGTCTCACTGTTCTCGCAATCGTCAACGATAAAGGCAGAAGATAAAGGACTGACGCGTGGTTTTTCTTTGTTTTCTTGTAATTTTGATGATTCGTTTTCATGTTCCTTCCGCCTTGATGGCGCAGCATTAATTTTCATTGAGGAACAGTCGCTTTCAGTTTTATCGAGTTTACCTGAATGAAGAAACTGTGATAATTGCATTGTAGCGCGAAACTGTGTATACAGTTGTTCGATGCATTTGAATTTACCTTGTGAAAAGTTGTCTTCTCTTGGCTCATAGATACCTGTAACAGCATCTCTTATGCTGGAGAGTAACATCTGCGCTCTCTGACGGTGATGATCCGAAATAGCTGGCGTCCTTTTCTCTCGGCTAATACAAAATGCATCTGCATTATCCTGCAGGCACTGATTGTACCGATACGTGAATGTGGACTCCAGTTTCTTTACCTTCAGAGAAATACAACCAAAATTTATAAATAATTATAAGTTTGATATTAGTTACTTTTTACAAAAAGTTATAATTTATCTATACGATTTACCAGACGCAGTAAACTCCTTTTTCGGTTTTCGTCGATATCTTTGGCTTCGTTAATTTTCTTAATCAAATTACTGCACAAATCCTTTTGTTGCTCTAAGGTGGATTCGAAAGATTTCTGAAACATTTTTGTTTCACTGTAAAATACAATCTTGTTTTTCTACTGGCAATGAAATTAAACTATGCAGCATTTTTTTTTTTCATCACGAAAAAGTTATGGAATTTCTTGGAAGTATTTTCAATCGTGTGCTTCACGCATCGATCGATATTTTTATCGATATTTGTGAAACGGAAAATATGGAAGCAATAAAGATGAATTTAACGTTATTTTTGCTAGAAAACCGATCATGCTGTGATAAACACTGCACGCCATGTGCATGTGGGTGGACTTGTTGTTAGTTTTGATTATGCGCACGATGTGTACTCTGTAAACCGGAAGTTGTGCAAGCAACACGTTCGATTAATGACGATCTTGACGTCTGAAGTTTAAAAATAACGCAACATTCTCAAAAACAATGGCCTCCACAATTGATAACCGATATTCTAAAAAATTTCCAAATTATATTCCAGACAAGTAGCCTTTCTATCGAAAAATGTCTTTGCTATGAAAAACAGGAGAACTTCCGGTAGTTACCTTTAGCTTCCTCTCCATCGCCAAATCCTCTTCCGCACTTCCTGTCCCGACCTCGCTAGCTCGTCCTGGAATCAGAACATTCTGCTTCGGATTTTATAATTTTAACTCTGAAAATATTCTTACCGGAAGTCTCATCCGTTTTCGAAGACACGCATGCGCGTTCTACAGTTGCTCGACGAATTCTTCTATAAAAAATTAATATTTTTATCGTACGTAGCAGTCAATGAAGAAAACATGACAAATAAAATCCCTTAGAAGAATTACCCTAATTTTTCCACGTTATTTTCAATCTCTTTAAAAATTGCCAAGAATTCCTGACGCCCATTCGAGTCACCGGATCCACCGTCATCTTCTTTAAATCTAGACGATACGAATACACTTTGGTGAATATTTTTTTTAGTCCCCACATCCAGCACATCAGCTTCCTTGTTGTCTGGCGTCGTGATGGAATCCAACGTGACAAGACCTTCCTCTTTGGATCCTTTGAGCGCAGCTCGTGCAGCCATAGGATGAACTTCACCAGCTTCAACCAAAATGACTGGTGACGGCTCGTGGCTGGATGTAACTGTACCTAAAGGAACAGCGATACTGGTCGTTTCACTGGCAGCAACACAATATACAGGAGTTTGATGAGGTTGAAGTTCAACCATTGGACTGGCAGTCTCTTCAATGACGTCTTCAATATCAACAATCATAGCTTCCGGTTCCGAATCATCAAGTGCAATATCTTCAGCATTCTCTTCTGCAATCATTGAATCCGAACACATTCGAGAATCAGCTGCAGTAGAGAAGATCAGTTTTATAATTGTGAAAATAATAATTTTCAGTCTTTGCACGATTTACATGACTTCAAGTACCTACCAGCCATGCACTCTGCTTCCAATTCCTCCATGTCATTTAATGACAAGCTTGAAGGTTGTCGAATGGGTGTTTCATCACGTTGACTTCCTTCCACTACGCTTCCCACAGATTTTGATCTTGTTAATGGTAAACGCGAGACTCTCTCGTCTGTAATCAAAGAACGTTCAATTACCCGATGCGTTTATTTTATTAGTAAATTACAAAAATCAATGATCTCACGTGTAGCGTTAACCGTCATCACTCCTATGGGTCCTCTGTAAGCTGGATTCAGAAGACGGAAGGTTGATGATTCTGGTGAGATACCCTGACTCTTTTCCCATTCGTAAAGTTTCCTTGTAAATTTACGTGATATCCCTTCAAAACGATAAAATCCTGTTGACGTGTGTACCAATACTTCCTTCTTTTGCGGTGAAGAACCAACCACGCGTCTCAGTTTGGATAATCTGTTTGATTCAATAAAATGACAGACTTCATTAATTTTGAACACAAGTTCATTAAATTAAAATTATTACAAAATTACCTTGCTTCCCTATCCAGTAACTTTTCCTTCTGTCTCTCGAACTTATGATACTCTCTTTCAATCTTACTCCACTCTCTTTCCAGCAACTGAAACTCTTTCTCTTCCGGTGTCTTCCAGCTTTTACCGAGCTTCGAAGTGCCGCTTCCGGGCGAAGTCCCCGACTCCATATCATCCTCGACACGACCTGCTTTTATCTTCTTCCATTCTTCCATCTTCTTAATGAAGTCTTCCGACAAGTGTGGCTTATTGTGCTCGCCTTCAGACTTCGTTTCCGGTTTCGAAGTCGAGCGCCACAATTGCCAATCGGTAATACGTCTGCGACCAGCTTGTTGCTCGCTGCTGATAGGACTGTGAGGACTCTTTTTAATTCGTTTCCACTCTTGCAATTTCTTCTTAAATTCCGGAGTGAGTTGCTCCTCGCCCAATAATTGCAAGTTTGCAGAATCTCGTTCTCGCGCTGACGATCCTGCTCCACGCGGGCTTAGATCGTGAGTCGGCGATACCGGTTGTAAATTGCTGCCATGCGAACTCGCCTTTAGCTTCTCCCATTCCGCAAGCTTTCGATAAAATTCGGCGCTCAGTTTATCGTGAAGCAGTTGATAGTTCCGTTGTATCTCAGCCTGAATATTAGGATTGGTCATATCGTTCTCCAAATTCTCAGCACTGGCGTTGTAGCTCTCCAGACCATCCGCTTCTGCAATTTTGTAAACGACGTAAATATAATAACAACGACGACCTGATAAATTAACATTTTAACAATAATATTATTTATGTTCATGTAGATTCGAGGAATTTGAAACAGCAACTATTTTTCTCAGCCATTTACGCATATCTTTTGCAGACACTTCTCTACCAGGGTATTCTCATACGTTTTCATTTTTTTTTTTTAGCCACGTTTCCTGCTACTTTTACCAGATTGTTTTGATTCACTTTAAAAGTATGCAGCTCTTGTGCATTTACAGACTTTTTCAGTTTCGTATCAACAATGTGAAGCGAAACTCTTTTATACCCAGAGTCTAAAGATATTGCCACGTGAACCATCGGAGATTTTAAAGTAGCATATTGAAAGCTACCCTAAACACCGATTCACCATGTGGCAAGACCTTGGATACGGAGTTATTTTTGTTAATACTGGAGAGGGCCGCAGAGTCTCGTTATTGCCAGCCGAGATTTGTGATCGTCATGAGAAAATGTAGTTCTCTAAAGTGTTCCACGAATTCAGGAAATATTCAACGTAGAGTCGATATAACGCACAGTGCTATTATTAATGCCTGATAGATCGATACGTGGGAATTAATTGGAATAATTAAAAATTTATTTGATTTCATAACGAGATCCAGGTTGATATAATTGCAAACGCGGAATTTATCTTGTTTTTAGGACCAATAAAAAATTTATAAGCGGTTTTTTGCAAATCTTTATCTTGATTTACAACCTCGTAAATTGTCATTGAGTAAAATCATTTATATGCCATAAAGACAGAGTAGGTCTAATAAAATTGGACGATTATGTCGATCTTTATATCATACTTAAGTTTCTACGCCATTTTTTGTTCTCTTTTGAATTTAATTAGCGATTATAGGAATATAATATGTACGCGAGCGAATTACAGTCATTTATTTGACTCTGTTCAACGTCATTTAGTATACGCTCGTTATTTTGAAATAACTGTCACTCTGAATGTTCAAGGAGTTCAAAATTTTCGTTTAACGATCTGACAGCATGTTATTATCATGTTGCCACATAAATTTCCAGTGTTTTTAATTCGTGAAATTTCAAAAATAGATAAAAAAGTTCCGTGCTTCCGTCGTTATCTGTCAAGAAAAATATGTCCTACGGAAAAATCGTCGTGTAAATTATCAAAGGAAAAAATTGGTGGTCAAAAAGTATGTCCTACGGAAAAATCCTCGTGCAAGTTACCAAAGGAAAAGATTGGTGGTCGAATAATTCGTGATCGATGTATGGAATACAAAGAGTCACTTGCGAAATGTCCAAAAAAATCATTCGACGAGCTATGCTGCAAGAAGATTTTCGAAAAAGCGTTACCAAAAGTATCTGATAGTTATTTAGAAAAATGTGTATATTATTAAAAAATATTTGTATTATCACGACAGTGCGAAAACACAACGTCGGCAGATGATTACAGGAAGGCTCACGTGTCGGTAAAGATTCGTGCGAATAAAATGATGAATTACGTGGAAGAGTCGGCGAAGGCGATTCGCAAGGAATTGGAGGAGGAATTGAAAGTTGCAAGAAACGAAGAGACGTCGAAGATGCACAATACTTTGCAGAGCGTCGAATACAAAGCAGTGAGATTGTCGGAAATGGATCCGCATTGTGGAATGTCTAAGAAAAAAGATATTCTAATGTTGAACGACAAGGCAAAACGGGAATTAAATGTCTGGCAATGCGACAGTGCTCCTGGTATTCGAAAGATCAAATCAGACTTATCGAAACTTGAGCAAGATGCAAAATTCAAAGGAGAAACGGCAATGGCGTTGATACAGTGCTGTCGCAATTGCAGGTCGCCGTTAGCTTTAAAGGAATGCATAAAGAAGAATGCAGAAGAAGCCATGAAAATAATCGAAGCAGCAAACACCGAGGCGAAGAAACGTCTAGACGTTATTAGAGAATTAAAAAACACGACGTTCAAAGAGAACCGCGAAGCAGCCTCCGACATAACAAAATGGTACGAGAAAGAAATGGTGGACATGTCGAATCACTTATCAGACTGCATCGAGGGCATTATAAAAACACGACGTACTAATAAATCGAGACCTTCATAAATATCGTTATCACTGACTCTATATATCTTATTTGAATTAGTAAGAATCTTAGATTTTCCATCACGATGGTAATCCGTTCTAATTATATCAAAGTTAGAAAATTCGACTTGCCGTCAAAGAACGCTGCAATTTTGCTTGGACTCGGCGGAACGGATGTTGTGTTGGTTAGAAAAGCCTTTTTCACTTTGTTCCACTTTGAATCGTGTCGTTGCATCTTTGGAGACGATGCCAAAGATTCAGCCCTTACCGATCGCTGAAAAGTATGAATGATTTCATTTTCATATAAAATGCATAGAATTTTGCTATCCAAACTCATAATACCTGTCTCTTGTATTCTGGTACATCCTGGCAGGTCTTTGACTTTGTTACTGTATAACGTGAACTGGATGACACAGGGGTTGTACCAGTTGACATACTTCTAGAATTTTCATATTCCTCCGAGGTCGAACGATCTTCCGCAGAATCTGGTAAAAGGGTAAACAGTGGCGATGTCGATTCTGGGGATGATATGCTTCGTAGTTCTTCGCTAGATGGCACTGTAATCGTCAGGGTTGGCGTTAACCTCCTTGCAGCAAGGTCCACGACTTCACCACCAGGAGTCGATGGTTTTAGCGATAAGGTAGGACTTTCTGAAGTCACATGAATACGCGGTCTGCTGCATTCCGCCTGTTTTCCCATAAAGGTTTATCTTAGTATTGTTGCTACAACATTGCTATAGCGGAAAAATGTTATATCCGGTTGGTACTAGGGTAAGCTAGGTACTAGGGTATTTAGAATATTAGACAATGGATGGATAACGGTTGTGTAATATCTGCCATTATCAAATTCTAAATTATAAGATCAAAGATCAATGAGTCTTGGCTGTATGCAAAATATAATTTTTAAATATATCGCACTTTGACATTGATATCTCGAATCTCTTAGAGGAGGTTATATTTTTAAATCCCAGTGGCAACCCAGAAGTCGAGGAATTATTGGCTGCTAACGAAGATCCACCTTTGTAAGTCGAACTCAATCGTATTTGAGATGAAATCTGAATCGTTATACACTGTTCATATATCTCAAAGCAATATCGTCCGATGACTTTTATAACACAATTATCTTTTACCATAAGAATCTTCAAAAGCCACCATTAAATGCCTCTCTCTGATCTTCTACCCTCATCTCTCTGGAATCCATCTAATATTAAACTCTGGCGTAAACAATGCTTGATAACAAAAACAGCATGGCGTTATACAAGTGGGAAGTTACCTCCTGTAGAATTTCCGAGGATTCAAAGCTGGAAATTGAATAACCGTCTTCACTACGGAAGCTACCACGTACCGGATGTCGTCGTATACTTTCACGACGTAAGTTAATCATATCCTTTACTTTTCCCCATGGCGTCTTGCATCCCTTATCACTTTTTCTATTACCACCGGTACCATTCTACAAAGAAGTTTCGCCAAAAAATGTTTCATACCGAAATCAAGTGATATTATTTTTGTTTGCAATCCTTTCTTTCTTGTTCTTCTTAATTACCTTAACAAAGCGATTATTAAATGCACTGCTGTGGGACATTGCTAGGTCGCCGTCAAGGGAACGACTTCTGCGACTCGAATCCTCTTCTCTGGCGTCATTCTGAACTCGTGATGATAGTTGACCGGAATGGTTTGAGACGCTTTTCTGTACACCTGTTAGAGGAGTTGAAAATATTTGAAGTGGATAAACGAAGAGGGATAACGTAAACTCTTTGGATTCTGCGCTTTACAATTCTAACACGAATAATACATTGAAGCCCGTATTCACAACTCGCTCTTAAGGTCACTAACAGAGTCGCTTGTAATTAAAAGTCACTAAGAAAAAATTTAAAAACGCGCTATTGGCACTAAAAACGAGTTCTGAATACGGGCTTGAGAGCGTATTTTTGCAGAAATTCATGCGAAGTTGGTATTCGTTATTCCAGTCATTTTTAAACCAACTCATACTCACTTCATACATTGAATGATACAAAAATTATATTTGTATCTAGGGATGGACTGATGCTTTAAGAAATATATCAGACCAGATACATTATTTTTAGTATCTATATATTATATTGGATTTGATATCCGAAGATCACGGGATAATGATCTTAATTAATAGCAAAAAAAGTATAAATTAATATACATATATAATAATCTTTACCAGGTGACACATCTTCCGTAGAAGAAGAAGATGACAGTGTACCAGGAGTAGGCGGTACAGACATTTCTGAAGTACGATGAGATGAACCGGAAGTAAGGCAGGTTTCTATGTTTTCCGGCACCCTGAGGTATCTGATCACATCGGAATCTCCAGTACCACCGGTATAAGCTCTTTCCCATTTAAAGGCAGCTTTCACTTTTGTCCACTTTGACACCTTTGGCGCTCCGTGCACCAGGCTGTCACGCTGCTTCCTGGAGATTTGCTGAGCGAAAATACGTGATGAATCTGGACTGCCAAAGACAGGTTGATCGACGCCGACGGAATCGCTCCTCTGGCGTTGGACCGGCGCTCGCAAGTTGCGTCTTTGTGGAAAATCTGGACCAGCCGAGAGCATAGCACCTAGTAAGGACTCGGCGAACCCAGCATCCTCCTCAGGTATAACAGGATCTTCACCAGATAAAAGTGCCTTCTCAGCATCCCTATGGGCAGTCGCGAGCGCTCTCAATCTTTCAAGCTCTCTGACACGTCTCGAGAGCTTCGCATTTTGTTCGCGAAGATTTAAAACCTGTTCCATGAGTATATACAACCGATCCAAGTGATCGAAAGCATCTTCAGCGCCCAGGGATGCTGCGAATGCTGACGCAGATCTGGACAAGGAAACTGGATGCCCTTCTCCCGGAGTAGGCAATCCCATTAGATAATCAAGAAACTCTCCCTCTTTCTGGAGCGCTTCTGCTTCCAGATGAGCTTTGTGTTTCGAGAAAGCTTCCTCAAAGATATTCCCTTCAGGTATTGGATCCGGGGGTGGTGTTGGCAGCTGACCTGTGTCGACCTTATCACGACGAGCTTTTCTCTTCTCTTTACAGGAATCTCCAGGAGAAGACGTATCGGCTGTTCTACGATTAACTTTTTCCTGCCGATTCCCAGCATCCTCAGATTCGCGCCCTTTAACGCCGGTTGGTCCATCCTTGCTAACGGATGAACACGCAATCACAGAATCCTCAAGTTCACCAGGTGGACTTATCTTTTCAGCCATTTGAAATTCCTTCAGGTATCACGCAATAGCGCATGACTAGATACACTGGCTCATTTCACACTGTCTCACTGTCTTCTCCGTTCCCAAAATTACTCAGCATCCGGAAACTGTAGAAAAATATCCCAAAGACACCTCACTCTCTACCACGAGAAGATCCACTTTTCCCCTTGAACACAGTTATCTTTCACATCGTCGTTAAATACCGGTACAAGATGATACCAGATAAAAAATCAATGAGATCTTATCGCGAGATGAGAGCTACGCGTTTCCCTGTACCAAACTGACATCCCTGGCTTGGATCCAATTACTCAGGAACGTCCGGTAGCGCCCTCGACTCTCGCATACAAGCACTTTGCGCAAAAGGTTGCGCGTAACGTAGTAAGTTTTGAAAGTTTGTAACAAAAATTAATTTTTTTTTCCAATTTACAAAAAATCTATAAAGTCAGACCATTCGATGACGATCGTCGCGTGTAATTTTAGGTTCGAATCTCTCGTTTTACTTTCGGATATCCGGAAGACGTCCACACTCGCAGCAGAGAACTCAGTGAGACGGTTAAAGAAGCTACGGAGAAAGTATTGCACTTTGTGTAGTTATTTTCGGCCGCGGCGCCGGCATTAACATATTTCCGTTAGGATGTAAGCTCAGCCCCACCAATACCTTCGTAGACCGTGAAAGCATTCGGCGATGCTTTTCTCGGTTAGCTTTTACCGTGGCTTCTGGCGTTTACTAAGCGTGCGTGAATGCGTGCGATACGTTTTGGAAATGAGCGCGCACGCGCACGCGAGAAACGGTTGAAAATAGATACGCGGAAGACGCAGACTCCGACGCCTGCAGAACCCAGCTGGGTTCTTCGATGATGTTTATTTATGTTTAACAATATCCAATCGGTTTCGAGCTTTATTCCCTTGGCGTTATCGATGATATCCAATGTGTTATTTCCGATCATCTCATCTCGCTGTATCATAACAATCGGAACTTCTGTTTTGGACCAGCAGTCTGTGTACGGTAAAACCATAAATTTTCACTGAAACAAGGACGCAGTTTTGAGCAGATAATTTTTATTTATGAATTTCAAAAAAGCCATAACACTTTTCATCGTGTTTATCATTCAAATTATTCTTGCATCGGTAACTTCGTCAAATCCGGAATCGGTATTGCTGTTATTGTTGCACCTGATTGTAAAAAAATCGAGTAATCGCGTGCATCTGTTATTCAATAATTTATACAAACCTATTATAAGACCGGATATAATGTAAATTGTTGATAGACATGACATCTTCATGTAGAGTCTCATAAAAAATCCTGCCAGGTGTGGAAGTATTCTCATCACGCCTATGACGGTACATCTTAATAAAATGGTTACCGTTATTGTAAATTGTATGAAAATCTAGGATATCATTCTACTGGAATATCGTTACCTTACGGACGTTGGATAATTTTCCAAAATTGCTATATTTATTGACGTATAGCTAATTGCGTATGAAGCTAAAATGAATATCGACAGTATGACACGCGTGACGTAACGCGATGCAAATACAAATGTAAGCAATGCTGTACCGCCGATCAGACCGGATGATACTGAAAAACAGAGAATTACGGTCAGTCCACACGTGTTAACAACCATAACCGACGGTTATGCTTGTACGAGGTAATCAATGTGAAGTGAACGTTTTATAAAACGAGAAGTAACCGCTTGTCAACCGAGCGCTATTTTTAAATGTATAATTTATGTGCGACTGGCTGTGGATTTCGTTGGAAAAATCAGAAGGTAATTTTCCGTAGCTTCTTGACGTAAGAAAAAATATCAAGTTTAACGAGCCCGTAATGTCTCTGAAGCACATCGATGGGATGGATGTTGAAATAGTTTCGCGTTAGTTTCCCAATTTATGGGTAAAGTAAATGCGCGAGACGTTAGGCGAGTAAAAATAAGCGATACACTGACTTGTTAGTAATTTTCTGCCAACTATATCGATTCCAAGTACCAGAAATATTTCACCGAGCACGTAGCTCAGTGACATAAGTAAAAAATATTTGAAACGGGCGTCATTGACTTGGTGACAATTTTTCAAAAATCCTGAAGCCAACATTCCAGAATCTGCTACGCAGGACGTATCGTCCTTTAACGGATTCATTGCCAGACCTTTAGAGTTTTCTTGCAAAACGTGAGAGTCCCATAATGCGAGCCACGTGAATCTGAATAATATATTAATATGATTTGCTGTCATTGCGGCAAATGATAAAACGTTTAATCACCCAGGAAACAATAACAGGGAAGTCAAAAGTCCCAATAGCGTGGTGCTTCTGAGAGGCTTTTTAAAAATTTTTATAATTCTTTTTATAGTCACTATGAAATATCTGTGGAAATTATTTAACATGGTTCTTGGCTGCTCTTCGGACTCTTCTTCAGGTTCTACGCAACCATCCAATTCACATGGCTGAAACGAATGACTCATTTAATGACACTTATATTGCTGACTTATTATGACAATTAAGAAATTCACGATGAAATCACTGTATTCGTTAAGTGTTGGTTATTACTGTCAGCAATGGGTGTTCCGGTTAGACGAAATCATTTTGTAATTGAACTTGCTAATTTACCGGATAATTACTGCCGTGCCGCGAATAATTAACTGCATATATTTGCTGAAGAACCGCAAGCGCTTGCTCAGGATGCCGACGATAAAGTAGATACCGAGGACTTGGCGGTAATAAACTTGATGCGCATGCCATTATCAGAGCTGGTGCCCCACCTAACCCTGCCAGGACTCTCCAGGAACTTGGTCTAAATTCATTGCCAAGCATACGAACTACGGAAGGTACAAGAGACCAAGATATACCTTTAATTAAAGAAAAAATGAAGAAAAGTATTAGTTAATTTTATAAACGTTATACAGTATTATTTGATAATGTTCATAATTAATACTCTACAAGTACCGATGAGCATATGAATTATTACCCAATGCTGACATATAGCCAATTATCCATAAAAGATCAATAATGACTAACGAAGATCCTCTTTTTTTGGCAGGCAGACACTCTATTAAGTAAACTCTTAAGACTGCGTTGCTTCCTGCCACTCTGTATAGAGTGTACTTTAGATTGTAATCATGGTAATTAATTCATCAGGGTTAACTTGCTCACAACTTACCCTACGCCAAGTATAAATATGGAAAGATTTATAAAGAAGTATGTTTGCGCAAATGAAAGTCCTACGGATGCACAGAATATTACAACCATGGTGACTGGAATTGAACCCTTACGAACATTCATGTCTGATAATGTTCCAAAAACAAAACCTCCTGCAGCCATGCCTGCTCAAGATAAAAATATATCTTGTGAATGATGCAATCAGAATTTATTATGATGATATGAGAATAGTCAGACAATTACATTGTCTATGACACACCATAGGTGACTGTGCAAAGATTCAATTATATAGAATTGTAAAAATTAGTTTTTTTACCGATTAATAACATTGCGTTTAGTGTCAAGTCAGTGTTCTTGTTGAGTTTTAGATCACATGTCAATAATGGCACGATTATGGGAACCGTAAGGGATGCGCCAGCCTCTGCCAAAGTGCACAGTCCACATAGGACAATGAGAAAATAATTACACAGACCCCATCCTGTGGAATCAAATTGGTTAATAATTTTTAAATACTAATTGCAACGCGCGAACCTGTTGTTGTAATTGCCGTTTCGCATTTATCATCCATTTCGTTGTAACAGGAAATCAATGGTGTTGTATTAGAAAATTTTCCAATGCTTCCAATTCAAGGCTAAATTCCGTCATTAAAAAATTGCACAAATGACGTAGTTCACGTAATTGCGCTATTTGCCTTGAACGTAACGTTCAGAGCATTAAAAGAGAAATATATAGTACAAATAACCTGTTGATTGGTTTAGCCCTGTACTCATATACTTATGCTAGGTGTGACTGTCTAAGGAAAAAGAAACTACACATATAAAAAAGAAACCCATTTATTGAAAGAAAATTAAAAAAAATATCATTTTCACAAGTACAGTCAAGTGGAATATTATCTTACAGAGGATTGCCAATTTTTGCAATCACTGATCTACTAAAATCTTTGCTCCTGGTTTATGCTTCTGATTGAAAAGTGAACGTGGAACGCGCAATCGCCTATTGAGAATATGTATTACATAAGGACTTTTTCCTTTACGTGTCCTTGAAATAATCCTTGGATGCATTAACATCAGGCTTCATTGTCTTCTTGCCTGGTTTCCAGCCAGCTGGGCAAACCTCACCATGTTCGTCTGTGAACTGGAATGCCTGGACCAATCTTAGAGTCTCGTCAACGGATCTAATAGAAATAAAAATAATTATTTTTATAATTTCTAATTGGATACTGCTTTTTAAGTATTATTATGTTGAAAAACAAGCTATTTGCAGAGATACAAATTAAGTAAAACAAACCTGCCAACAGGAAGGTCATTGACAGTAATTTGGCGAAGATTCTGTTTGCCATCGATGATGAATAAACCACGGAATGGAATTCCAGTCTCCTCATCAAGTACTCCATAATCACGTGCAATCTTAGTACTCTTGTCTGCCAAAAGAGGGATCTTCATTTCACCTAGACCACCCTGCTTACGAGGTGTATTGACCCAAGCAAGATGACTGAAGTGAGAGTCAGTGGACGCAGCAATGAGTTCACATCCAATTGCATGGAATTCGTCTGCACGATCCGAGAAAGCGATGATTTCAGTGGGGCACACGAAAGTACTAAGCAAACAATGTTTATCAATTGATCAGTTAAATATTAAATAGTTGGTAATAGTATCGCAATGACTACAAAGTTTCTTAATCAGTAAATTAAGGTGACTGAAAATACCTAAAACCTTAGCTAATTAAATAATTCCAGTTTAATAATCAATTATATCAGCATAGATAATAAACATGACAAAGCTATACCGTTTATCTAATACATGAGATAAGTCATATTATAAGTATAAAAGTATGAATACCACACTAAATCAAATATCAAGCTAACTAAATTAATAATACAGGGGAACAAAATACTTACAAATCCAATGGGTAGAAAAATAGAATTAGATATTTGCCCTTGTAATCCTCAAGGGAAATATCCTTGAATTGACCCTTAACAACAGCAGTGCCTTTGAAGGAAGGAGCTGGTTTCTGTAGTGCAGGAATAGGCATGATGAATTTTCTATAAAAATAAAACCATGAACAAATATTAACATCCTCATTAAACAAACTAATAAAATTCATAGATGTAATCCTTATCAAATCAGTTCACTGATGGTGCAATATAATGTAACAGACCATTGCGATTACGTAAATCATATCATTAACGTTGGAGGACTCAAATAAATAAAAGTACTAAACACCACAAATTTTCATTTCTAATGAGACTTTCCATCATAGATAAGCAATGATAGCCTTTGATTCCTATTTACGGCTGTTACTCCCATGGCGTCGTTAGTGACAATATTTAAATGAACACCAACAATAGCAAGGAATGACGCCGGAATAATGATATGTTAAAAAACCGAACGTAACTTTGGACACGTGGGAAATGATTAGTAAAAGATAAAAATTCATGAAAAGAAGAGTATGACGCCGGTATGTTAATCAGCGTAACTATGTATAAGTCATCCCTCGGACCATATAAAAAAAATGCAATAGAAAGATAAAAATCTGGGAATCGAAAGTGATATCTAATTGGGATGATATTCGTTAAACTATCGATTAGACATTCTTCTGCTTATAGACTAATTATCGGCAGCCTTGAAAATGATGCAAGAAACATCGAGAACCGCCTTAACGCTTATACCCACCGCCAAGGAAAAGAGATAAAACACCTAATAAATATTAAACCTTGAAATAAAACAATAAAATAGCTAAAGAAAGTAGGCATAAAATGTTGATCGATTACGCAATTTATGGAGTCAGTGTACTAAAATTGTGTCAAATATAATTTTTCTTTGTGCGTCATGTTGAGCCCTAAGGGGATATATCGTTCTCAAAAAAAGGACCGTTACAATTTAGAATTTACAGATGGCTGTGCTCTCGAGATTGATTTGTAAAATTGATAAAAATTGAATTGTTGCATGCTCCTTTTGTATCATCGTAGTCATACGATTTCCCCAAGGCTCTGTATTAAAATTCTTTCTATTGAATAATCAGTAATATTTGTAAGTGAAAGAGGATATTACTCACCGGAGTTTTTGAAGCTCGAGAGAAACCGACCGTTCGCTTGAAGATCTCGAACAAGAGTGAACTCCGGCAAGCAACCGGTTACGAAGTTACTTGCCAATTTAATGAAAGTACAAGATCACAGTGACGTACTTTACTTGTTCGGACTGTACGGCGATATAATTTGTGGCAACGCTGCTTCCGACCTGATATCTTTTGTCCTTTTCTTGCCGCCACTGTGATTGCGTATTGACTTGCGCAGAATATTTGTATACCAGGGTTGCAACGGAAAGTCTCTAGAGGACCGGTGATTTTAGGTTATCCTATGTTGTATTTGAGCTTTTACAGTGCTAATAATGTATTTAATTCTTCTTAGATTATAACTTAATAATGGTTTACTTAATTATTCTGCGGTGGGATTAGTAAAGTTGAATGAGTTCATGAAATTTTAGTTGCTCATGCTGCATCATTGTGTACAAAGTTACCAAGTACTTTTATGTAAATTAGGTAGCATGTTCAACAGCATATAAGTACAGGTGAACTTTAGTTGTTTTCTATACTTGGATGACGAAGGACTGTTCATTTATTAAAGTTCGAGTGAAGGCATTAAAGCTATAGGTCAAACTTGATTAGTTAGATTTGTAAGAAATTTAGTGTAATTTTACAATTATCTGGAATTGAAGAAGATTCTAATCATTTACTGGAATAAATAGTTTCGTTAGTAATCAACTTTGTAGTTGTTTGTAGTATTGTGCATTACTTCTATTAGGAGATTTCTTGTTCCATTATTTGATATATGTCAGAGTGAAGCTATAAAACTTTTTTTTTAGTATGTCTGGAATCGTACAATATGTGATTGTCCGTGGTGATCTTTTAAAATCACTTGGGTGGCCTGTTGGTGCTGTGATTGCTCAGGCATGCCATGCGTGCTGTGCTGTCACACATCTTTTTTATAATGATCCAGATACACAAACATACCTTGCAGATTTAGATAATATGCATAAGGTAGTGTTAGAGGTAAGTTTCTTAATAAGATAGTTTTCATGATATTTTACTGTATCATATTCTATTAATACTCAACAATAAATTTCCAGGCTCCTGATGAAAAAAGCATAAATGATTTAAAAACAAAATTGGAGGAAAATAACGTTAGCTATAAGCTTTGGATAGAGCAACCAGAAAACATTCCAACTTGTTTAGTTGTTAAACCATATCCGAAGGAGCAAGTACAAAAATATTTTAAGAAATTCAAATTGTTTAAGCACTAATTGTATTGATTTAGGACTTTCAAGAAGAATAAAGGTGCTGCATATTAATGAAAATAGAAAAATCTACTTGCTCAATATCCATTCAAATTTAACTATTAATACCTTGATAATTAAGTACTATTATAAAGATCTTTTTCTAATGATATTGCAATAATACACAAATATTTAATTGCAAATTACTTTATACCTCTGTTACATTCAATAATAAAGCATACTAGTAATAGCTATTAAATAATTTACAGTAATGTAATACTTTATAATCACATACATAGTAATATTTAAATCATGAGATGAATCTTGCTTGCATGGCCTCAGATAAGTAGTGGCTTGATTATTGGATCATAATTTTAGTGCCAGTCGTCGCCACTCTATAATACAAATATTCGAACTGTCACGATTCAGGATCGGTAGGATAATTCACAGGAAGCAAGAAATTGTGAGCCACGACTCCACCCAGGCCCAACAGAGGACCTTATTTTTGTTTTTTTTTTTTTGAGGAAAACGCTCGAGTCCTGCGCCTCTTGCGCACAGGACTAAGGGGGAAAAGCCTCAGGTAAGGAAGTCGGGTCGAGCGACAAGGAAAACGCAAAAGATAAGTTAAACGCGAAAGGTCTACTCTTAGTCAAGGATTCACCGCAAAGAAAGTCCACGGGCATAACACCCAAGGGTGCCCATGCGAGCATCGCCAGGATGTCCCGAGGGACGACATTTGATGCTACAGCCTGGAAAATGAGAGGGAACAGACTGCAACGAGAAGATAGAAATACAGAAGTCAAGGAATAAAAAAGTAGGGGATAGAGGCATAAAAGTATAAAAAAAATAAAGAAAAGGATAAATAAGAAAGTAAAGAATCAAAGATAAAGAAATAAGGAAGTAAAGAAGAAATAAATATAGAAAAGGAAGAAGATTGAAAATGGATAAGAGGAGTGCTCAAGGAGGAATATGCGCTTCGAGTCCGGGCGCTGCCTTGAGCGGTCGCCCTACTTCCTGGCTGCTCCCACTCAACGAGTCCTGCACGACGAAATTGCGCGCACATAATGTTGGACAACTTCCAGTAAGTACTTCTAAATAATCTTGGCCAGGATTTCTACTTTTCAAGCGTTAATACCTTACTTCATTGATTTACTTCATTATTTTAATATTCCAAACACTTGATTTATTAACATATCAATTTGAGCGTAATTTATTTTCGACATTTTACAATTCCAATTCAATTTTTATCTACTCCGTATATTTTTGCAAGACTTTAGTCTCAACTTTATATTTTAAATAAATTTCGAAAGTAAGTCAAGATTCAATAATATTTAGTAACATTTGGAAAGCTTTATTCAGTGTTTCGAATTTTCAATATTGCTGTGGAACTGATTTTTTCCTTCTTCTCGCGGGTGATCCAGCTGTTCGTCAATCCCAAAGGTTTGAATATTTGTTTTACCTAGTATTGGTAACTAAACACTAATAATTATGACCCAGGAATCAATCTATTTACAATGTATGGGCCTTTATCTCATTTAATATTATGTACTTTCCCATTAAAACCTTCCGTTTATACTTATCAGCCAATAGCTGCATTCAATGGATCTTAATCATTTAATTTCAAACTGTATCGACCAATAAGTTTTATTCGGCGCTGCCATGCGCAGCCCTTCTACCAATTTCTGCGTATATATATATAAAAGCGCATGGCGTCACCTGACGTTCGTTAAGTAGTGAGAAACAAATACTGCTGGTTACTGTCGCAAAAACGTTAAAAGCGTTGAGCCTTGGTACGGTATCCAGGCTCCTACTTCCTGTATAAAAGTATTTTGTACAAGCTCTGTTACCTGAGGCATATAGACAGTAAACTGTGAAGTGTATAACCTAAAAGCTCTGAAACGTAACTTAAAGTCGTACGTATAACGTATAACACTATTTCATAATCTGAACATTGTGTTATAAACAGTGTAAAAATATTTGATATTCAACATTTTAGGCACTAAAGTTAAGCCAACAAAATGCCGAAATATTATTGTGATTACTGCGATACATATCTGACGCACGATTCTCCAAGCGTAAGGAAGACCCATTGCCAGGGTCGCAAGCACAAAGACAACGTAAAGTATTTCTACCAGAAATGGATGGAAGAACAGGCCCAGCATTTAATTGATGCGACAACAGCAGCTTTCAAGGCTGGAAAAATTGCATCGAATCCATTCGCAGCAAATAAGGGAGCAGCTATTCCACCACCTCCAAATCTAGGCCCAAGACCTGGTGTGCCGCCACAAGGTCCACCGGGAATGATGCCACCTCCGGGAATGCATCCAGGTGGACCGATGGGACCTGGAGGACCAATGATGATGGGACCACACGGGCCGATGCCACCAATGATGGGAATGAGACCACCAATGATGGGACCAATGGGTCCAATGGGTCCCATGATGGGTCCTATGGGTCCCATGGGACCTATGAGACCTCCTATGAACGGACCACCACCACCTATGGCTGGACCTCCACCAATGAAAAAGTGATGGCATTATCTGTCTATGTCGATTATCTTCATATTTCTTGGACTTCGTCTTTCTTGTCTTGCGGATAATTGTGTTGAGATCATATAATCTTAAATGTTAGACATATTACTTAGGAACAAACTATGCAAGTCTTTGTGAACGAATGACTGTAAATAAGATTGTGTTCAGTAAATCGAAGACATATGTATTGTTTCAACACTGGAATACATAATTTTTAAAATTTCTGACAAATCATTTTTAATCCATCGTTATGATGTCGGTTAGGTAAAAAAATAATCGTAAAGGATTTACATAAAAGTGTTAACAATTTATTTTACATTGTTTTACATTTAATTGTTTTCTGGTATATAAAGATATCAGTTATTAAGAAGTCCTCAATCGAAATCAATATCAACATCGGGGCAAAATTCAATCTTTTAGTACTCCTGTGCTCTCACAAATCATTGACTATATACAGAAAACTTACTTTGTGAGTAATATGAATGATCAAATTGTTCTTTAAGATCCAAACTCTTCAAAGTAATAGTTTTACTTAATATATATGTATATACACACATATATATGCAATAATATCTATGTACTGAATACACTTTTATAAGTATTATGTGTAACATACACAGATAAAACAAAAACAAAATGAAAATTGATACACGTTACTGTAGAAGTAACTTGTAACAAAATCTTTCAAGGTAGACATTTGGAATTCTTAGAAAGAACAATTATTTCAATAGAGAACAATAAAATTAAATTTCATATTACTTATTCTTGAATCAATGATAAGTATTATCTATTTATTTGTCATTAGCAGGTTTTACTATACAACCAAGGCATATTTAATGTGGAAAAAGTTTTTGACAATAAACAATTTACAATCAACTCATTGGTTTAGGTCCCTGTTCTTAGATGAAGACTTTTTTAAAATTAACTTGTTAAACGAATTGATCTCTTTTTTTGTAACGATACCAGCGTACAATTTCTTTTGTAATGCATTAGCTGTTGTTGTTAAACTTGGTATATTCAAATTTTTAGCTATTTGGATAGCAAACTCTGCACTTTTCTTTAAACCTGCTTTTATCTTCCGAGGGATTTTTTGGTCGTTTTGTTGTAATAACTTGTTTTGACGTTTTTTCTCCATATTCGCCCTCCGTCTTTCACGCTTTGTCATTTGAGGTAAGCTAGGTATTCTATAAGTTGTATTTTCCACATAAATTGGTGGATTCTGAGGTTGCATTTGCGTTGACTGAGTATTGTCCTGGAGTTGATTATTATCAGGATGGACAATCTTATCAATTACGATGTCTTGATGTGAAAAACTACCAGTGGGAGGCTGATTCATTTGTATGGTATTCTGCGATGCATTGTTATAGCAAAACTGATAAGGTGTGCCCTGAATATTGTTTGAATGACTTTCGTAAGGCAATCCCAATATATTAAAAGGCTGATACTGCACTCCACTACAATTACTAATCCCCGTTGAAGGTCCATCTTGGTTTAGATTATGCGGCGGCACGTTGCAAGGGTTATTATTATCGTTATGAACAGATCTTGCAGTATCCAATAGCAAAAAGTTTTCTTGGCCTACAGCGCCAGGCCTTACGAAGCTGCTGTTGTTCATGAAATTAACGTTGCAAGGATTCATCAAGGGAGGTGGCAGTGGTAGCAGCAGCTGCGGTGTGACGCGAATATCGAAAATTGAAGGAACTGGAGCTACCGTAGCTGCACAGGTCGCTGGAGCTTCAATAGGAGTATCACTCGTTATTGTGTGACTCGAATTTCCAGTATCACCACTGCACGGTCTCTTATCAGTAGAACTTGTTTCTTCGTTAGATACCGAAGCATCCTTTTCACCAGCAACGTTTCTCGGAATTAAATTAGTGCGAGCAAGACGTTCTGGATTTCTACGTAATATTTTCTCTCTTTTTCCTTTCTTATTATTACCCTTAACACGGCTCGTTCCACCTGTTAGCTTCTTAGCATCTTTCGGTGTGTAATGTCCAAACAATCTATTACATAATAACACGATCTCGATAAACATTCCAATAGGTACGGTTTTACTTTTCATTTGACGTAAATTATTAATTATATTATTTAATTGCGATAATTTTTGTGTGTCAAGTTGCCCTCTTGAACTCTGGCATCTCAAACTCATCACCAGTCTAGATTCCAGTTTCATTAAACGTGTCGTCGCAATTTCACAATGGGTACTACGGATTCCGTTTTGGTGAAATTCCTTGATTTGGCTCTTCAAACTATTTATCTCGGTTAGCAGATCAGCAGGATTTCCAAAATCTACTTTTGCCTCGTTCAATTTATTTGACAACAGATGGATCATCTCTGATCTTTGTAATGGCAGTTCTTTGAAGATTATATGGTTCTTATCGACGTCGTCGCGTAACAGCCAAAGCATTATTACACGTTTAATGGCTTTAGAATATTTTTCTTCGCATCTCACAGTCAAACGCAAAACTACTTTTGTACCACTAGAGATGGTGATCTCTAGTGGGATTAAATCAGCAACATCCTCTATAAACCGTGGCATCGTACCTGCCTCTAAAATGCATTTTATATTTTTATGATTAGTTTTCCACCTTTTTTGCCACACTTGCGGGTTTTGAATTACATGACGAGAGGTGTATGAATATAAAACATCTTCTTGTTCCTCTTCGGCATCATTAGGTACTTCTTTCGGTTCAGGTTCTTTCTCGCCAATGACACTTTCGTCGTCATTGTTGTCATTATTTTCATTCACAGATGATTCATCAGGGATTTCTATGACTTCGTTTTCCGTGTTACTAATATAATGTGGACCATCTGTATAATTAGTTACGTATGACGGTGTTGGAAAGTGCTGTGACCATCTATACTTAACACAATCCGTATAATCGTGTCCACGTCTGGCACAATTGCAGCAATGCAATTGATTTGCAGGTTTCATTATCATATTATTGTCCTCAGATATACTGACCGTTAAGGTGCTTGTCTGGAAGATAAAATAAATCAAAGCGATGAGTGATTAATTTGCCTGTAATCTATTACAAAGGAATTGTTTTTATACTCACGGTTCGATGAAATCTACGCCACAGGTCAGGACACATGGAGTTTTCGTGACCCTTCGAACCGCAGGTACTACATCTTAATTTTCGACAATATTCGCAGGTCTTTACGTACGATGATGTTGGTCTCCCGCACTAAAAATTGATGAAATCTTTTATGAGATTGTTGATTATGATTTAATGTATACTGTAAAGGCACGATGCTTACAGTGAGACATTTTTTTTCAGGACATCGAGGTTCTGTGTGTCCTTCCTTTCCGCACATGTGACAGCTAGGAACTTTTTTTGGAAATGGACAAGAAGCCTTATTGTGTCCATCGGAGTGACACTGTTTGCACTTTTGAGTGGACCAATATCTTTGTCTTCTCGAAGGGCTACATAAATCTGAATCTAAAATCGCCCAATGCCGTGGATCCTCTACACAGAAATATAATTGTCGTAAAGATTGTATCCACAGTTTTTAAAGTCTAGTCAAACTGGTTTAATTATGAATCTGGAAACTGACTTACTCGGCATATCATCTTGCACCTGTTGGAGATCAAAACGTTCTCCACCCCACGATTCATTGTAGAATGATTTCAGCTCATCGCTCATGGGCAGGAAGAAATAATCGGCTGCGCGATTGCGACGACTTGGTTTCTCAACATTCTTTTTCTTTGGTGTGTTTAGTCCCACACTACTTGGTCCAGCCTCCGCATCAGAGTATCTTGCTTGTTTAGAACTGGTACTTGGACTAATGATAGTATCGGATAACCTTTTTCTCTTGTTTGGTGATTTTTCTTTGTTACTTGTTTTAGTATGGGTTAATATGGGATCATTTCTTTCAGTTGATGTCTCTTCCGCAGGTTCAGGATCTACTACTGGATCTGGCATTAACGCCTGTGCAGGATTTGTTTCTTGATTATTAGATCCCTCTTTAAAGTGAAATGTTACGCTGCCAGAGAATTCAGAAATATTATTTTTCTTGGTAGCATCATGAGATTCCTTGGTGGAATTGTCACTACTTTTTTTGCTCTTAGTTTTCTTATGTTTCACATTTTTAGAATTTTCAGCAGTAACTTCGTTTTCTGATACTGAGACACGTTTCACACTGCTCTGTGATGTTTCACTTTCATTCAAAGTTATTCGACTTTGAGCTAGTTGACCCCAATTGTCAGCCTCACTTTCTGTCATGCTGTCATCGCTGCTTACTTGCTTAGATTCTGCTGTAGCAGACATTTTCTTTATTTCTTCCAAGCTGGATGCTCCTTTTTGGATTCCAGTACAATTTAAAATAATATTGTTCTCTTCGCTTTCAATAACAGGTTGTTCTTCTGGTGTCGAATTAGCATTACTAGGTAGTCTTGCAGTCGAGCTAGTTTGTACTGTGGTATTGTTCAGCACAGTTTGACCTACTGGCTGTGAATCATTACTACTTTCAGAAGATGTAGTTTCAAAAGTAGGTACCGGTGTGTCAAGAGCACCTGTTGGTGATACCGTTTGATTTGTATCTGCGTCAGATATCGGTAGTAATTCAGAATCTGCAGTTTCCATTGTTTCCTTAGTTGTCAACTGATGATCACTAGTTAAAGAAGTAGTTGGTGAATCCGGTGCATTTTCGATTTCCCTAGATTCGTCATCAGAATCCTGTAAATTAATTAGTGGTGGTGCAGGTTTTGGCGGTACTGGTACTTCAAGTATAGAGTCGTCGGAATCGGAAGTAATGTAAATTCTGGAACTTTGTCTATCTTTTATTTTACTCTTTTTCGAAGAAACTTCGTACTTGCTAAGAGTTTCTGTTATTGTATCTGATGAATCTGAAGATGTAAGTACGATTACAGGCGCGACGTTGTTATCATTTTTCCGTTTAGAAGCCCTTTTTCGCTTTTTAGATTTTTTCGATTTTTGTAATGCTTCTTTCTCAGTTGTATTAGGTGTTGTTTCTACATTAGCATTTTTTGAATGTTTCTTTTTATTTTTTGAAGTTCCTTGTTTCTTCTGACTAAATGTATCCTCTGCAGCTTGTTCAAGTACATTTAATAAACTGGAAGGGTCACTTCTTGCTGGATTTTCAGAAATTATTCTTTCGTTCTCCGCAATGTTATTCGTAACACTGTCTTCTTCGATCAGCTGCTGCTGGTTATTGTGTGACTTTTGTTTACTTGGGGTAATAGGATTGTTTTGACAGATTTTTGACTTTTTGCTTCTTGGTGTTTTGTTAGCTTTATTTACTTCGGTACCTGTATTATCATAATTAATAATATTTGTAGCAGATTGACACTCTAATTGTGTTTCATGAACTTGTTTATTTTTTCCCTCAGAAGCCTTAGTCAACGAAGGAACATCACTTTCTTCTTGACTCTCATTAGTCACAGAGTCCATATTCTGGCTTTTCTTTTTTTTAGGCGTATACCCTTTCTTTGAATTAATTTTTTTATTAATATTCTCAGAATTGGTTTGTTTGAAATTACTATTATTCTCATCAACTCGGGAGGAGACTTCAATGTTATGACATCTATTAGATGATTCTCCTAAATTAGGTTGCGGCTTATCCACAATGTTCTGAGATATTTGACTATTAGTAGTGGGATTGTTACTTTCTACACCTTGATCTATACCTGAAATATTTTTCCATTGACTTTTCACATTATTAATAGTTGTCATACTATATTGTTCCTGTGAAGGAGACTCTTTATCATGAATTTCATTAGAATAATAAATTTCAGCGTACAATCTAGCTTCAAGTTCACTGTTAGCTTCTCCTTCATCCTCTTCATCATTCATGCTAGAACGATTTTTCTGTAACAATGACAATTTCAAATAGCATACATCAGTAGAGAAGAGAACAAGAATATAATATTCACATGCAATACCATCAATATGTAATATCATTAAATGAATGACAATGTTATGTAAAGATAAAGTAAGGTTAACTCATACTGCTTTCTCACCATAACTACATCGCTATCCATCTCTTATTTCGCTTCTTCTTGTTATAGCCAATGAAGAATAGTTCGAGCAGATTTATACACATCGAACAACAATTGTATTTCGATTTGCCAATAAAATGTAAGAGTCACATTAATAAGCTTTGTTTCTCTCGTACAAATGAGCACATGGCCGAAACTTCAAGTTTAGTGTGAGAAGAGGAAGGTGCCTTACCGTTACGTTAGTGTCCCAAAGACGCGCTTCGAACCAAATACAAGAAAGTATCACACGGACTCAAAAGGCAAATAAAGAAAAAAGTTTTAGAAGAACCAAGAGTAATTAATTTAATTATTCTTTTATATACTCAGAGAAATTAACATGCATAGGCAAAATTAAAAGATTCTGTACAACGTGCGGTTTTATTTTCAGGTATATTGAAAATGGTATACAAAATAGATACATCTTTTTGCATATATTTTTTTCATAGAACTTTACTAATTATGTTACTTGTATACTGTATGTATACTTCTTATGTTACTTTATAATAAGTTTCTCGAAGTAATACTCGAATATACCGCGCATGATACGACAATAATTGAAGATGATGGCTGCCGGAAGTAGACGTCACCAGTGCCAACTACCAACTAATTTGGCTCTCATCTGAGCTGCGCCTTTCATCGGAGAAAATATATTTTTCTCTGTTTCTCCTTGTACCCGCACATATTTCCACATTGGGTAAATATACTTTTGATATTATTTAATAGTTTAAGGACGCTATAATGAAGATATAAGTTTCTTTGGGCGGCGAAGAATTCTGTGTTTTTCTCATCGTGATTGATACTTCTATTTCTGTTATTTTTGGAGCATAGGTGTCTGGGCTCATCCAGACTTTTTGTTGGTTCCGCAACAATATAATAATACTGTCACTTTGCATTGTTCTGGATTGTAATTGTTTTATTCGAGCGATTTACTCGTATGTAAAATTCAAAGGGTCTTTATGGAACCTTAAGGTACTGTGGAAGGGTGACATTTTTTGACGTATGAGTACCTTATTTCGCGATTCAAGGTTATCACGTATCTAAAAGATTATTAGTCTCTTCATTAAGCTTAATTTCTTATGCACGTCGTCATTTATTTTCTTTGTCTATTTGCAGAGTCATTCAGTAGTTAACATACATAGTGGGCCTGACACATAACACTGACAAATATGTTTATTTGGGACTGGTTAACTGGAGTTTTGGGTTACTTGGGTAAGTAAAAGATAAATCGTTTTATTAAACTGTAAAGAATTTTTTTAAATTGCGACAATATCCAGGATTTTATATATTTCATCTGTATAAGACCATATGTTGGAGTATAAACAAAGAATCTTATAGGGTCTTTCGTAAGATTCAATATACGTTTTGATATTGAAGTTAGTTGGATTTATAACTAAGATCAGTAAACAGTACATCACTTTATTGAGTATATTGTATTTTTCTCAACTTATTTGATTTTGTTATTGCATTTAAGATATAAGTACAAGCTTCGTAGGTATGCCATTGTCTGTTTGTCGCGGACGATTTGCCATTCTTGGTTTGCCTAATTCTGGCCGACATTCGTTACTAAAGGCTACTTCAGAAGAGCACCTTATCGATCCTGTAGCATATCTTCAAAGTAAGTGAATTGTAAAACATTGCATGATGCTTGTTTTTCTATATTTCAGGCCTATGGAAGAAGAGTGGCAAACTCCTGTTTCTTGGCCTGGACAATGCAGGCAAAACAACGCTACTTCACATGCTCAAGGATGATCGACTAGCTCAACACGTACCCACGTTGCATCCAAGTAACTAACTCCTTTGCTAACCCTTTCAATGCCTCGTTAGGTATCTTTGGGTGCCGGACATACTATATTTTCATGTGTAGTTTAAGTGTTTGATTGTGGATGACATCACATATAAATGATAAGTCATTAACCATGGAAAACTAGAAAAATGTTAGTATCTTGCAATATCATCTTGTTAACCCTAATTAGAAATAGTACTTTTTCACTAGTTTTCCTTTTTGAATAACTCTTCGTATCAACTAGGTACATGCCATGCAATTCTACATTAAGCAATCGAAGGATGCCATTGAATATTGAAAGAATGCAAAATTTCATTACACATATCATAGTATACAGAACGTAAAGATATCTCAGTGAACTTTGATCCTAGTGAATGACTTGGCACGATAAAAAGCAATACTCACAACATCCTACCATTGAATGATAACTTCCATGCCAATGAAATAACTTAAGATAAAATATAAGCAAGAAAACAAAAGATCACTGGAAATAACAAATCAATAAAACCAATGCTCTTTGCTCAATATAATAACATTTTTTATTTCAGCGTCGGAAGAGTTATCGATTGGCAATATGAGGTTCACGACGTTCGATCTTGGTGGCCATACTCAAGGTACACAAATTCATATATTACTTGACTTCTTGAAGCCCAACAATTTTAATCAAATCAATTTAATATTACAGCCCGTAGAGTCTGGAAGGATTACTTCCCAGCAGTGGACGCGATAGTGTTTCTCGTCGACGCAAGTGACAGATCAAGATTGTCAGAATCAAGGGCCGAATTAGACGCTCTGTTAACCGACGAGCAACTCAGTGCGTGTCCAGTACTCGTTCTTGGAAACAAGATCGACAAACCCGGTGCAGCGTCCGAGGACGAACTTAGAAATTACTTCAATCTCTACGGCCAGACAACTGGAAAGGTAAGCAATAAGAAACCCGTACTACATAATTCCTTTCACACGCTTACCAGCGCACGCAATCGCATACAGAAATATGCGCTACGTAAACATTAAGCAAATTCATGATCGTTCTGCTTTCCATTGCGCAAATAATTGCGCGTCATAGTCTTGATCCTCCGTCAGCGACACAGCCAACTATCTTCTTTACAGGGAAAGGTTGCACGCGGTGACATTCCTGGCCGTCCCTTGGAGTTGTTTATGTGCTCAGTGCTGAAAAGGCAAGGATACGGCGAAGGCTTCCGCTGGCTCGCCCAGTACATTGACTGAACGCACGTAATCACAATCTAAACCAATCTAAACACTCCAATCTCCAACAATTACCCAAGTATATTCCTTCCTACGAAATACCAGTTTACCCAGAACGTCTCTAATGTCAGGGGGTTCCTAACCTTGCGCAGATATTTTCATAGACAGCACTATAACCTCTCAACTGGAGACTGTCTACAGATTGGGAATATCGATTATAGGACAATTCAATGTGATGTTCTTAGACAGATCCTCAAAGGAATGTCTAAGAGCCTAGAAGGAACGTGTATCGTATGGCCGTGGGTTAATGGACCTCCTTGTTACTGACGTTAACGTCATCCTGAACCTGTCGTTGACTTCATTTCCAAAAGTTCTCTCAATCCCCATAGATATCCTGCCACCGTTTTAAAAAAATGTTACTTCAGTGCTACGGGATACGTCGATACTGCTGAGGAGTGATATAAAAACCATTTTGATAAATAAAACACGAATAAAGTAATTATTTAAGAAGTGCAAATCTTCGCGTGGATTATTTCTTTATTTAATTTCGACACGTGGCTCGATCATTCATTATCGGGACATTCATTCGTTGCATGCTGATGAGGTTTCGAAGATTCTTTTTAATCTCGTTACAGGTAGCGCGTTGCAGCTTTCTTTTTTTGTACGATCAATGTTATTTCGTACTTTTTAATAACGCTTTAGCGAACGTGTCTTAACTTATAGATGCAGGGTGCGATTATTCTTTACGGTAATGGTCTCAAGGTCATTCCTTCTCTTGTACAGTTGTACTCAATTACTTTAAACCATAAATGTATAATGACTGTTAGTCTTTTCTTCTCTTTTCTTTTTGTTTCCTTCAATTGAAACTCGTCATGCTACCACTTTGCAGTATACAATGTTAACTGTATTGTACAGTTCATTTAATCTTTCATTATTCAATTCTCGTACATCTGTCATTTAAGTACGCTCATACCTTTATGCCAAATTGATTTTGCTATATCTGCACACGTCAAGTTAGGTTCATATTAAATGAGGATACATGAGTGATAATGGATTGATGATAGCGACTAATGTTCAGATTAGTCACGTCTTGTCTCTTTTCCTCATGGGATGTGTCCAAGATGGACTAATAAGTCAGTTAGTATAATTAACATGTTGCCTAGCTTCGTTAGTGAATACATCGTAGCTGAAGATTTTAATAAAATTATATAAATTTGAATACGCTGCTACTTATTGCTGTTTGATTATCCTTGATCTTATCCTCTTCTAATGTGAGCCTAGTCTTTGGGTCTCTGACTGTAATAAACTAACTTTTTAATAATTGTGGTCCGAGGTTTAAATTTGTTATCATTATTTATTTTTAACGGGTAAATAGTCTATTCTAGTTAATTCAATCCCGTTTAACAGCTGTTTATACAGTTGGGTTTCTTAGCTCGGTCAAAATATTCACACAAAAAAAAGAATGAAATATCTATTATACAGATAGTGATAGTTAAAAAGAAACATTCTTTTGTGCGCTGCTGTAGTAAATAAGTACTTAAAATTATTTTGTTGGTTGGTTTTACAAAAATAAAAAAGGAACACTGCATTTTTAACTCGTCTAATTATTATTCTGCTATGTCACATCTGTTACAACAATTACAGATGTGAACGCTCTGTATGGGAATAACTAAATCAAGCTGTTCAATGTTTAATGAACCTTCACGTCCATACATGCTTCGAGTATGATTTGATGTTAGGAAAGAATATTCAATATTTACACAACTGCAGTTTCAGGTTTCGCTCACAACTGCAATTCCTTACTTTCTGGTAGCAATTCGAATCTTTGTTTTATATTTTCATCGGTAACTTCCTGTAAAGTTTTTGGATTCCATTTTGGAGTTTTATCTTTGTCAATCAAAAGGGCTCTCACACCTATAAGTACAAAGGTTGATAATTTTCTTATTTACAGTAGACGTAGCTTCTGTACTTCTAATTGTATTTTTTTTTGATAAATTATTCTACGTACCTTCATAAAAGTCACTAGTTTTTGTCAATGTTGAGCACATTACTCTGTATTCCATTTTTAGACATTCTGCTAAGCTTAACTGACTACCTTTGTCATAGCTGATTTTGGCCATTTTCAATGAAGTCGGTGACATGTTATTCAATAATTGTAACACACCCTTCGCCCAATCAGAATTGTCTGCTTCCAGTCTGTAACAAATTTTAGTTAATGAGAATTGACAAAAACAATATCTAAAATTTAAGACATTGTATTATTTTAAAACGATTTTGCTTTTTAATTCAATGATTACCTATTAACTATTTCTTCGACCGTTGGAGCAGAAAAGTAGTTATCAATTTTACTGAGATACGGTGCCAGACTGAATTCTTGATTAAGATTTTCCGGTTGAAACTTTTTTATGATACTGTCAATGTCGATATTTCCAGTTGTCAATAAAGCTTTGGTTAAATCTTCGATTCTTTCAGAAGGGACATAATGCGTAGCGATGCCCGCAAGAAGCACGTCGACACCTTTAAATATATTAATATATAGTTATAAGATATATTTCTCCAATTGCATAAATTATTTTATTTACTCAATATATGTCCTTCGCCTTACAACCCATTACCTTTTATTCTATGTCCAGTGAGTCCCAGGAACAGACCCAACTTTCCTTTTAGTCTTGGCAGGAAGTAACTGGCACCAACATCTGGTACCAGACCAATCGCTGTTTCCGGCATGGCAAAAAGTGTATTTTCAGTTGCTACCCTGTACTTCCCATGTATAGATATCCCCACGCCACCACCCATTGTTATTCCATGAATTAATGCTACATAAGGAATCTTGTACGTTCCAATTAGATGATCCAAACTGTAAGGCAATAGTCCCACAAAAAATTGTATACCATTTAATCTGGTTCTTTTCTTGCACTGACTGACAATAGTACTAAATTACATACGTGTATTCAGCTCTGAAGAATTCTTGACCTACTGCCTCACCACCGGGTTCGTTCAAAGCTAATACAAGAGACTTAACGTCCCCGCCAGCGCAAAAAGCCTTTTCACCAGCTCCTTTTACGACTACCAATTTTTTCGATGATTCCCATTCCTTTAGAACCGGATAGATTTTGCGAACCATGGACAGGTTTAGCGCGTTCAATGCTTTTGGCCGGTTCAGGACAATTACTCCTTTGTCATCTACCTAGTTCAATTTAAAATTGGTAATTCATTAGTCCTTCAGCATACGGATTTTATTAAGCACAGCTATTTATTATATTAAAAATTTATGTCAAATCACTTACATCTTCGATCAACACATCGTCTTCGGCCTCAGATTTTGCGTCTTTATCACTTCCCTTGGTAGGTGCTGGAATTTCAGTTGGGGGTACAGATACAGGTTGTGGTTGTGGAAGTATTGGTTCAATTATAGGACCTAGGTATTTTTAGCAATTTTAATTTAACGTTACTACTTAAAATATTTCTGTACCTACAACGCTGTATGCTTTCAAACGTTTATCGTATAGGCATGGTGCAAGCGATGACGTAACTTTAGTTACCAGTCATATGTTTGTACAGTGAAAAAAACTCATAGACCTGGTATTTCTGTGAGAGGAACACGCGCGGGATGCGGTACTCTTGGCGCAGGTGTTTCAGGATTTGGTTCAGAAGGGACTGGCTTCTGCTCTGGTTTTGTCAAGCTGCTGATTATCACTTGCTTACCTGAACTACTGTGGACCGAAAGCATTATCGTTGACTTTCGTATTGCGCGAGTCGTAAGTCCCGCAGGTTTCAGCTTTGAGGTTATGCTACGAATCTGAAGCAAGAAATCAATAAGTAAATCTTATGGAATAACCATGCCTTATGATTAAATTAGCCGTTTTATTGTAACTCGTTACCATTTTGATCAGTGAAGTTTTTAGGTTGGATTTTTTTTTACGTATGTTTCAATTTGTCATTTGATATTGCACTTGTTGTGGATCTTACAAAGTTTATTGTTCTGATCGTCCAAATGGTCTTACAGTGTCACGTGTTAATTTATCGTCTAAATATGGGCATTAATTACATTGCGATGAGTTTTGTCCGCCGATAACGTTCTACCATTTCATTGGAGGATTTGGATTTGATTTGTATGTTTTTTTTTGTGTGCTGATTATTCGTGGCACTTTAACTGTAAAATGATTTTTGTATCTTCGAGGAATTATGTAACAAGACGTTTTTCAAGTAATCTGAAGCATTTCTCCAGTGCGCCGGTCGTAGGGAAGTTTTCTTTTATTCAATAGAAATTTTAGGTTCTTTTTTATCACAAACAAAAGTATCGATGCTTCTATTTTCCCTCGGCTTTCTATTATCAAGCGAAGATTTTTCATCGTGCAGATAACTACTTGTTCGCAGGAACAACGAAGATTAGTATCGGACACTTTATTCAAGCATCATACACGCCAGTAGATTTCTTTTGATAACCATCCGAATTCGTTTATATCAGGCAGACGTTGCTCGAGCGCCATTTTTTTTCCCGCCACTAAATATATCCAACTGTATTCAATAAAATGTTCAATATAATATTTATTAAATCAAAGAAACATCGTTTGACTTAAGCAAGTCAGATAATCTGAGTTTCTCTCTCTGGAATGGAATTTTGAATTTTTACCGCGCTAGCGTGTCCAACATCTGCCAGGAAATTTCCTGTTTCCGCTACACTATCGTGAAATTCGAAACGCATGAATTTTATTTGTCTTTCTCGTCCTTTTTATTACAATATCGATTTATTCTCAATGCGGACGTGCTCCAGTCTCTTTATCCTTTTTTTTTTGAAATCACAATCGGTACTTCGCGAAGCGACTTGAAGTTGGCTGCATACATTCAGTCGTACCAACATTCATTTCTGTATGAAGACACGTCGCTCAACGTAACCTCTCGTGCCGCGTAAGATTCCATCCGAATTATTCACACCGAAGCCATGGCGACGTTACGTAGAATCTTAACAAGCATTCCACCTCATCGAGTTACGCAAACGAAGAACAATGCGAGGTCAATGAGTTTTCACAAACTAAAAATAGCTCTTCGAGGCTTTTGGCGCTCGGATAAAGACGCCCCCGTATACGGTCACATCTGTCAAGTTGGCGACCCAGTGCTGCGCACGCAAGCAATGCCGGTAGGACTGGAAATCATCGGCACGAAAGACTTTCAAGCGGTACTTATGAAAATCATTACCAGCGATACTTATACAAATTCAATTGGTCTCCATTCGAATTCCATTGCATTGCATTTAACAGCTGCTTGGACATCTGAAAGACGTCATGAAATGGTACAACGCCGTGGGATTGGCCGCGCCGCAGATCGGACTTCCCTGGCAGATATTCGCAGTGGAAGTAACGAAGAATCACCTCAAAAGTATTCCCAAGGAAATAAGGGATGCTCAGGGCATGGAGGAGATACCTTTTCAATTTTTTATTAATCCCGTCTTAAGGGTCACGGACTATACGGTGCTGCGATTACCCGAACGCTGCGAAAGTATTCGAGGCTATTCCGCGGATGTTCCGAGGTCAAAGGAAGTCGAGGTCAGGGCTTTGACCCAGAAAGGAACACCTATCACGTGGCTAGCTAAAGGCTGGTCCGCACGAATTGTACAGCACGAGTACGATCACTTGCAGGTAATTTTTTTTTGTTTATTCAAAGTACATCTTTCATACTGCTAACGTGGAATTAATCCGTTTTCTGTTACGTTGCAGGGTAGAGTCTTCACCGATATCATGGACCCGAAATCGTTCAATTGCACTGCCTGGGATGCAATCAACGTTCGTCGAGGTCGCATCGTATTAAAGTATATTCCGAAATAGTATTAAAGCGTCTAGATCATATATCTTGTGTAGTTTCGTTTGCGTAATAAATGTACGGCTGTCCCTAGAGACGCGCAGATGGATATTTGTCGACCCGAGTGTACGGGAAATTCGTTTGGGAGGGATCAATTTGCGCTGTCCTAAAAAATAAGATATTTTTATTGATGCATCTTCCAGGATACAGTCATAGCCGATTATACGATATTTGAATTACAACTTATGGAATTTATTCTGACGTAATATCAATTTTACGAGCCGGGGTTAAGGGAGGGAAGGGAAAGAGGCCGAGGCAATCGGATAAGCACGATAACGAACGACGTGAATTGAAAATTAATTTTTTTTTTTTTTTTTTTTCTTCAAGACAGAAAATCTTAATTCTACTTTCTACGGATATCAATGTTCGTCGATAATCATCCCGTTGCCTCTGTCACTTCTCTCGAATGATCATTTGCCCGATTACACAAAAAATGCTTACGCGTAATTTTGCTTATAGTAATTTCATTTTTCTTCTTTTTATCGGATTAAGATAATTACGCTCGATCATTGTAATAAATATTTAGCGAATTTAATGATTAATCGTTACGTGTCTAACTTAGCCTACTTATCACTAACATTTTCTCTCTCCTTTCTCCATTGATCCTCGTATCGTTTGATCTCACGCGATCCTCGCTCCGATCCATTGTAATTGTTAAGTACATCGTGCCGAATTATACTGCAGAAATGTTTCATGATCTTTTATAACGTCCGTCGGCTCTCAGTGCTGCAGGTGGGACGACGAGAGCATCGCGTAACACGATTAATGATACCTTAACGTGAAATAGCTAAGGACTAAAGTGTCTCTGCGTTCTCTCAATGTATAAGGATTCGATAGAAAATTCATTTCAATTCCAGGTTTCTTCTGTTGACTCGACTTTTTATCTGTCTATTCAGCTATAGTACGACCTGTAGGGAAATTATCGAAAATAGACGTAAACGTGTATGCAGTTGTCACTCTACGTTTACCGTATACGCCTGTACACTTAATTACAGTTTTTAATGCGTTATCTTTACAACAGCTATAACAGCACCTTTATACACTTAAATTACTCCTTAAAAAGCGTTTGGTTTTCCCAGAGTATTTTTGCTCCGCAGTAATAGCTGAGAATTCGTACTGAAAACTTTACCAATGCACCTTCGGTTTAAAAAATTGGCAAATTTTGTTTTTTCCTTCCTCGCGGACATACGTCAACGGTCATGTTTACGCATATGCATATGCGTGTTCTATACGATTTTTGGTTTACGCGTAAAATAATTTCTGACTAGATCTCGCGTGGTTGTTACTTATAAAAATTGTATTTAATATCGTGTCGCGTACTTTTTCTTTTTTTTTTCTCTTTGACTACGAAGCGATTTTGTAATTTTTACTTTTTACGATATTTCGAAATCAAAGTGCTTGCCACTCAGTGCCAACGGGACTCTATTTGTAAGCTTTTAGGTTAACTCCCCGTCGTCACTTTTAACTTTACGAGATATAGCTCTTAATCGATTAACTATCAACGTGATCGAATTGAATTGATTTTCGAAAAGCGTTATATATATCTTTTTTTAAGACCAGCCACTATTTTTAACATTTATTGAAATTCGCTGACGCGTCGTAAGACAAAAAACAGTGGATACCCGAGCTTTTTCTTATATCGAAATCGATCGAGTATCGATAGAAAGATTCGTATACCCTTCGATCAGACTGTAACTCTCTCCGGTTCTTTTTCGAAAGTTCACAATTTCTTGCTCAATGACGGAGCTTCCTTTTTTTTTTCTTTTTCAAATTCTATCACGGGGGAGAAGCTTTCTTTCGGACTGTTTAGGCGATTCAGAGTCGACTTTTTTTTTCACGTTGCGTATATATCTATATATGCTTATATCATTGGTTAAAATTAACTACACGACTGTAACGACAAACATGGCGACTGATCTAAAGTATCTAAATCTAAATATCGTTTAATATCTACAACATCGAAAACCAGCGTAAATCATTCATCCAATAGAAAAGACGGTATTTCAATTTTACGGAAAGAAATTGTTACGTAGAACATTGGTCCTTTTAGTCTCTTTATATGCGTTCGTGTTTCTGGTATATATATATATTCTAGGTTTACATGTATATATATACACCATATCCCGTTTGATATATGTATATACTGGTGTGTTATATCCTACGCATATCGGAATGGCCATTTCTCGATTTTTCGCGGAGAAAGTAACAAAACATACTGCCAACAGTTTCGTACGGCTTTCGGACTTCTTCAAAGGATCACACGAATCAGAGTTTTTATAGCAGTAGCCAGCCTGCGTTCAGTGTACAGTGAGGTGCAAAAATGCGTTTCAATATAAATATTGCACTAAGATATTACAATATTTTTAACTTCTACCGAGTATTTTCTCTGTTTTTTTTTCCAAAATTCTCTCTGGTAATACGTACAGCAAAGAGTCGCCCGAACCTCGATATGCACGACGTTCGTCTTTCATCGAGACAGGAACATGGGACATCTTGTTCACTTCCGGATTCGACGGACGCCGTAGAGAACTAGACGCGATTTTGATAGCTAGGACTTTTTTTAAATTTTCGCGCCATTTCATTCACTCGCATGGTCATTCGATAATTGGAACACCCTGAGCACAATCGATTTATTTAGGCCACGAGAAATAGTGGCGCGATAACACGTATTTCATATGGGTATTTAGAGGTTAGGTTAGTTCACTTAAGGTATGTATATTGTACGTTTAAGGTACACTCTTGAGAAGCTGTTATTCTGTCGCTCGAACGATTTAACGTTTTGGATTTTCTTTTTTTTTTTATATCCAGGTATGAACTCGTTGTTGCTGCACGGTATCCTCTTCCTGTCAGGATACGTGTCCGCGTGTCTGGGATGTCCTCCATCTCTTTCCATGGCCACGATGGTGAACCGGAAATCGACTATTGCCGGCGATTCCTCTGGTTGATTGTAAGTGCAGCGGTATCCTTACCGTGCCTGTTGAAATTCAAAATAAAATCATTATTTATTCGAGCGCTCTATTTGTTTTTCTTTTGAGACGTTTCTTCGTTACGTCGTCATCGTGAAGATTACTTTGGGAAAAGATTGGGACTTTTGGATGAGAAGTTAGGGTACTGCGATTAAGGGATTGGAGGCTGCAGTGGGTGCTTGACGGGAAGGTGGATTATCGTGGATGATCTCCATTATATATTGTGACCGATAATTAACGATATAGATAAGCGAAAATCAGAATTGTCGGAGAGTCCAAGACCGATGCTCTGTAAGGGAATTTTCAAAATAAGATTTTTCCATGAACTCGAGATACGGCAAGGTTACCAGGCGCCAGACACCCAGGAGGGGTGGAAGCACCGACCTAGTGCAATCCGCGATATCCTGGCTACTCAGTCCACGGGAATAGTAGAGGGGCTGATCTTCATGACAGACACGCGGGAAGGATTCGTAAAATAAAAAGGCTCGATATTTAGTAACAGTAACAAAATAATCGAGAAATATATTAAAACATCGTTCTCTTGAGCGGATAATAAATTACAAGATTGACAATATTCGGGCGGCCTAAGCAAAATACTAATAATAAGAGAATAAAAATCAAATAAATATACAATACAGAGATACAAATAAAATATAATTAATTAATCTATTTTTCAGACTCATCAGTGACCCTGGAGTGTCGATTGTTCGTACGACTGCCCTGCGGTACGAGACGTAAATTCGTCTCGTAACCTCAAAAACGGTATCCTGCCCATGGCGGCGGGACATGCAAAATGTAACGTCACAATAATGCATATGATAGTTTATTCGTTATCGATGAAATTGCGATAATTTATTATCGATGATATCGAGCTCGAAGCGTATCTCGCTTCTAGAAGTTGCGGAAGTGCCACTGACGCAAGGATGCTCCGAAGACGAGAAGGACGTACCGTTCCGTGAAATTCTTGCGTGTGATTCGGGACTTCCGGTACAGCTGTATCGCGAGGTCACGGCCTCTGATCTGGACAGCGATGGTTCCGGGGCGACTCGCACCCACGGACACCACGAGAAGAATTGGGCGAATCCACGGCGAAATCTGTTGGGCAGATGTCAGTAGTGTTAAGAAATTTGATAATGAGGTTAGGTTATCAAGGGAAAATAGTTTTATCAACGATTACGAGGAATATTCGTGATGTAGCGTTGTGCGCATGCGCGGAACGGAACGTTCGAGTATCTTCAAACGCTTCTGTGTTTGCCGAAACGCTTGAAAAGTCTCTTTAAATTCGCGGCAGAGTGTTGACAGACCGGCTTGATTTTACGAGCTCGAAGATTCTTTGAAATAACGGGAAACTAGGCCGGCGCACTTTGAATTACGTATATCTCTACCACCTTCTCAACAAACGTACAATCTGAGAGCAGAGGTACTGCTCGTAGCGAGGATTTGCTAATTGTATTAAAATGGCCATTCGAGATTGCTTTTATGCCGCGAACGCGATTATAACATTTTAGTAATTGCACTTAACGGCCCTGCGGTAATTTTAAAGCTTTTTGCTCATCTGTATTACGTAAGGTTTACGTCATTGCTTGTCCTCGTCACTATCCGCATTTCTCTTTTATTTAGAATTTCGTTCTTCTTGACTTTTCGTACTTCTGCTCTACGTTGCGTCGAGGTTCCATCGAGATAGTTTGGGTATTCAAAATTTCAACTTTTATTTTTAACCAAGAGCTCGTCGCTATGTTTTTTTTTTTATTAACTGTGTAATTCCTTGTGGGTTTTTTGTAATTGTAAGTTTTTTCTTCATTTCACAGACCACTCACCTGGAATTCATCCAACAATAAATAATCGGGTTGTACATGCTGTTGGACATGGCCAACCAATAAATGCCAAGATAGAGCTCCTGGATGTAGGGCTCGTTCGTGATTTCCGGGAGATATGACGTCACTATGAAGTAAACGTGAAAGGGCAGCCAACATACAGCGAATATCACCACCACGACGATCATCATTTTGACTACCTGCAGACAAAGCGTTGTCTATAAAAAAATTTATTTTTAAAGGCATCAAACGAATCAGCAGGGATTTATAATGTCTTAGTCTACTTTCGATTAAACGTTTCTCTCAACGTGCACGGAAATGAATAAATAGGAGAAATTAAATGTTCAGCCTTTGACAAGCTGCTCCGTTATTATTTGACGTGGGATCAATAGCCGTGTACGTTGTTCTTTATTTGTGAATCAAGACAAGGGTTGCTTTATTTTTCTTCATAATATTCATTGGCACAGGCGATGGGTGGTGAAAGCGGTTTTTTTCTTCAATGGTTAAATTAGCGAAAAACAATTAGCAAAGTCGCTTCTACAAACTATTCGAGACTGGATCTCACGTTTGGAGAATGAATCCTTTTTTTTTTTTCCTGTATTTGTTCGTTAACACTAAGTCAGGTTTACGCTGACGCTGATAGAGAATTACGATGAGTCCTGGATTTCTTTTTACGCCTTTTCTCTCCATTTCTATTTTTCTCACTCGGACACCTCTTTCACCCTTTGCACAAATTTACTTTCACGAAATCCTGTTTCGTTATATACAATTTACTTCTTCTAGTTTCGACCCTAGCCTTGGCATATATAATTTTTATTTTTTTTTATCTTCCTACCTCTCTCGTACACATCTTGACATATTTATTTACTCGTGCGCTTCACTTTCAAGTTTTTACTGTAAATTCTCTGTCGTCGGTTAGCTGACTGTAATTGTAGCTATAAAGAATTCTTTAATGATCTTGTTTTAATACTTTCAGTGCTGGGATACATTTTATTTTTCTATATACCTATATGCTGAAGATGCGCAGCTGCAAAAGGCCATTTATATAAGTGAAGCATACCTATTTATCAGTCCATGATATTTATTCAGGCTTTCAATCATGGGGATATTAAGCTAATTGTCTGATACCTCGTACGATCACTTTCATTTGTTGCTATTGAATCATATGTAGTCCTAAGCCCGTATTCAGAATTTGCTTTTAGTGCTAATAGCTTTTAAATTTTTTCCTAGTGACTTTTAACTACAAGCGACTGCGTTAGTGACTTTAAGAGCCAGTTGTGAATACGGGCTCTAGTCTACAAGTGCCAGTAGATATAATCAAATAATATTTTATACAATTTTTCTTTTTCAATACGTCTCAATAATTTTATGTTATTTCATGTATTATTTATAACGCAACGATACAATATATTACCGTACGTAATGTATTTGTCCCTCGCGTGCCGACACAACATCCAGTATCTATTTCGAGGCTAAGCAGAAATCGAGAAATCGTGTATAAATTTCTCCGTAGGTAAAGTCATTTCCATGAGAGCGACATTACGCTACACGAATACCTTAGAACATGGCCTTTTACGTATTCAGGTATATTCCATTAAGTCAGTTGGATGTTAAACATTATACCCACTGTATATTTGGCATACAGATTAAAATATGCCGGTCATCTTAAAACCGTGGGGTATTGAGAAAAATGTTTAGAAAAGAGAAATAAATTTTCTATATACTTTTTATATATACAGGGTGTCCCAGAATTACTCTTACACCCGAAAGTGGGTGATGGCTGGGGGTCCCCCGAGTACCCTCCCGCAAACCGTTTGCCAAAATTCGCAATAGT
>JARQTH010000083.1:177394-194289 GCA_030142595.1 Trachelus iudaicus | reverse complement strand
TTACACCCGAAAGTGGGTGATGGCTGGGGGTCCCCCGAGTACCCTCCCGCAAACCGTTTGCCAAAATTCGCAATAATGACAATATGATATGTGAATAAACGAAATAAACAAGAATAATTATTCTTGTTATAATTATTATTGCCGCGTTACGTGGCTATAATAATAGTATCATAAATATTAATATAATTTCCAAAGCTTGTTATATCTTCGTACATTTTAATCATATGGCCATTGTTCACTATTTAGAGGTTACACAGGGGTGTGTCTGGCCTTTGAAAATTTATGTCTCTCTACGTCCCTCAATTAATAGCTGAAAATTCGATTAAGTTTCCGTGTCCAAAGTCTGGGAAGTTTGCACAGTACTACCGTTGATGATCGAGATATAGAGTGACGAAGTAGAGAAGGAAGATGCCCAAGAGAGAAAGAGAGAGAGAGAGAGAGAGAGAGAGAGAGAAAGTGTGTTTTCTCCAGCAGCATCTCAATAGGGCGAATTACGCGTCTCGGTGTGATTTATAAAAGCCATTCGAAGGTACGTTAAATGGTTACTAAGTGATTCCCTTGGCACGATTAAATCTTGCTTTGGCGACGTTCAAGCGCTTAAAATTTAATTATATAGATTCGCTCGAAGGCTTCGATGTACGGTTAAATTATATCAGCTTTGCGAACGTCTTTAAGAATCCATGGTATTTATGGGTCATTTGTATTTCTGGTGATTTTTTTTTTTAAACCACCTTACGATTATACGCTCGAACCACGTGGGACATTTACTCGTGAAAAATGGTTGGCCCGTTCCGGCTACGCGTATATTTTCCCCCTTTTCACGGCAGCCTCATAAATCATGCAATAAAGATCCATTCGGTCGCGCACAATTTTCTGGCACCTATTGTGCATATGCAACGGTGGCGCCATCGGGCGCCTTTTTTTGGACATGCTGTTATCCGAATAATGCATATGTAAGTGACACTTTACTACCGTATATCTTTTATCGGACGGTTCGTCTTATTGCGAAGTGGATTGATTTATAGGAGCATCACGATGTGCGTGCTGCTGTTCGCCGTGCTTCCGCCATCTTGGAATTTATGGGTGACGCTTTGCCGTACACGGAGGACGTGTATTTTACGTATATGGTGTTTCAAGTCGTTCAGGTACTTTGAAGATTTTGACGTCAATCAGACTGACGAGGTTTGTTTTGCTTTTAAGGTTATTTTAACGAGTGACGAACTTTCGCACGGAGTTGCTGGAATTAAAAGCTATCGTGGTAGTAATGACCGTCGGGGATATAATTATGTAAAATAGAATTAGAACGTACAGGAAGTAGGTACGTACTTTGTTATTATTCTTTTACAGTATATTGGTATACTAAGACTTGTAAAGCTCCAACCAGCTGAATGTTTACATATTTATTGCTACCGCTGATACTGCTAGTACTAGTAGCAGTGCTGCTAACAGTATTTGCAGTGGCAGTAATGTATTTGATTAGGAAAGGTGTAATTAACCTCAAATCCAGGGCCGTATACGTCCGTAGATATCCGTTCGGAGTGAAATATTTCTTTTTAATTCCTACTGCAGTGAACTCGTAGAGATTTTATCGTCGGATTAGAATTTTTGATTACACGGTGTCACGGTGGTTGGCGAAATTTGTACGTAATTAAGTATGTATAATTAATGGCAGGCGGAGTTTTTTTTTCTTTCTTTTTCTTGCTCACGTTATCTTATCTCTTTTCTTTGCGTCTCTTGATTCGTCGTCTCGTATACGTAGAAAAGTTTTCCCATTACTTCGGAGACTCCTTGGAATATAACGAGTGACTAATCAAAAGTGTAGGAGTTCTTGCCGAGTTTGATCTTTTTTTACACGGGAATATTTTTGGCCAAATCTTGAATTCTTGTCGTGAATTTGTCTTCAGGGTGGAAATGGATTTTCTAGGGCCAGAATGACGCACTGCGTGGTTCGTGTGTACGCAATTGGTGAAGCTAGGTAAATTGTAGGTTGTTTGGTAAAAGTGATTCTAATGGGTGCAGAGGGTTTTGGTTATATTACAAAAAAAAAAAAATCTTCTTCAGGGATGTGCCAAGTTTGTTCGATTTTTGTCATACGGGGGATGCCATTCTGTTTTATGGAAATTCAAGTGAAACGATTCGTGTGGAAATTACTCGGGCTGTCTCTTTGACTTCGTAATTCGATTTTAATTTCATTACTACTCCGAGTGTCGTCGAGGGGTATGTTTTTACGAACACCATTCGCGAATTTATTGAACGCTGGATATAAAGTTTGTTATCTCAAGTGTAACTGTCTTGGGCGGATAATTGCAAAACAGCTATAGGTAAAGAATTTTGGAAAAAGAGGAGAACACGTTCTCAGAAAAGAGACAGTAAATTAAAAAAAAGCATCTCATGACTGTGAAATTATTTTGGAAATTTTGCAAAAATTTAGAATATCAATGTTCATTCGTATTTTTAATGTTTTTCATCCAATATGGACACTGTATATTCAAGTTTCAACTATTCACTTGACTACTGCAGTACTATTTGAATTTTATCCTATTTTACCGCCTTTTATCTCGCGGCAATGCGTTCCATGTGCTTTCAGAACTATTTCACACGTGGGTAACAGATTTTGCTTTGACCTCCATGATCTGGTTCCTAGTTTCAAATTAATGTGTCTTCATTCTCCTATACTCCCTGCATTACGCGGAACAACTTCAAAGTCCTCCATGCCTTTCGCTCTTCTGCTCAACTTCATTTTACGCTTTACAGGACACAGCCATCCTCTGGAGGCTCTGCATCCAGCTACGTAATTCCGCTTAACAACTTTGACAATCTACAAGTTGGTACCACTGCACTTCTGTGCTTCTCCATGCAACCGGGCATTTCACGTTGGGCCGTTCATGCTCGCTGGAGATAACGTTACTCCGGATACCCGAACCTCAGACTCCGTGAATATTTTATTGGAAATTCTAACATTCCCGGGGAATCGCGTGCAATTGTTACGCTCCTGAATGCAATCCTGCAAGTTAACTCCTGGAATCTTACGCGTATCTTAAATGGACATTGATCGAAGAATATACGAGATTTGTACGTAGCAATTTTTTTAAATTTATTTTTCATAAAAATACTTCTCTCTTGTAATACGTAAAAACTGCGTAGTAATTTATTTTTATTATATACGGCGTCACGTCGAATAATAGAAATACAAAAGTTAGGTTATGTTGTGACTCCTTTGGGATTGTCGAAGGCTATAACGAGATTGTCAAGTTAGAAGTTTTAATTTGTAGTCGTCATACGTATATCGGCTCGGCAGGTTTGGGTATTGCGGAAAACTTTTTGCAAGTTAAACTCGGGGTAACTCAGCACAGTGCGAATCTTTTTTTTTTTTCTTATTTTTTTCTCCTATGATATTCCCTACGGTGGCACTCTTGCTCGGGATATTTGTCTCCTGTGATTTGATAGAATGTCCCATAAGAGATTGAGGTGGACAATTTTGACAGTCGGTGTACAAAATTTGGAAAAATTGTATCTTTTAATTTTGGAAAATTCTTTTCATATAATCTAATATTTAATAGGCTTGACCGGCACGGTAAACTCGTCTGATCTCTGTAAGATGAACCATAAGATTACCTGCTGTATCATTGGTTATTTAATATTCACTTAAAATTCACTCAACGGGAGTTTACTGTAATGCTTAATTCGCAATAGGTAGTAAAAATATATGATAACGTTATCAGTTTGATATACACATCGAAATTCAATTTCCTTTGCTCCTCTGAGAATCAAATGTTCCATTTGGATGATAATTTCAGTTTTCACGTAAAATCTGTTATTTATTTTACGTTCTTACGGCAGTGACTATCGTATTTGAATATCCCGCGTCGTTATACTTTCGACGATTTTCAAATTTTCAAAATCACTTTGCATTGGTTTACATTACTCTGCATTGACCGGCACTGGATCTCAAATTTTTTTTTTCTTTTTCTTTATATTGAGTAACTGTCTCCGGCGTTGGATATAAGGGCGGATCCACATTTGCCGCAGTAGCAATTGTCGGTAATGAAAAACCAATAAGACTGGATACTCGGATTACGTATGCAATGAACGAAAAGGAGGATATTCCAGGAGGAAATTTCTTGCGAATGCAATTCAAATTGTTTATCAATTTTATAATTAATTAATCTGATAATTAATCGACAGTCGTTCCAAACTGTCTTACGGCAATAAAATTTTTTAGATGAATAGTCAGCGAATCTCGTACGTCTCCCTAACGTGTTAAACCGTCCTGGTTCCCAGATAGCTGAATATATGGGAAACGTGATTTCCGGTTAAGTGGTTAATAGAAGATTTCTTGACTCGGTTTGGACTTTATATATTTTTTCTCAAATTTTCGCCAACGTTTTCAAATTTCGAAAGAACAACGTACAGGTATTTATATCGATAGAAAAATAATGCCTACGTCATGGAGATGCAAGGTGTTTAATATTTTTATTGTGAAAATTAAATTTCGCGTAGATGTTGAAAGATTGAGAAATTTTTTTTTTTTCCAAATTATTCAACCCTGATCCATCCCTTCGGGGATTTTAATACCATGGCGCTATTATTGCCAAATGAAAAGCCTTGGGGTAACGAGAAACGAAGGTGGCGTAACTTTCCCCTTGCTATTAGTTTCTTACCTGCTACTAACCTAACCTAACTTAACTTTATGTCTCACGTAAACTAAAGCGCAGCAATTAATAGGGGAAACCTTTAATCAGTCCACCCTTTCTTTTTTTTAACAATTAACACGAAAAGCATATAAAATCCCCATTGCACCCCTTGCGCGTAAATTAGGCGCGCGAAACGTTAAATTCATTTTCAAATAAATATACGAATTCCCGTTAAATTTTAATGGCGGGAAAAAACTATATGAAAAAAATTATACCTGCATTTATCGCATCGTAAATTTGCAATTGGTTAAGAAAAAAAATTTGCATAAGCAGCCCATAAATAATCCTAATAGCTATGATTTATTCTTCTTACTTCAATGTACAGGGTGTGTCAATAATTTTTGGAATTTCAATCAAGCTAAAATTACGTTTTAAAAGTGTCACGGAGGTTAGGACCAGAAACTGTTAATAGACATTTTTTTAAACGTTACTATGACTCGCGGGTAGATAGTGAAGCTAGATAAATTTATTAAGTAAATGTCATTGCGTTTCCATTTCATCCCCTAGTGCTGTATCTATTTGCAAAATATATTCGGTCATTGGACTTTGCTAAATTCGCGGTATACGCAATAAAAATTGCGGTGTTCTTGGATTTTACAGAAAACCTTAAAAGCAACGAATAACCTCGAGGGCTTTTCTTTTATTCAAAAAGAAAACCGTGGATACCGCCGAGTACCTACGTAACGTAGTACGTATACTGGGGTTTAAACTGACCCCATTTCCCTTATCCATGGATTACGGAAAAGAAATTCTGCTGCATTGGCACCACTGCTACTACTGCTCCCACGACACTACTCCGACAACGGCATTGCTGCCACCATGATCCTCGTAAAGCTTTCACATTTTATTCCCCTTTTATATTGTAACTCCCCTCCTATCAACGCAGTTTCTGTGCATTCTCTTTCTGCTTTTATTTCTGAACTGTATATATATGTATATATACATGGAGGGGGGAGGGGGGGGAGGGGGTGTTTGGTTTTTTGTCATCCCCCTCTTCGATATCCCTTGCGATATTGGATTACGAAGCATCCCTTTTATTCGTTTCCCCTTAACGGCCGGTTTCAAATATTTCAAAATTATACGATTTCCCGCGCATTTTAAACGGTATTTATACAAACGGTTTTCTTTACCGTCCAAGACGTTATTGGCTACTCAGCTGACTTTTTTCCTTCGTTCCAATATGGTATGTTCAAATTTGGGGCTGACGGTTCGTTTGCTCGTGGTAAGTCGTTAAAAATTAAAATCAATTCCAGCACTGCGAAATCCTGCGAAACTTTATTATTGCGCGTAACTTCGTTTGACTCTGTCGATAACGACGGGAGCTCTCCTCGTTACCGACGGATTCCTTGTCTTAGGAAAATTTATATATCTACCCGGCTTGCTCGATCGTTAACGTAAGTTAGTTGTGAAACTTTTTTGCATTCCTTCTCTTCTTATTTATTTATTTTATGGCTTTCATATTGAAGAACTTGCGCGGGAGTAAGCTCGCTGTGCTTTTCGAGCTTAACGCTTCATTGTTTCTTGGATTTTGCTATTTGATTATGCAAAGCTGCTTCGTTCTATTATCCGTATCCTATTAGTAAAGCCTGCCTACCGTATCTATATTGGTTTATTAATAATGGCTAACCTGCATAAACGTACGAGTTTATCAACTGCCGTGCATGTCATAAATTTAATATGCTACTCGGACAAGTATAGCCATTATGTTGCAAATTTTCTTAGCCAATTTTATTCGATACCCTATTCGCAATAATAAGCCATTCAATATCATTACGTACAAGTTTTTTTTTTTTATTTTCTCACTTATTTACTTCGTTACATGGTCATTGTTCGCGATCAATTTTCTTCATGCAATCACGAACCGTTTCACGAGAAAACTTAAATTTTTTCTCAGCAACTCTCGGGAAATTCAGAGTCCCAATTTTTTGATAGAACCAGTGACGTCGTGGCAGCGCTTAAAATTTTTTTAAATACTAAAACAAACATACTACGTCAAAACGTCACAGTGGACTCTCGTTATGTGAATTTTTTTCGGGTACAGGGGAAGGGATAACTCTTTGACCCCCCCGCTCTTTGACAGTTTTTTTTTTTCATCAAAATTTATTCTACCTACTTCTTTTCAAACACTCAGTCTTTTCGTGCGTGTACAACCATAAAGTTGGTAGCTGGCTGTGGGGATGATCCGACTGTCCCAGTGGGATTGAAAGAAATTTGAGAACACAAAGGAATTCACTTATCGAGTATCCACTTAACGAGAGTCTACAGTATTGAGGATCTATAAAATTTTTGGTGCAATTTGAGGTGAGTGAATAGAAAATTTGTTTATAATTGATTCAAAATTTTTTTCCAAATATCCTATGATCAGCATAGAGTTTAAAATTTTTTTTGGAAAATGACCATGTACAGGATCTTTATAGGATCAGCCATAAGATTGCCGGCTATAGGCGGGACCACCTAATTACAAGTTATAATGGGGTTTAACGGTGAAACTCCCTTCAAGCTACGTGGCTTCTCGTCTCTTCGGTTCTCCAGTTTGCGCCTCTGGCGTCCAGACGCTAAGCTGGGACACATCTTTATACAGGGTGTGCCTAAAACTAATTGGACCGCCATATTTCAGCGTTACGTGGGCTACGGGGAAGATTTCGTGAAAATGAAATTTAATCCGGTACACCTTCGTCTTCACGAGGATGAGAAGCAATGACGATCAGCGGCACTTCTCCCTCTTCTAAGGTCTCTGTCTGACGCCTGTTATACAGGGTGTACCGAGTGACGCGAAACAATGCAAGCATCTTCGCCAAAGAAGATACAGTGCAAAAGATTTACAAAGGGAAATCCAGTTGCTGTCTGATGCTTTGAGCAATATTTGCCTGATAGAAGTAACGCTATTGGTGGACTTTTTTTTTAAATGCTTTGTAGACACTCCTTTTTTTTCACTTTGTTGTCACAGACAAAGGAGAGACGTCAAAGTAGTTTCTTGGAATATTTGAATTGCGGATGAATAATAATTTTGAATATTTTCTTCTTCAGGTATCAATGACGCATATCGACGACTTTGAAGGGGCGACCTGATCCGGCGACGGAAATTAAATGATTCGTTCAATATCCGTTCGAAAGATAACCTCCCAATTCTTAAGGAAGAATTTTCTGGAAACTCAACTGCAAGGTAAGATGGCTCTTTGTTTCTTTTTAATTGACTAAAAAACTTTTGCGATTTCGATTGGCACGAACGATTAAAAAATTATTGCACAAGATTGCGCTTAAAAATCAAAATCTGTCAGTGACAAAAAAAAGTTATACAATTTTCTATTCAATTATGGTAAAACGATATTATCCTAAGGGCGGGTTTTTAAGTTCTCGTTGTTTCAAGACCCCGTAGAATCTCTGTGCAAGGAGCTACAGAGAGTTTGTATTTTCAATATTTTCTTTATTCGTCCCTCCCTGTTATCGATACCCGTGGAAACGTCTTTGGCGCTAATTAAATTGCTAATTGAGTGGCAGATTTTTTTTTTTATTAACAAATTTAGAGAACCAATTTCAGGTACGATAAATCAAGAGTAAACTCTCCCTCGATTATTTATTCCCTCTGAATTAATTGTACGACGTAAGATTGTTCTAATTAAATATTTCTTCACAAACATTTCATTATAAATATTCAAATTGACTAGAAATATATTTTTGAATTACCTCCGAGTATACGGTCGACCTACACAGTCTCTTCGTACGTAAGGATAAAATAAGAAATTTTTTCTATCACAATTTTATCTTCGAATTGAACGTCCAAGTAACATACATCAATAATATTTGTCTTTTGTAGACTGTTTTTTTTTTTTTCTTTTACGACGAACCGACAAAGCGTTCACGGCTATCGGAAATAACGCAGCAAATCCCAATAGAATCGTATGGAATTTTTATGTCAGTCCACAGAACTATTTCAAAGTGATTGGATAGTATCGTGTTCGCGCGTCTGGTCGACGTCGTTCCAAGAACTCTTTTTACGCGTTTCAGGTAAAAATACAATGAAACGTACAAAAGCGTGGAGAATTGTGAAAAATGGGTGAAATCGTAGAAATTAAAAAAAAAAAGCAACTCGAAACTAACTTGGCTACCCCGCCGGTAGCTGAGGGATGACAATGCCACCCGTGATCGCCGAGCGTGAACCGTAAATAAGGCAAGTTTCGCGCCATGGAAACCTGCCAGTAATAAAATAATAATATAAGTCAGGGTTTACGAGTTCGGATCAAGTCAATATTATCAGGCTGTAGGAGTGCGGGTTACCTCGCTAACGTCATCGGGTACCTTCCACCGGGGCTAATCTTTAATGTTATTACCGTGTCTTAATGTCCGAGATATAAGATATCAGCCTCTTCGAACAAAAGTGGGAAAAAATGAAGTAAACTTGGCTAGAGTAAAAGAGCGGTATTATTTTTTTTCTTAGAATATATATATATATATATATATATGGGCTTTAATATATGAAGCCACATATGTATATAAAAGCACTTGCGCACGCACCCTTCGTTTACTTCGAATATTATCCAGTTGTCTCTGCGTGGCCTCGCCGATGCTCTGCGAGCCCCACAATTCAAGGCCAACCCTTGCATAGGTGAAGGTCATCGATCCAATTGGTAGAAAATACGTCAAAAACATAAAAATGACGTTGTACCTGAAATACAAGAAAATAAGATTAATCCAGACGAAGATTCGAGACAGGATGACAAAATTTATGAAAAGAATTTTTTGTATGACTTACAGGTCAGGTGATTTTTTGAAAACAAAATTGTTCAGTTTCATTATCACACAGTATTTGAATTGAACTATTGAAACGTGCTCGGATGTAAATTTGGAGTGCTAAATTTTTCTATTGCGTATCGCTATTGCCAATGATAAGTACTCGGGGTCCTTTGCAGCTGGATAATTGATGCAACGTTAATGAACGCGAATCGCTGGATTCTTGAAGCACAAGTACAAATGGGATTCAGCAGGCGGAGAAAGAGAACAAATTGCGCCGGAGCGGAGGGTCGAAGCTTTAGAGCTTTCAATCTCGAAATTTCACTCCTAACGAACTGATCCTTATCCTTATCTCTTGGCTCGATTAATTATAGCATTAAAGCGTCGGCATAGAATTTCTCAATATTTCGTTCAGAAATTGTCCGAGACTTGAAAAATATTGTAGCACGTTTTATTTATAACAGCCATTACCCTGTTGCCAAATAGGCTTTTATATCAGTCGAAAAATTTGACAACAACGCAATTTTATATATTTTGGAGAAATTTCTTATTATTAATACTTGCTTTGATTCTTAGACGAATTCTTCGTCAGCTTTCTTATTAGTTTAATGTACTATATTCATTCGCAGTACAGTCTGTTACATGAATGCCTTTGAAGAGGCTACAATTTGTCGTTGAGATAAGAGTATCGGGTGGTTTGGCTCGTGACGATAATTTTGACAATGTTCCCAACGCTTTACCGTTTCTATTGACACTCTAACGTTTGTCCTTGTCAGACAGAAAATGCTTCACCAGACAAAGCTCTTGATTTCGAAATTACAGAACCTCTTTGTTCGACGGTATTGCGCAAATTGCTAAAGTATTAGATAAAATCTGAAGCGTGTTCAATTCACTGGTTACTTCGTTAATTAAATGTATCACAGTGTAGATGGGTCGGATACAGTAGGAGGTACCTTAGAAATTTTCTAGTCAATTTTATCTGTCAATTATTTTCTTCATTTTCCAAATTCAACGCAGATTCCAAAACTGCTTATCCTTCCGATTAACCCAGCCGTTTTTGTTATCGCGTAAATCTAGTTCAAATACACCACGTTAGCTTTTGCTTTTTTTTCCCCTACGTTTCACCGAAACATCCCCGATTTCTTTAGTCTTACGAATTCTCGTCCCAGGGTCAAGAAATTCATGAAAGTCCTCGATAAGTTATTTAATGTCATTATCCCATATTATATCGGCAAAGACAATAGTCATTTATTCGTCGGCGAGTCGTGCTTCGCTCTACCAGCTCTGCATTCCCATAGCATCAATTTACAAGGTAAATAAAAAAAGTGTCAAGCTGCTTCTCATAAAAGACTCAAGTAATTCACGGTATTCGCATTGACTGCAAGAGAAGCCAAGATAAGCCGTAGCCCGGAGTAACGCTGCCATAATTACTGTATGAGAATTAGCCAACCTAACCTAACTCAAAGAAGTTTGAACCATCCCCTTTTATAGCAGCAGCATTTTCGCTGGTCATTTCTTGTCTTCCGACCCCTTACATTACCATTGAACTCCTTTTAATCGGTACTAAAGACTGAACGGAATTTTTTCAAATCCTATTTCTACGAAATAACCCCGCTGCTGTCCAATCGACAGATATAACTGCCGTAATATCCGAATTAATTAATTACAAATAATTAATCACGCATTTCGGCAAGTTCAATGTTTGAACTTACTAACGCAACGTGTTTACGTTTTAATTATAACTTCTAACCAACGCGGAATGCGCATACGTGAAATAGCTGCGTGCTACTCGAGCTGCAAGTTGCCGTTATCGTGCTGCCTTGAAAACTTGCTAAATTCGGTGAACTAAGTAAACTACCGTTTTCCCATCAATATTCTACCTATGGCTGCTGTATGTATTTAGGCTGTGTACAAAAGATTCGTTCTGCTGTAACAACTCATACCGTGAATCTTCATAACCGGAAATTGACTTTTTTCAACAATTTGATGATTCTTATACACACACATATATATATATACACTTATATGTTTATACCAGTATCTTTCCAGTAGCTTCGAGAAACAATATCCAGCTATAAGCGCACCAGTAATTGCGCTGGCTCGATATCAAGCGCGTGTTACGTTGCCTCGTATAATATATAACACAAGGATATAATGTGAGCTTTAGGGTCGAGTTGAGCTTTTGCGGTACGAGCAAAGGAAAGGAGCTTGTCGTAAAACGTTTACACCGTAATGTCGGTGTAAAAGCGCGAGAGGACGAGGAGAGGAAAAATTTCGGGCTTTATGAATTTAAGTAAGAGCATTAGCGCGAAGGGAGACACAGTACGGTGACGTTTCGAGCGTTGTTATTAAAAAAAAAGGCGAAAAAAAATATTCGTGATAAGTTTTTCGTGAATAGAATTTTTTTTCAGGATTCCATTGAATTTTGAAAATCTTTTTTTTTCTTTCGTTCATGAAAATTAACGTTGCTTACAGATATTCTTCGTAGCTGAGACCGTCGTCACTTATGTTTGGCCAATCGCTGTAGCAGATGACGCGTACTTCGCCGTTGGCAAAATTTTGCGTGTACGTCTTGTAGAAGAGTAACATTGGCAGTGACAAAATGGCGCCGACTATCCAAATTGCTATTGCTATGCAGAGTGTCGCTCTTCTTCCCATACGCGGCTTCAGTGGATTCATAATGGCCATGTATCTGAAAGCATACGATCGTGGGTTAACACAGTGGTAAGTGGCGCCATCTGGATTGGAAAACTTGCTACTAGGAATACGTTAGAGGTTGGGGAGACGCCTTGCTTATTTGTGAAACAAAATTTTGTTCTTTTTATCTCTTTACTAAATAATCATGTCAGGAAATATCATCGGGTTTAATCTGTTTTTTGGAGGATCAACCTTAACACTAGACTACCATCGCCAGTCAATCTGACTGTTTACAGCGTAGATTTGCCTTCAACGAAAATCTAGGGGATGTCTAGTGTTATTGGCCTAGGGGATATAAAATTGCTGCTGGGAATACGTTAAGGCAGACGCCTTGCTTATTAATAATGTGAAACTAAATTTTGGTCTTTTTATCTTTTTACTAAATAAGTCATGTCAGGAAATATCATTGGATTTAATCTGGGTTTTCTTTAAGGATCAACCTTAACACTAGATTACCATCGTCAGTCAATCTGACTGTTTATAACGTAGATTTGCCTTCAACGAAAATCTAGGGGATATCTAGTGGTATTGGCTAGGGGATATAAAATTGCTGCTGGGTATACGTTAAGGATCGGGCAGACGCCTTGCTTATTGACAATGCCAAACAATAAGGTGCGTGGGACGCTTCTGCTGCGTCATGAAATAAGCAACAGCATACTGCAAGTCCAGTAAACAATCTTCCCACGGGTACGGGGAATCCATTACGGCTGTGAAAGATGTTTGGTAAAAAAAAAATATGATATTTCTATGTTGGGTTTACTTAGCGAAAACGAAGATAAAGTTGATGCTTCGAGGAACATAGAAACGAAGCTTTATGCTCGCACAGAGAAATAGGAGTCGAGATGGCATCTAAAGAATTTTCTTTGGATTTTCGCGATTCCATCGAAAAAGTATGCTCTATGGTACTTTATCATTTTTTTTTTTCCTTTTTTCTTGTTCCTTCGAGAAGCTGAGAAATTCGTGCCTGCAGTTTCGTTCTCGCTATTTATACCTGGTCGCAATATCTCTTGCTGCTGTATGACACATAAGGGTGCACGTTTCCCATGGCGAAAGTCGCCTTTCGATATTGCATCGTATTGAGTCGAAAAATGGAGTTATTCTTTACTTTTTTATTGAATTTTTTTTTCATCTGTCGCTGCGTCCACTTTACCTCAGATTGCGATTAATTGGAGAAATATTGACGTCCAGAGAGTTCGTTTGGTACTTCCAAAGGGTTTTGTTAACATTCTGATTAACGCCGAGATAAGTAATTAATTTTCAACTTCTCGAGCGTTAGCGTGTCTCATATCGTCTCGCGTTCCGAAAGGCACTGAAAAAGCTCCTTTCAGCCGTTTTGTGAAATTGTCTAGGTATGGCTTTTTAGATAACAGCGTTACGATAGCGATGGAAACAGGTGCTGGATAACATGTATTAGAGTACTTTTAAAAAGCTATAAAGCTATACTATCTATGGCACTTGATAAGCCTAAGTGATTAAAATATGTAGAATGTGTAATTAATTGAAATTCAAGCTTTTGAATAGCAACTTGATAATTATTATCGCTTAGAATGCTATTGTAAATGAATTTTAAATTTTATAAAATCACTCTGTATATATATACTGTACCGATATATTATATTGTATATTATTTAGAGAGAACAAATATTAAATAAAATTCTGTATATTGGATATCTGTATTGTACAAGGGCAGTGACAAGTGTTAAATTAAGGTGTTATACTTGAGGGTTGTGTCAGTAGAATCTATGACAAGCAGGGCTTCTTGATATTGCTCTTGTAAGGGTTGTAAAATTTCAAGGGTACCATAAATATTGACTCAAAATATAGTAAATATAGACACCCGCTATACTAACCCCTGTGCTTTACACACAAACTTGGTAAGCACTCAATATATTTTTCCTTCACTTTATTGCATCAGTTCAGTGAACTATGTTGAGTATAGAAAAAAAAGTATATTAAAAAATACAGAACACGTGTAAAGTTTTTCTTCAATTTTTATATAAATCCTGTATACTCCTGAAATTTATCTAAATTCATCCTTATCCTGAAATCTACCCCTGGGCAGCATTCGATTCATTACATAATCTAGTCACTGATGTATATACCTATCTATATATGTCTGTAAGGAACCACATGGCTAGTATATATATATATATATCGGCTTAACAACATATTATGTTATAGACTCTCGGACTGCCAATACCAGCCAAATCCCGTATTTCCTATACGAGGCTTTACGATTATCCCTATAATTCGAAAATAGCACATACGCATGTGCACGCATATGTACACACGCATTATTCGTAAATGCGTGTAACACGTCACACGCATATTTCTGCGAGTATCGTTGACGTCGGCCCAGCGCGATAAAGTCAGCGTCGTATCAGTGATCATTGATTTGCATGTTAATCGTACTTTACAGGTTATCGTTATCACTTTCCTTTTAATTTTTTTTATCGATGCAATTCGTTCGACGATCTCATAGTGTATTTATCAATAAATCGCTACAGTCGTGATATTTTTTTCCCGCCGCAAATATTTCAATTGAAACTGAGCGGCTGTCAGGGAGACGTGATCGTGGAAAGTTTAAGTGGATTTGGGGGTAAATAAATAATTAGTTTTGGGGTAGGAAGTGTTAATTATTAATTTATACACTTTGCGCATATACGGTGTATTATTAATTTTTGAGATTTTTTTTTACAGGCTTTTCAACGGTTCCTACGTGTTTGACTGCTATGGGTTTAAAAAACTGTTGTACCGCCTCTCTCCCCTTAGGGCCCTTGGGTCTCAGAAATTTTCGAAGCACCGGCAAAGCTCGCTGCAAGCTCGGCAAATTGACGTAAATATTTCAGGAGCTTTTACGTCGAGGGACCAGGAAAATGTGTATCGGGTTTCGTCCAACCCCTTCAGGGTATTGTCGTACAATCTCCTCGTAAGCAGGGGCTTGAAAATTGTGTTAAATAGTGCAACTGGCGCAATCTCGGTCAAGCCGTTTAGATCGATAAGGAAAGATAAGACAGAGTCCGGATGCACCGTACGAGAAAACGACGTTCGAAGCTTTCGAGGGATACGAAGTTTTCTTGGCAATTTGGGGAAAATCGTAAGGTCGGATCAAGGAATAGGAAAGCCGGTAATCTCATTAGTACGGACACGAACCCTTTTTGGCTCTGTGGCCTAATGGCAGCAAAGAGCGTAATTGTCGGATTACCAACATGCTCAACTATTTAATTTGACTTTTGTTATTTTTTTTTCTTTTTTTCTTTCGGTCGTTCCTACCTTTGTTATCATTTATCGGGTCTTTTTATCGATCTTTCTTTTTCCTAATTCAATCTCGGAGCTGCTAATCAGCTCCATCGGCTGTTTCATCTTTCGTGGATGCTGTTTTGCTCTGTCGAATCACACGCTATTTCGGATTCGAGCTTCGAAATTTTTCGTGCGAACTTATTGGACACCCTTTTCGTCTATTGACTGTCCATGCTATTTCTCAGACGGCGAATCTGGCCGTAAGACACTCGTGCAATACCAATCGCTTTTTAGTCGCACATTCTTCCTGTTTTTATACACTGACTGATCGATAGATTCTCTTATTTCTTTCTGTACGGCGAACTCTCAGACAATTCCACGAGAAAGGCAATTGCGAGAAATAAGAAGGGAGACTTTGAGACTTTCATAACTGAGTCCTTTGCTTCAATCTTTTTTTTTTGTCGCTTTCAAAAAAAAAAAAGATTCTGCGAACACTTCGTTCTCATATCGAATACTGTTGTGTCTCTAGGAATTTAAAATAGGCGCTTTTAATTAGTTCTGATCCTGTTAGCATTTTTTCCCCTCGGTGGTATCAGCAATGCTGTTTGTACGTTCGCAATTAAGAATCTTATTAATTAATAATTTTTAGTTTTACTTTTCATCGTGCTCAATCTACTTTTCGCGTACCGAAAGGGCAAACGATAATCGTGCGAAATTAAAAAGCCTTTCTTTTGCTTCCCTTACGCTATATCGTTACGTTACAAAATGCTTTGGCACGCATATGCCGATATTTTGCCTCATTTACGACAATTTTTCGTACAGGTAAAGCGTGGGGTTAAATTCATTTCGATACACTGAAAATAGCTGTGCCCGGATGACGAGAGAGTAATAAGAAATCCTATTTTCAGAATTGAACGAGAAATTCTTAGCCACTCCGGTCGGCTTCCATATTCTATGCCAGGACAGGAAGACAAATCCCTGACTACGTACCGGGATCATGTTCTCCCTTGGAATTACTTACAGCAGCTCCTCTGTCGCAGTCCACTGAAGAATGCTATTTCATCCCCCTGCTGAATTCCCTTCTTGGCGGGACGTTACCTTTGATGTTTTAAAGACTCCTGGGACACGCTTTCGAGAGACAGTGCCGATGATACTCGAAGATCCGCTATAAATGCCTCTTCATAGTGACGGGTGTGTATATTTTATTAGAAGGGATGATTTTGGATTTTATATCTTTTGGTTCGTGTCAGTGGGTCACTTTAGGGGTGATTTTGGATTTTCTGTCTTAAAATTACTTAAGGGATGTTATGTAAGACTGTTATTGATTATTGGCGGAAACTGATTTTGGTATGAACTGTATGCCATAGGTATGGCGGTATCCTGACTTGGCCACAAATCCTCACGGTTCGTGTCAGTGGGCGCAGTATGTCACTTTAGGGGTGATTTTGGATTTTCTGTTTTAAAATTACTTAAGGGATGTTATGTAAGACTGTTATTGATTATTGGCGGAAACTGATTTTGGTATGAACTGTATGC
>JARQTH010000083.1:153788-175371 GCA_030142595.1 Trachelus iudaicus | reverse complement strand
AAAATAATGGTAGAGAAAATGGAGCATAGCAGAAAAGGTGTGTCGAAGCATAAGGCAAGAGAAGGAGGAAAAGGATGCTGGTATGATGAAAGAGAGTAAGAAAGAGATAGAACTCATTCGTACTCTGGGATATTCGCAGAGGGCGAAAGAATATTCACGTGTATAAATGGTTAAAGATAATTTAATTGACACACGCAATAATGATACAGCACACGAAGTAAAGATTGTAATATAATTTTTTATTTATATCTCTATTTAGTGAATATATACATACATATATATATATATATATGTATGTATATATATGTATGTATATATATATATATGTATGTTAACTAAAATAACTTTGTCCGCACATTCCTTTCACATATTCATAATCACTTATCTAATAGAGATAGGCATACTTCATACAATAAAAAGAATAATGAATTAAAATGAGATCAAACGTTCGTTCACACATTCTTTCCACACATTATAAAAATTAAGACATATATCGGCGATTTACTAAGATAATTATTTAGTTTTGAGGCTTATCCGTCTCGTCGAGATGCTTCGTCAATGGACCATATCAATTCGATTGTCAAATTTTGTTAGGAAGTAATAGGAGATTCCAAAATTGAGTAGGAGCGTTTGGTGGCAGCAGACAGGGAAGATGCTGTTGAAGGGGAAAACACAATATGAAAATGAAAACTAAGCCAAACACAAGGAATACTGAGAGGGATTAAAGCCAAACGAGAAGAAGAAAAATGAAGATAAAAATAAAGAAGTAGAAAGTGACTATGCGAACCATTTAAATTGAGATTTTTGTCGCGGCATCATCTTAGCTTCGAACCTTTGAACCTGCGCGATCCGGGCCAAAATAAGTTCGCCAGTGGGTACACCTCGTCTAATTGTATCAATGTCACAGTGATCTTATGTTTCGAACTCCTGTAACATATGGGAATGGAGTGGCTCCCGACAGCCATGAGAATCTTTGCCATCAACCAACACCGTGGTTAAACTAGCTTTCAGGATATCAAAAGCACTAGAAGGTTTTTATGGGACCATGGGTTTTATACTCCAGAGGGTGCTATCCACCTGCATCGTGACCCATAAGGTATATTCTTATTAGGGTGAAAATACATACATAGTTCGTGCCCCCCTTTCTTTTTTTTTTTATTTAAACCCTCCATCCTTTCCACCCCAACGTAACCCCTGAGTATCTTTATCTTCTCTCAAGAATTATGCAAAGTAATAAAAGTCAGAAAAAAATAGACTCGAACACGGTAACCACAATGTGAAGTAAATTTTAAAATTTACTAGTCAAAATTAAAAACGCAACTATTTCTTATACTTAATAAATTCGACCATTCGCATTAGCCATTTCCCTATCTTAAATTAATTTACCGATTAGCACAAACCCCTGAAATACTTCACCCTATATCCAATCGACCCACCCAGATCCCGACAAATCAGATCCCACAAAGTCATGAAAATTTTTGATTAGAAATTTTTTTAATTACCCTAACTAATTAATATCTCCACGAAAATACAATCCACCGTATCGCAAGCCTTGTTCGCGTTGCCACTTCGCACGCTTAACGATACAAATTATTTTTTATTGCCCCTCTAATGATTGTTATCCCGTTCAAATATTAATTAGCAATTTATCTAATTATCTGCTATCTCAAGTCAAGATACCATCTTGAGATTTTACACTGTTCGAGTAATAATTATATTATCTTCACCTTTGAACATCTTCCTCCTCCCACCCATCCCCCTCCACCCCCTCCTATATTACCACTTTCCTTTCGTGACTTTACTTTCCTATCGATACTATTATAGTTTCCACTGTGCCCGGCTCGAATAATAAAGTACAGTACGGTATAAAAGCTTAACAACCTTGTCAGATGCAGTTCCTTCCAAGAACCCATGAAGAATAATGATTTAGTTTGTGCTGCAGCGAGACGAGTGACGAATCTCAAGGTATAAAATCTGTAAGAGTTTCTAGAAAATTTAATAAGAAATATATGTATACTGTGTATACCTATACACACACTGTATATAATAAGAGGACTATATGTATGTACGTCATCTCGATATCTATCAATTAAATCTGGTTCGGACATATCTCCCCTGTATTTCGCATATCGCAGAATGATTGAGCCTGTTATTAAATAACTGAAGCGTCCATCATTCAATAAAATGTGTCGTCGCAATGCGCACTGCTTGTATTACCTTTATCATTTCACGTGTCATGCGTCAGGTCGATTATTTGATAACGATAGTACACGTTTAACTTGTTAAATGAAGTTGAGCGATTTAATTGGATCGCAGGTAGAATCAGCGACTGTGCTAATCTTTGCGTCATACGTGTACGTACATATTCACGACAAAAGTACCGCCTGAAGGTGGTTCTGCTATGAAAATCAAATGAACCGGCTAACTTCGGGTGATGCGCTTCTCGTGAATATTCTTGTGTATCTATTAGTTTATACGTATATATAGATATATACTTATGTAATGTATGTCAATTGTGAATTATTGTTATTGCATAACTGACCAAGCAAAGATATTCATCCCTGATAGTCACGACCGTGAAGGTCTTGAAGTGGATATTTTAGAAGGAATTAAAAGAAATTTTTGTAGAACGAATTAAAATTTGATGTTAATTGAAAGAATATTTTTTTTATTTAGAAAATACTCGTGAGGCTTTGACAAATATTTTATTTGAATTGTATATTTAAAGTTTTTTGGGAAAATTCATTATTTTATATGAATATATTTTTTATTCGTGTCCATCGGCCATCGTCATGAGGTTTGAAAGATTTTTTAAAAATTGTTTTTGTATATTACAACAGGTCCCGCAGTCACTATATTTCTACGAGTTTCCAAGCGGGCGACAAAAGGACGAACGACTGGATCGTTACTCAGCGGGTTTCAGCGCGATATTTCAATTTCACTGGAAACGGAATGACATTGGTACTACTTTATATATACATACAGTTCTCAGTTATGTGTCTAGTTATATATCTGAATTCTCGGTTGTATATCTATAACTACGGAGTAATTTTCTTCAAAATACTTTCCGGGTTCGAGGGAACGACTGCTGCAACATTTCAAATATGGACTTTGTCAATGGTAAGAAATTTTTGTAATATTTTCAATGCTTGAGTCGGTCGTACAAGTAAATTTGAGCGTGCTCTTATTAAATTTTATCTTTCAGGTTACGCAGTGGACCCTGACCTCCTTTTGAAATATTTAGTGAAGATCAGAGACTTCAAATTGTATTATCAAAATAATGGCTGCAGTGCCTTCAGCGTTTGGTATCCGTGGCACATGGTCCCCGAGGGATCTCATTTCGGCGGGAAATATGAAAATCCTGAAAAACATGGAAAATGCTTCGCATTGGTAGCGAAGTAAGCTGGTCCTTTCACGAAGAAGAGCCACGGAAGACGTTCAAATAAGGAAGGATGTTTCTAAGCGGAAATTCGAAAAATATTCATGCCACAAAAAGAATACAATGGCGAAGAAATAAGAATTCCAACGTTATGATATGATAAAAGATCTAAAGCTGTTATATAGCTGCTTTGAAATCCAAAATTCAAATACGAGGATTTATTTGTAAAATCGACGAGATCAAAGGGGATGATGAATGGATCGGAAAAGAAATTTATTCTATAATTTATAATAATATTATTAATAACAAGAAGAAAACATCATTCGATTTGGGAGGTTTGACAGATGTATGTTCATATTATGACAAGATGCAGAAATGATTGTGCTTTTTTTTTTCTCATAATACTGGATACGTCAAGAAATTGATATATGTATATATATTTTTGGAGATTACACGGAAGAAGAAATTTTCTTGGAAATTTAACGTGAATAGTATTTCAGGGTTATGCGCGTATCTTTAGTTTTCTTGGGAATTACGAAAGGGTCCATCAGGTTGTTATCATTGTAAATCAAAATTTTCGTACGGTATTTATCATCTTGGGCTTGGAAAAGTGAAAATCCATAACGTGTCCTGTTAGTCGTGAAGGCTGATATGAAAAATAACGTTTGTACCTTTTTGAATATTTTTGCGCGGATTGCTAAGCGCGTTTAATAGTAACATATACGTTTTTGGAGAAAAGACTCATTCAGGAAATATATATATACAATATTTATTATATAAGTTACGTGCCTTTTGTTCGCTTTCCAAGATATATATATATATATATATATATATATATATTCCGCACGAATTCTCATATCAATATTAATCTTGTTTAAAGGAATTTCTGTATAAAATTTTGTCATTAATTTCATGCCTAATGATTGAAAATTTTTTTCATTAAAATTTGTCTCACATTGATATCCGTTCAAAAGATTCATCAGTTCATTGAATCAGTACTTCCACTTTTGCATACAATAGAAAATGTCAGGGTAAGAATTATTTGTCATTAAATACAATAACTTAATCAGTGTATTACATCTTTTCAGAGACAAAGACAGAGCATCGAGCACTGGTACAGAAATTAATCAGTCTTCTTGGTATAGAAGGGTTGAAAGGTGGGAGTGATGGGTGAAAGCAGGCGAAAAGATGGAAGATTGGGTGAAGGAATGAAATTTGAATGGAGAATAGAGAAGAAATGAGGAAAACGCGAAGTGGAAACAGGAAGAAGAGAAGGATAGAGGATAATGAAGGAAATAGAATAAAGCATGGAGGAAGAAGGTTGAAAAGAGATTTAAAAGGGGGAGAAATTATACAGTGAAAGTTTGGAGTGGGGTAAGAAGAGAATTTTTTAAATTTTATTACTTGGTTCTCCATGTGGTTTTACTGTCTGTATTTTATTTGTCTGACAATATAAAATTGCAGGGGATGCTGCATGACTTGTATCAATTTTGGTTCCTGGGCAAAGTTCAAAATTTTAGATATGGGACCCAGTCACGTTGACGATACAAATCTGTGTGAGGAATGATAAAAAATGATTTGAAAATTTTTCATGCTATGCATTCAATCTTTGAACTGTGTATGAATTTTATTTTCTTTGATTTTATACAGGGTTCTAATTATTTTTATTTGTTTCAGTGCAAGATAACTGGATATAGGAACATGCATATGGTCTTACAAAAGGCTGCTGTATTCCCAAACTACACACTCATGAAATCTATCTAAGCTGGATTTAACGACTTTCCCAGAGAACAGTCTCCTGGTGGTGATTCCAAAAACTTTAATGTCCACTGAGGGACTTGGGACGACGTAGAAATTTATAGCTCTTAGACAAAGAAAAAAAGGGGAAAAATAGATACTTGTGTCTGGTTGAAAGCACTCCCACGATTTAGGATCTGAGATTTATCTTAAATCAAAATTTATCTGATTACAGAGAAAAAAATGTTCTCTCATATGTATATCAGAGTATACACTTTGATTAATGATATTTTTCAATTTATAAATTACATATAATTTTTTGAAAAGGTCATTTTTAATATGCTCAGATTAAATGTAATATTAAGCTTATACTTTTTTATCTGACTAAATTGACTGGTTGGTCCAAGTTTTTTATTTTTAAGATTAAGTATATCTTCGTGTTGGTATGCTGGGCAGATACGCTCCCCTTACTTAGGAGTCATTTGTTTCCCTGACTTGAAATTATTAGACGCTCTTATCGTTCCACTATTTTACGAAAAGCGGTTTGAAAGCTCGCGCCAATTCTTCTGTAAAACGATAAATTTCCGGCTGTACCCTTCCCTCACTCGTTTATCTCTCTCCACTCGTCGCTACGAATTTTTGTGATATCAGCTAACGCTTGAAGCGCGTCGATTTCTCTCGCGAGAAGTCTAATGGTTCCACGTATAAATTATATTTAGAGCTTTTTGGTATTGAGTGGGAGAAATTGGTATTTTGAAAATTCCACAGTGAATCTCTGCTTTCACTTTTTTTTCCCTTGAATTACAGTTCAAAGTTTATGATTACACAAATCCTTTATTTGGAATGCAAATACAGGCAAATTCGGTCTTCGAATGAGCAAGGATAATTCATAGCTCGTATAACTCAAATCGTAATTAACATTACTGTCGTTATCAATCACACCCTTATCTTTGTATTGGATCGTTTGAAATTTTTTAATTACTCCCCTCTCACTCCCACGCTTTCGTTACCTTAATTATTTTATATCACAACCCAACTCGTTAAAAGGTTTAGCCGTTTTAATTAATAGCCGCACGAACGTGGCGTCATCTCTGTTTATTCAAACGAATCACCCCAAACGGGTACTGTAATAAATTCACGCAGAATCACAGGAAGCATTTTCAATTTCATTTCGTTTTCGGTTAATATTCTTTATCCTGAATGTATTGTCGCTTTTATTTCAAATATATCCTCTACTTAAACTTTATTATTGTAACGTCGATCACGTCGCATAGTTCGCAAATATTTTATAGTCAACTTTTCATCAAAGCGTGCTTTGTAAAGCTTTATAAATTTGTTACTTTATTAAAGAGGAAAATATGATAGTTTATAGCGATCGTCAAATCACTCAAAGGTGATCAATAAATAAAAAATATGAAATATAAAAAGTTTTTGTTAATGTTCAAATATTCGTTAATAAATATATCCTCTATTTAAACTTTATTATAGTAACGTCGATCAGTCGCATAATTCACCAAAATTTTATAGTCAACTTTACATCAAAGCGTGCCTTGTAAAGCTTATTAAATTTGTTACTTTATTAAAAGAGGAAAATATAATAGTTTATAGCGATCGTCAAATCACTCAAAGGTGATGAATAAATAAAAAATATGAAATATAAAAAGTTTTTGTTAATGTTCAAATATTTGTTAACAAATATATCCTCTACTTAAACTTTATTATTGTAACGTCGATCATTCGCATAGTTCACAAATATTTTATAGTCAACTTTTCATCAAAGCGTGCCTTGCAAAGTTTATTAAATTTGATGCTTTATTAAAGAGAAAAATATGATAGTTTATAGTGAATCACTTCCAGATGATCAATAAATAAAAAATATGAAATATAAGAAATTTTTGGTAATATTAAAATATTTGTTTACTCAACCAAGTCTTTACTTTTTATATGATATTATTTATTGTTCACCTACAATCGATAACGCTATGACCTATCGACTGTTTTCTTATCTATTTTATATATGGATATGCATGTAGAAAAATATTCTATGATACCATATATCATCAGACTTATCAAGCATAAAGTATTATATGAGTTCTGTGTACATTAACAGTTCAACAACTCATATCAAACAATCTTGTGACATGAGACTTATCAGTTTGATCTTAGAGAATGTTGCATGTCAGAGGTCATTTATCTCCTACATAAAGTTGACGTATATATCAGTAAGATAGAACTGATAGAATATAATTATCATAATATATATGATTACCTGTATTTTAATTAATGCTTGTTAGTATTTACAATTTTTATATAACCGGAAGTGGCATCCTATTGGTTCATATGATTGTGAAAATTTTCTTTTTAAAGAATTTCTTGAACATTTTACTGTTCCAAATTTCAGTTCTTATCATTCTGTTCATCGTTGTACCAGAGTTCGAACCATCCCTTCCTGTCGTTGGGCTCTATTTCAAATACCGGAAGCTGGCTTGTTATATCTTTTCGAGTTGGTATTATAGTTTGTATCGTAGCTCGGGTCGTAGTTCATGTTAAATTTATCTTGCTGGGGCAACTCGAGCTGTCACAACGGGAATTTAAAGGGTGACCTGATCCTATGGGGTTAAAGCTTATTAGAGCAGCGGATCTGTCTGAAGATGATTTCAAAATCATCAATAATAATGACGTTGGTGTTGATGGGTACTTGTATAGTTGGATTACCGAAAGTTAGAGGATTTTTAGTAATTAAGATATTTTTGAGTAGTTAATGGGATAAATTAGAGTTAAACAGTTGAGTCGAATGAAAATGTTGATTGTCATTGTATAGATTATTATTATTATTGAAAGATTTTTTGGGAAATTTCAAGATGGGATTTTGGTTTCAATTTGATTGTTGAGGGTTTAAGATATTTTTTTAAACTGTCGTTGAAAAGGATTTTCTATTTTTCTTCATACTCTTTGGACTGCTACTGGGTTCTTTGTTTGATTTTGGGTTTTTGTTGGTATCACTGATCATAATTATACTGATTTCCGTTGGTGCTAATTTTCTTAACCCATTAGGTCTAGTGATTAATATTTGCTGCTAATCGGGTACGAGCGAATGTGGTTGATCTTGTGGTGATTCTTGATTAGAGATATTTCCATTGTGGTTTAGGTGATTTAAGTTTAGATTGATATTCTGATTCGTGTCCATATTGAATTTATGGTTTACATTGGTTTTGGTTGTATCCGTGATTTTGGATTTTGGAATTGATTAGGAACAGGCGTCAATTTTGGGAGTGTGAACCTGAATTCATTGGGGTTTGTGGTTTATATGAATATACTGAAAGTCTTTGATCATTTATTCTTATCGTATTAACATTTTGATTGGCTCTCAGATTGGTAGCCCTGATTCATGTCCAAATTTCCATATTAGTCTAAATTCAATTTTCCATTTTGATTACCAGGCAAATCTGGTATGAATTTTTTTTTAATGTTTCCTTTTTGGTGTCAACAGTTTTAGGGTTCATCATTTGATCGATGATTTAATAATTTATTGGGATTAGGATTGCAAACACCATTGAAATTATCAGTTTACATTATTTATCATATTTATATTTAATATCCCAACTGTTTACAGCCTCCGATTCAATTGGTCCAGATTGACTTTCATCTGTCTCCGTTTCGACGGCAACAGGTTGAGAATCAACAGGTTCAACTGATACTGTTATTGAAGACTCTTTGCTTAGTTTCAGTAAATTTTCCTCATCAATAATGTATGCTTTTTTGTAATTCCAATTTTTTGAAAAAATTTTCAAAATCTTTGTATAATATAATACGTAGCTTTCCGTCGTCGGCATAGCGTCTAATGTTTTTTCTATAACAAAACGAATCATCGTTGTCTCCGAATTATCATTGGAAAGTCTCAGTTGATTTTTGCAAATCGTAATTTTAAATATTTAAAGGAATTTCAAATTTCTTTACAGCATCTTCTGAAAGTCTTATCATTTTTAGCACTTTTTTTAGATCCTGTTCTTGGAACTACGATGGAATCAGTTAGTCGATTCTTATTCGTTATAATTTAAGGTTTTATTAATGGTGAATTCATTTTTCATTTTTATATTAGTTATTTCATTGATACTTTTTATTTTAATCTGTGGTGACGTATTCGAAAATTTGCTTAGATATTTACTAGTGAATTGGCTGATATTTGTAGAAATTTGATAATGTATTGTTACTAGATTTGGTTTGGATTCCAGCGGCTGCTGTTTGACTGATATTGATTTGTCGATAAATATTGATTTCAATATTTGCGAAGATTCCTTTATCATCTGTCGCGTTGTCTGACGGAGAATTTATTCAGATATTTCTAACATAATATTGACGTTTTGTCAATATTAGGTAATATCGAATTTTGATTAAATGGCTTATTCCCTGATAACAGGTTCCAAGATTTTATTGGCTCTTGGCAATGCAATTGTTCGTCTATATTATTTTTGGATTTTATTGAAGAATTATCAAAATTTTGATTTTTTTGTCATTCAGGTAAAACACTGTTAGTTTATACATTTTTTATCATACGTATTTCCCATGGTAAGTATACAATTTTTTTTGAAGACTCTAATTTTCGAATTTTTATCTGCTCGTATTGTATTGTCAAGTCAAAAGATTTTCAGATTCCAATGACACTTCCGGCGGAAGTGATGGTACAGAAATAAAAAATGGATGCCATTTTGGTATCAGACAATAACCCAGCATCCGTAACGGATCCATTGAACACACAAGGATGAAAAATTCATCTTCGCCTCATTTTCCAAATTCAAAAACTCGTCGACGCATCAAAAGATTTTTGCAAAATATTAATATAAATACCCATGGCATTTTTTCTGTCAGATAAAATTTTCAGTAATATGGACCAAATCCTTCTTCAGATCTTCTTTCGTCATTACATCCTACCGTAAAATCTCATGAAGTTCTTCACGAATATAATCTTTCAGCATCAAACGCTTCTTTTCATCTTGAAAGAGGCTTTCGGCATTCCCTTTCCAAGAAGCAGCCCTTTTTATATGAAAATTCCTTAAATCATTAATATCCCACAACTTATTCGATTTCGAATCCGATTGACCACTACTTCCTGGACTTTGATCATTTGCTTCAATAAAATCAAGACTGACGTTTATTTTTCTAACATCATTCGAATCTCTTAAATTAGAATTTTGTATATTGACCTCGTCAATTTCCGGAAAATTTTCTGCAAACTGACAGAAAATGTTCATTTTCTGACTTAGATCTGTACATATCATTATCAGCTTCAATAATTTCATCATCTGAATCAGTCAATGATGAACTTCCAACAGGAGCAATCGAACGCAGTCAATTTATATAATTCGGCTATAGACGACCAAACGAATTTGCCATATCGATAACTGTCGATTTTATCGGTCCATTCGAAGTACCATTATTTATTGCACATCTCGTAACGCTAATCGAATAATTTTTATCGAATAAATTTTATATTTGCCAATCCCATCGAAACGTCTCGTCGTAATCTTGAAATTTCAAGTATTTTATAGACTTCTTAACGAAGCATCAAATCCAACTCCAAGTATTACGATTGACATTCGCAGGAATTAATGTTCTTTCGAAAGGAGCCATATCGCAATCTGATCTGTACCAATCTCTTCTCTGAATCATCCTCCTTTCTGCATTAACCGCCAAGTCCCTCTTGTTCTGTTTTCCCGTCCCGTTAAATCCCCTTAGAATTTCCTTTCTTTTCCCAACTCGAGTGAAGCATCTTCTTAAAACTCAAGAAATTACAGATCCTGAACTTCATCACTAAGGATGGTCGTTTATCCCTTGTAATTGACATCTTTAAACAATCTTATAAAAATTCCCATGAAAATACCATTGATCAGTCCACAGCATCCCTTTTGGTCCATACCGAAATAATTTCTAATTATCTTCAACACCTATGACAATTTTTTAAACTTATTTACTGTCGCGTGATATTTTTTAACGTAAATAGTTTTTTTCTCGATAATCTTAATTCTTAAGGAAATTCGCTGATTATTTAATTTTTTTGTCATTTAAGTTAATCTCGATATCTACGTGCAATTTTTCTCCTTTTTGCACGTTTCGTTAGCTTTCAGGATATTACGAAAGAAATTTCCTCGCTGACTAATCCTGTGTTCCTCTATTTCCTCGAGCAGAATACATCGGACATTTATTCGTTAACTCCGTCGAGCGTAAATGACTCTCCGGATTCCGTAATCCAGAATGACGGAACGACGGAACAGAGAAAAGGTCTTGCTATAGGAATGGCAAAGGGAATCTATCTCTATTCCGTAGTCGCAAAGTTCACTCAGGAAACGAATTAGCATCCATTGCGGATGCTGATTGGCCACGTGTGTTTCTGAGTTGGTTCTCGCCATTAATTGTCTAGTGCAGAAAATATTCTATACGAGAGATGCCATTGAGAAGATGAATAAATTTTTAATAGACGATGGGTACCTGCGATTAAGATAGGTAATACAATTTTAAAAAATAAAATATAGATCACTAATACTATAAATTTGAAATTAGTATCTATCATCGAAAATCTTTTTCTCGTTGATCTTCTTTAAGGAAGATTAAAATTTAAAAAAAAAAAGATAAACCAATTATTATATATATAAGACTAATAATTAAACTTAGCTGTGTGATTCATTGTATCTTTTATATATATGTATATAGTAAATTTTTTTTTCATTTTGTACCAATTTTAATTAATTTCAAAGACCCTTTAGGGTCAATGAACTTTTCGTTTGGCACTATGCTATCCAAGATTGAAGTTAAACTTTTCTCAAGTGCAGCATCTTTCCCGCTTGGAGTTAAGGGTATCTCGAGGACTTCCGGCGGAAGGACTCTACTTCAGGAAGTCTCCCTTGGATCTTTTTCCGTTTCCATGATTAAACCCTGACCCTACTGACTTTGATAATTTATCAAGTTTAGCCGTCGATATTGAGAAACTCTGTTACACCCATCCCCCTGTAAATTATATTGAAATAACGTAAATACTGTATACGACAAACTCAGGGGAATCCCCATTACAATCCCATGGCATCTGCTTAATCTTACGGCGGGAAATTTGAAACGCTTTTTATTTCCCAACTGTTAATTCCATAAGGACAATTCGCGAAATCTCTAATTCGACTGTCTACGTAATTTCCAGGTCGACTGACATTAATATCTTGTCTAGGGATTTAGGGGATCGACTTCACCCTAGTCAAAACGTCGAAAAACTTATCTGTCCCCATTCCGCGAAAGGGAATAAATTTTACCTAAAAAAAATGACGTTTTAAATAATTAAAATTGCGAAAAAAGAATATTATTTTTCATCCATAAAAATAACATTGTTATTATTATTCAAATTTTGATCTTCGATCAACATCACTGTCAATTCTAATAGACGTCCCTTACCTGTCTATGGATATGGCCATCAACGTGAAGACACTAGCGCAGATCGTCAAAACGGCGATGAACTGGCTGATCTTGCAGTAAAGATTTCCAAATGGCCAATGACTGTTCAGCATATAAGTGTAATTGAACGTGACGTTCAACGTGGACACCATAGCGTCTGCAATGCTCAAATTTACCAGGAAGTAGTTGGTAACAGTGCGCATCCTCTTGTGGGCCATGACGATCCAGATGACAATAAGATTTCCACCAGTGGCAACGGCTATCATTCCAGCGAATAAAACGGTCCAGATCATCTGACGCCACCAGGGCAATATGAATTGATTACCCGATTGCAGATCGGTTACGTTCGTGTTGTTTTGGCTCGTAAAGTTCTGGTACAAGAACGAAGTCCAATTCAACGTAGACGATGTCCCGTAGAAAAGTTCCTCGAGCGACTGCATACCGACGGATATAAAGTACAGCTGGACTATCTTCACGGTCGGCTGGATCTCTGGAATTTCGTCTAGCTGCGTTATTACTTTTACGTACGAGTCGAGTTGCGGTTTACGTGGGGTCGGCGAAGTCACTGATAATTTACGACACTCCGGTGCTTCACCGATGTTAAACGCTATTTATTTGACAAGAAGCTTTTTGTCTGGTCTGTACGGAACGAGAGTAGCGTGCACAGCTTAACGACGTTGGGAATGAAAGACGAAATGAAGAAAACAAATTTTCAAAATAATTATATATCCTTTATCTGTTTTTCTAGGGGTTTTGATATTGCGAGAAAAAGAGGAGTTTGATTTTTGGGGAATTTTTCAAGATCTTCACACAATTTTTATTTTACTCGGTATCCCGATAGTCACTTGTTTACGTGTATTTAGTATTTTTTTATTTTATTTTGCTATTTCACAAAAATTCTTATGTCTCCCCCTTGGGGCACCAGCCCCATTTCGCTTTTTGTTATTTACATAGTCGCGCACAATTTATGTAAACGTCATTTATGGCTTTCGTGAGATCAATTCGAAAATTTATGCACTTCGAGAATCAACATTTTCACGTTAAATGTCTTTTTCCAATTTCGTTCAACGTGTAACTTCAAGCAAATTCGCGAACCTTAAAAGTTCAGTTTGTTATCGCGTGATAAGAATCGACCCTGTTAAACTTTCATTAAAGTAGCATATGTCCGCTTCCTTATGTAATTAAACACTGGATATTATCATTATCAGTGAAAATTTTCATTGCCATAAAAAAATATCAACGTATAATTTAAAAATTTGTTGCCAAATCAAAAAAAAATTCAAAACCGCGTGTCAAAATGCGATAAAAAAATAATTCGTATAATGCAATCGATTAATCGCGTTTAATTGAATCGAGTAAATTAATTGGATCAAAGGAGCGAAAAGTAAAATAAAAAGTATCGATATATCTGTATATGAATTTCTTTTAATTTAATTTTAATTAATTCTATATCCAAAAATTCTATTAATTATCGATCAAGTATCCGTAACTTCGCTTCTATTATTTTTTTGTTCATTCTCTTTCCTTTTCTTCTGCTTTATCCAATCCCTCGTAATAATGATGGGTACTTCCAAGAAAAATCGGGAGGTCTCTTTCATTAGTTCCGCAAGCTATCCTGATACTCGTAACTCCTGCACTAATACACACGCTCCAAGTATCTATCCTGTGCGCCGCTGGAGTAGCTGGTCTGGTCTGTCGAAGTCCACTTCCACTTCCGTTTCATGCACGGATGACCCCAACAGGCTTTAGATGAGTCGCTCTTTGTCTCTCTTCCTCGTGCACAATGACTGTCTCTCTCTTTCTCGCACCAATAGTAGTAACCACGTCAGAGGAATCCATATTCAATTCAAAGGTTATTCACCAAAGATAGGCAATTTTTTTTTTCCTCCCAATATCAAAGTCCTAATGGGTTTGTAAGGTAGCGTCACAATGCCCGATATCTTTGGAGCTTGGGAATTCGGCGTGGCGATTTTCATGTAATTCAACTTTGTGCCGGTGAATATATTGTATCAGGATTTTGTAATCGCTCTAAAAAAAATTTGACAAATTTTTATTCCCCAGAAAATTTTATTCAAACATTTCTTGGGTCCTTTGTGCGACGTCCTGGCGCTTCATTTACTTCCGGTCTGTTATCAGCGTTTGCCATCGCGTATTTCGCTCGAGTTAGACTGAGCTACGGTCGTTTTCAATTTTCTACCTTTTTCACTGCAGATTGCTATTCGTATTTTTGCCGGTTTTTTTATTGCGCAGACGTACTCCCTTTATTTTCAACCGTACCTGCAATTTTCAGTTTCTCTTTCTCCTCTGGATGTTACTTGGCCCTTTCTTTTTTACGTGCGGTTCCACCTTTCATCGTCTCTCATCTTTCTGACTGCAACGCGTCGCGTTCCACTTGGAATTTTGAACGGACCTTCCATCTCTGTATGGACGCTGAGTACTTTTCTTTTTCACGTTTTTTCTCCAAAAACAAAAATCCCAATACCAGCCAGCCTTTCACTCGCTACTCATCTGTACAGCATCCCGCGGTGCAGACGCAACACGTCAAGTTAATTTTCCAGTCCCCGTACGGAGAGACGTGGGCAACTTTTTTCTTCAATTCGCCAACCTGTCATTCGCTTTTATTATTTTTAAAAAATCTTTTTATACCCTTCCATTTTTCTTCGCAACCCTTTCTCTCCGGGGACACCAATATCGACCTGACGTCAGTTCCTGCTGTTTCTCCTCTTGAAATTGAAATTTTTCTTGTTAAACTTGACCCTTGACCTTACGTCGCACTTGCAATTCTTATATCCAATAATCGATACGTTGTATCATACCCAGCGATACCAACAGTCGGTAAAACAGATTTTTTTTCAAATTTTTCCCATAGTCGCTATACCCGACAGCTTCTTTGCTTCTCTTCTCTATGCGATTCCACAGGGAAAATCCAATTGCATTCTCTTACTGGCTTACAGATACAATTCCAAGAGAATTTCTCTTCTCTTTTTTCCTTCGCCCTCTTCACTTTATCCCAGACAACAGTATCGATACTCCATCGCATACAGCATTCGAATGCGAAATGTTTAAAGGCAGAATCGAACTATTCTTTCTATTTTACACATGAATTTATCACTTCCCCATTTACGTCCAACGACGACTCCGCCCTTAGCCTCGCACGATTTTTACCTGAAACATAAATAACAAAGGTTAAATTTTATTATTCTCAGGGCTATTTTTTGTAATTTCGACAAATTATCGTTTCACGTTTCAAGGGTTTGAATTTTCAGTACAAACGAAACAAGTATATAACTGTTATTGAAAAAAATTAAATAACAAGATGGCTGCCATGATTTTTTTTTCATAAGTTTAATCATATATTTAATCCAATTTTTATCTCATGAATTTATTATTATTATTCAACGAATAACCCACTTATCATTCTCAAAGGACTTTCACGCTCTGATCACTTAATCGGTGAAGAATTCAATTTTACTCCGAGACTTGATCCTTCCTCGAACCAATACAGACTTTCAATTAGTTTTACCGATCGATTCTCTTTTTTATTTTTTTTTTTTTTTTTTATTCAACCGGATATCGCTAATCCTACGCATACCGGCACGTGGCCTCGATTGACGCCTTAATATTTTATTCTCAAGGATCCCGAAATATCTCGGCTCGTTTCACCCATGAATCGTTTCAGAAGAAATTTCCCAAAGAGTTTCGTTTGCTTCTCGCAAATATTGCACCTTTATCGCTCTTAGCAAAAATTACACCCCTTGCGCAAATGGCAGATTCGCACAATGAAAAATCGTTCTTTGTTGAACTTGACGCTTTATCGTAGGGTTGAAGTAAAAAAAAAATTTTTTTCAAGTGGGGGAGGGACGAAGTAATTTAGTTCTGGGTACGCGTCGGTTGGGATATGAAAATTTCTTTTTACCGTGACAAAATTCGAATTGACAAATTTTTAGGGGTGCAAGAGGGGTAAGTTTTAGGGGCGATTAATCTGTAGGGATACTTGTTGACGAAAACGCGCGACGATTTGGTCGACGTTCCTTTTGGGGTGAAAATTTTAATTTTTAAGTAATTACGAACAGGTGACTAATTACGCGAAGGATATTAATTTACGTAACGTGATTCGGGTCGGCGGCGCTTGAGTTTTCATTGTTTTTATCGCGGTTTGGAATTTACAAGTGGCGACAGTTTATAGCAGGGGCGGAAGGGGGGGGGGGGGGTGGAATTAAGGGACGGCTAAGGGACGGCTAGTGCAAATGGCAACTTTTTTTTTTTTTTACGTATATTTGAATAACAGTCAGTTTATATAGAAGCGCAACCGGCGCGGCGTGAGTCGTGAGAATTTTCATGAGGCAGCCGAGAATTTAAGATGGATTCGCGTAAGTGGATTTGAGATTAAGATAACTCGATCGTGAGGAATTTTGGCTGCTGTAAAATTGTCATTTAACGGGCGAAAATAAACGACGGATAAGCTCGTTCGAGATTTTGAATTTTTTTTTCAAGTCATGCAAATCGACTCGAAGGTACTCGAGCAAGTTTCTCGAAGGGCAGTATGCGTGAGATTTCGAATTACGAGGTCAAAGGAAGACCCACCCCTTTAGGACGAAAAACTACCCCCGTTTCATAAAGCCTCCTTGGCTTGACTTCCGGTAATTTCATTTATTTGAATTCCATTAAAAGCCTCGAAATATTCGACGGCAGAATATTAAGAGCTTGCTTTAATTCAATAATAATTCATTCGCGCCCGCGTCTGTCTTTCTGGAAGCATAATAATAATTTACCGTCATTTTTTTCTTATCACTTTCTACAATTCTTGGATTCATTTATTTTATCCGATAAATCGATACTCTTTATCTATTTATTTAATTATTCATATATATATATAGACTCGTGTATATTTATATATGTATATAGCTACTTTATCTTGACGTATATGAATTTTAATTTCAATGCCATTCTCCAGTGCAACTCGGGTCACTGGGTATTGCGGTCAAAGTTCGTAATTACGTCACAAGTTGCATCAGTCCAGAAGTTTCGCTATGGGGATCTCTTGATGCTCGAGAATGCAACCCATCACCGTAAACAATCCCTTGACCATGGTTCGGAAATTGCGGAAATTCCAAGATAAGTATTATCAATTCCATTAACCGTTATCATTGTTATTTTGAATGAAAATACAAATGCCTTTGAATTCGCGATATTAGCTTTAAAGGAAAAAAAAAGTTCATAGAGACTTCAAAAGCTTGTCAGATCCGTCGAGTATTCACGGGGCGTGACAAGGTGCTGTAATTTTCGCAATTTATGAAATTTTCGCTGTATTCGTTATAACGAATGAATGAGATTTCGCGACATCCGCCGAGAGCGGACCCTATGTGGAATTTCAAAATTTTATCCGTCTCTGCGATATTAGGAAAAAAAAAAATTGGCGACTTCGTTATTGCGAATTTTATTTGCCAAATTTCATATTTCACGTTTCATTAGTTTTAGTAGGTTTCGCGGAAAATTGGCGATATCAAAAGTCAGCCTTGTTATCGTATCCGATGTAGCGGTTAATTAATTGTCAAATTTTTGTTAACAATTATTCGTCGGTTTTTGATATTTAATTTTTTAAACGGGATTATTTATAGCTTTTATTGATTTAACAACGAATTTGATTTGTGGCAGAGTCGAATGTGCTGTAGCTACGTTCATTGTAGTGGAAAGTACTGTAGACGGAGGTAGCACTCTGAAGTGAGCACCTATCTGAAAATAAAGCAATTAACGATCGAACTTGTCCGGGTTGAACTAAAAATAGTCAGCGATCGATATTGGGTAGGCATTTTAAAAAAGTAGCACCTCGTTACGTCATTGCCCATATGGAATTTTACCCTTTCATAAACTCGAGTGGGTTTTTCAATCAATTTAAAAGAAAAAAAAAAAAAAAACGTAAATTTTGACAATTTGCTTTTGCCTCCTAGCCAACAGTCGACGCCAATTCACTTTCACTCTGGCTGTACCTGATTCGGGAATGACATTTTTCGTGGTATTTTTTGTTTTCGTGTTCTTTCTTATAAAAGTGAAAGAGGGTGGATAATTCCAACCCCTGCTTTTGTCAGATACAGAAATATTACATGCAGATTGAGAAGATTACTCTCCCACGGGAAGTGACTGTCGGTTATGAAAATCACAAGGGACAATGAAGAGAAGGGGTGGAAATAGAAAAAAAAAAGCATGTAAAATTTACAGACACGAAGTGAAATTCAATGTAATGAATAAGCTTAGCATTTCCAAAATTTCTTTCGTTCATCACAAGCAAAGAAAAAGCCTCCACGATCCATCGCGATTCCGCGAACGAATCTCGTACAAGATAAATAATCGTTTTTCCATAATTCTCATTAACAATAACGAAGACTTAATGCAAAAGCAAGAGATAGTCGAAAAATTAATTCGCAACGAATAAACGATCTTTTCGTGAAAATCGAACAAGGAGTACCCGAGGAACTAATGAGATCTTTCTTGAAAATTGAAATTCCAATTATCACCAAAGAAATATCTGACAAGTACGGAAAGTAGCCGTTTCGAAGAAGATCACGAAGGCTATTCCAGAAAAACAATAAGAGTCCAGCAGTCGTCGTGCCGATCGTCATCGATCGAAGAATAAGCCAAGAGAGACCGTAGAAAGATACGAACAAGAAAATACAGCGTAGAACGTCTGCACGTAGAGTTCAAGCAAAAGAAGAAAAACAATTCGGAGATTAATAGAATCAATTTAAAAAAAAAAAAAAACGTCCCTAACCTAAAAGTAGTAAAGTAAAGCCGAGAAAGATGACACGCCGGTGGCGCCACCTACAACTCAAGTGAAACCAGATGCTTTATCGCGTGAGAAAGAAAAAAAGACGGAAAAAAAAAGACCAAAAAACAGAATAATAAAGCAGTCCGGTAATTCAATAGGTGGAAAATGGCGGCGCTGGTAATACAATCTCACGTTAAGTAGTCAGCACCCTTATTTGTTAAGATTACCATCGCCTATCCCACGAGTCCTCCATCTTGTTATCTTTTTACCTTACACTCTCCTTTTTCCCAGAAAGCTTCCCCTTTATATATCACCCTCTAAACAGACCCCTTCGTCACGGCCCTTATTTAACCGCAAATGACAATTAATTTTCATCCACCCTACGGACCCTCCTGCGTATTATCACTGATCATTGATAATTTATCTCCTCCTCGACCCTGATTGATAAGCTCTGGACGCCCTGGATCTACAGCCCAAGCTTTGTCATTTTCCAAAGAAGTACGATTGATCCACATTAAAAGAAAAAAAAAAAATAACCAGTCATAACTCATCGAATCAAAATAATTTAAATTATTAATGAACCCCGTCAAAAATTTTTATTAATTAATTCATCAAAATTTATTTCACCTCGTCCACCCTCTGATCCCACCTACGATTCCAAGATCATTGTCGTTCTCAATATTAATTTTTTCCCCCTAAAAATTTCAAAGTGCGACTACATAAATTCAAAAAAAAAAAACTGCACAGATGCACCAAGCTTAAATGCACTTCCCTCCCGAAGCACATCGACCGCAGAGCATCGACCGGCAGTTTTTTCGTTTCTCGTACGCAGCCGGTATCGATAATACAATTTAGTGCAAAGCAATCAGCCACCCCGAAATACACCGTGCCTTCGAACGAGCCAAGAAACAGGCATCCCGATGCCAGTAAGAGAACAATAAAAAGTCTTATCAGGTTCCGGCCCGATAAGGGTTCATTCATACGACAATCAGATACCCCGCACTTACTTAACTCCCCAGCCAGTTATTTGTCCCCAGACGTTTCGTTTCATCCATACCCTTCATCCGCAGGCTAATAGTATACCTATATATATACCCCTATTCTCTACAAAACCCTCACTCTCGTTTCGCGAGTTCGCCACGTCACCAATACGAATTTTTTTAAAAAACCCCCAAAAATTGGTCTAATAAGTTTTTCCGAAAAACATTTTTTTTTTTCACCAACCAAAATCCCCGTCAAACTACCCTGTGATCGAAAAGCGACACGGGACGCCGTAACAATTTGTAAAGAGTCCTCGAGGCTGAGCCAGTTCAACCCCTTTTGGAAAGACTCGACTTGCCAGGTACGAGACGTAAAGCTGAGCTATTAATAACCCAGCTGACTGTTCTCCACTTCCTTCTGGCGATGCAGGGTAGAACGCTGCTGAGGAGACAAAGACGGGAACAAAGGCTTGAGAGTGGGTAAGAGAGCGTAAATAAGGTGAGAGAGAGAGAGAGAGAAGGATAGACGGAAGAGAGCGTCTGGACAATGAAGAGAGAGAGAGAGAGAGAGAGATGAATCTTCTTGCAGAAATCTCAAGAAAAAGAAGTTGCACGGTACAGGAAAGATTTTCCTCAAGCAAACAAGCTTGCAGTTCTGATACGTACCTGCAGGTTTCGGACTGAAACGACCTGTATCTCCATTTTCATTTCTACCTTAGATATCATGCAGGGTCGCTTCCCTTATTCGTTTCCTCATTGCACGCGCCCTTTTATATCCTCTTTATACGGACCCTATATATATATATATATATATATATATATATATATATATATATATGCAGTTGCCGACCCTTTCCCGATATTGAAGACGGAATGAGAGGTCGGGTTAGGTATCAGAAAAGACAATAGAAATGATAGAATTAATTAGATGGAATATATACATATATATTTGATCTATAAATATATACGTACTTCGTATAATATATATATTTAATAAGAAGCATTTGGTAAAATTTAATTGAAATTTACCCGCGCAATTATAAGCCGACTGTATCGGAAAGGTATCGAACTGATTAATTCGATATAATCGAGAAAATAATTATATTTGCTATACGAAAATTTCCTCGAGTTATTTTCGCAATGGGCGTGTCCCTGAATTTTCCTACGGGATTGCCTTCTTGGGACGGAAGCACTCGGAGATTCCACGTGAGATGGAAGAAAGAGCGAGAGAGAGAGAGAGAGAGAGAGAGAGAGAGAGAGAGAGAGAGAGAGAGAGAGAGAGAGAGAGAGAGA
>JARQTH010000083.1:57244-153688 GCA_030142595.1 Trachelus iudaicus | reverse complement strand
GAGAGAGAGAGAGAGAGAGAGAGAGAGAGAGAGAGAGAGAGAGAGAGAGAGAGAGAGAGAGAGAGAGAGAGAGATACTGGGATAATATACTTCGTGAAAGGTTAGTAACTCGTTAACTTTTCACATGACCACGTATATACATGTATGTGTATATATAGATATATTGGAACTATTTTTTATCTCACCGCAAAGTCCATACTTTTCAGGCTTAGCCGATCCCTAGCCAAGTCCCTTGCTTCGCATTCTCTGGCCTTATCCTCCCGTCACCATCTTTAAAGATTACGTTGAATGGTACTCAGGGATGCCAACTTGGCCGACGTTACCTACTATCTCCAGCATCTTACCAATCCAATATTTACACTTCGGTCCAGTCATAGATTATATTCTTTTGCTTGAAATTTAACCGAGTCTTTTCAAATATATATATATATATATATATAAAATTGAATATCAATTAGCTCAATTTCATTTATCACTAATCATCTGGCTCGAATCATTATTTAGTATAGATTATCGTTAAAATGAAATTTTATTAATTCAGTCAGAATTTCTTTGATTGCCATCACCCATTCTATTTGATATACAATTCCGATAAATTTAGTATAGAAATTGATATCACCCATATCGACCTAAATATATAATCAATGTTTTAATCATGCTCTTTGCAGATCAATTATATTAAATTCGGCAGGATGTTTATTCACTCGTTCGTTAATACCGCGAATGGTTCATTATAATTGTACTAAAATACCACGTGACAGCCGATAGAGTGACAGACGCTTTGGATTTCAGGTTGTATATCGGTTGCGAACGGTAATGCTAGAGGGATGCCTATATATAGAGATACAAGGAGTACTAATATAGTTAGTCCCGTGGTAATTGAGGACGCAATAGGTACTTGGTTACTACGGCAGTCAGTTAGTCGCATATCAGTTGCTACAGTAAAGACTGATCGTGTTATCAAGATACTGTCACAATACTGGCCCGTCCTATACAGATATGCTTAAATTGAATGTGGACGATGGACTTGGAGCAGTTGGATCAGGGGAGTAATGGCTTGGAATTATTAATATAATAATATCTTAATGATATATTAATGGTGCTAATTATATTTGATTTATTGTTATTATGGATTTGGGTTATCGAACGACAGTCTGAGAGATTTGACAAATCAAGAGGAGCTACAATGCATGCGCCATTTTGTTTAATATAAATGCATCTTGAAGTTAGTTCCTATATTTAGATTCTATAATAAAGCCAACTTCAGTCGGTAAGATAATCTTGAGGAATCATTAAAACTTATATGACATTTATGTAACCATATACTATATAGGTATTGCTTTAACTCTAGCAGTAGGGTATATGATATCTGTTAGTATAAATGTATATGATATTGATTGTGTATTATATATCTAATATATAGAGTAATACTTGCTAGGAAGCACAAAGAATCTAGAAAATATCGGATATATCTCGGGGGTCGATGCATCAGGTACCAGAAGGGTTTTGATACCCAACCCCTGGGTAATGTGGAAATTCGATTCCTATCGGAGTGCTGAGAGGCTCCATTTTGCTAGCATGAAATCGAGCGGATGCACGACCCCTCTTTTACCACAATGTATATAGACAATTGACTATGGTGAACGTTTTACGGTAGCAGCAACTATTCAGGGCTTTTGTTCCATTTAGCAGGATCAATTTTATCGATTGACTTTTTTCTCGATACTCGAAATATCAGGGGAAAAATTAATGCAGAGAATATATTTCCTTGTATGGAATTCGTATGTTGTATTCAAAATAGTCAATGGTCGTTCAATATATGTATATGAGTATTATGGATTTAATGATATCTATGCGACATATGTTACAGCTGGTACACGAGTTTAATGTTTTATTTGATAGATCGAATCAATGAAATCTCTATAAACCACACGCGCTACTCAAAATACAATTTTTGTTACCAAGTATTGCATGCGCGTGGTTTTCAATTGAAATATATTTTATTTTTCTACTTTGTTATGAATATACGTATATCATTTTGATTGCATGTATAAAATGGGCAAAGAAATGTCAACAAGTTTTCTTCGAATAAGAAAAATTCATATTACCCAGTCATTTTGTATGTGTTATGTATATGTATATGTTTATGTGCTGAAAATTGGTATGCGTAGTCATGTTTATTCTCTGATATTTTCCATGGCACTACGTACCACCCTTCTGCAAAGCAATATGGATATAATATGGTAATATACATATATTTTATATAACAAGTATGGAACAAAAGGTGTTGCAAAAAGTGTAACCATAAGAAAATTAAACAATCCCATAGTCTGCGTTGTGAGTTTAATACAGCGAAGAGGAAAAGTTTAGTCACATCCATAAAGAGCATCGTGCCAATAAAGAAGCCCACAGCTGTTGTCCATGATATACATAAAAAAATACCTAACAACACCCTTGCCTGTATCATTACACACAAATGTAAAATTGACTTCCAGAATATAACATCGACAGACTCCATTTGGCCCAGTTCCCATATACATTCCAATGACCCTACTGTTCTTAAAAGTTAAAATCCTTATCAACTAAAACTAGTAATACAGTATCCTTTAATACAGTAAATAAATGTATTAACCACCCTTAAATTTCAATTGGATAATCTAACCAGCTAAAATTCCCTACGTAAGATCATACAAGTATCCTAACCTAACCTAACCTTTGACTATCGCAGACCTAAAAATACACCAAATACTGGCAAGCTACGCAGAGGAATCTTTCAAGGTCTCCATAACACAGCACGATGGGGTTCATCAAGAGAATGGGTTCAATTTCTCAAGTTTCCCTGTCCGACACTCCAAGTTCAACTCGACTAATTGCTCCAGGGAAACTTTTCCTTGTTTTTTTTGATGGTTTGAGATAAAAATACAATTTAACGTAGCCAACGACAATAACGGGTAGAGAACCGTATGGCGATTAATATACGTTCTTAACCCTCTTCTCCCTCTCCAAACCCACCTCATCCCTATCATCCTGAATCCTGTGAACGTTAACAGCGGCTATACCACAGGATTGGAGGGGAAAGAAGTGGGTGATTAATGTACCTCCGGACGTGGCTCTGATAAATAGTCCCATCATTGTTTTTATTCGCGAAAATTAAGATTGATAGTAGTCGTACAGCGTTACGCTCTGGTAATGGGTTATTGAATAGTTGATCGCTTGGCTGCTGTTGCATCTGTTAAAGCTATATATTATACGCAGTCATATCATTGTAATGTCTCTATTAAATGGCAGAGTAGAGTATATCGACGGTGTAACGTCGTACTTGGTACTTAGGTAGGACCCACATAGACACAGGCATCCAGTACAGAAACTTCTACATACATAGTTGAGGATACATACTTGGACTGTCGTAAAGCGTCATGGCTTTTATGAGCGGACTATACCTGTACAAGCTATTATAGTGCTTTACACTCTGAAGGATTCTCATAGTATGAAACGTTCTGTACTTCAGTAGATATTAACATTCTTAAACCCTGTAAACTGTATTAACTGGCAGTGCAGGCGTTTTCTGGGTGGGATTAGATTTTTTCTTCCTCCATTAGAATTTCAATTTATGAATTTTAACCTGAATCTTTTGAAGGGTGAGTTATGGGGGTTATGGGGTACCGATTGGATCTGTGTTTTGTAATTGTGATAGTGACGGGGGGGTTGTTTTAAATTACCCTTACGTTGACTTAAAGTCCAAGTATTTTTTTCGTGCAATCAGTAACGGGTACTAAGAAAAGCAAAGGTAATTTTTTTCGTCACTAGGCTTATTCAAAACGGACTGGCAGGTAAAAGGCTTTCTGAAAGCTTTATCGAGTATATATTTTAAGAGAAGGGTGCGCACCCTTCTCTCGACTGTATCGTTTTAAGGAAAGCGTTTGAAGCTTACGGACCATTAAGCTGCTCAATTGTTCGAGGTAGTATACTCGTAGCTAACGTATACTTGAGGTCTTTGGTTTTTCACTGTAAATTAGGTTAGGTTAAGCTTGGCTGTTACTGCACGAGGGGCATTCTTAAGAAATTAAATCTACGTATGGTCTATTAGAAAAGAACATATCAGCTATACCACATGCTACTTCTTTTTCGTCCTTTTTACACAGCGAAGCCTCTTCGGCAGCGAATCATTTATTTATACGGAAATTCTAAAGGGAAACATCCGTTTCCAACGAATATTACCTAATTTGGAAAGCCGGATGCTTGCTAACGCGAAATACGAGAACGAATTTCGTTATTTAACACAGGCTAATAATGATTACTAACCTTCATTCATTCAGACGGTTCTCAATACACTGAATTTCTATTGTTCTCCGAACTTTTCCTCATTTTCCCGTCCCGCTTGATTCTCCACGCGAAATCTACTGCCCGATCGCAAAACTTAATTCGAGAAAGTTCACTATGAAGTTAACCCCAAGTCTCGCGATCAACCGCCGACTGCTATTTCCTATTCCGCAGTCGGCCTATAGGTGTTCCTGTCCCGGAAACTTTTCAAAACTATCAAGTGCCTACCCACCGCGTTAATTGTGAAGGGTAGGTCCGAAAGTGACTGTGGAAAAGAAGGAGCGGAAGGGCGAAAAAAAAGATTTGGACAATTCTGATACCCAAAAAAAATTAGCTATCAGTTGGAAACGAGTCGTACCTTTTATGGTATTTTTAAAAAATTTGTGCACCCTCTTATCTTGATACTGGCCCAAAAAGTCTTTGACTTAATGATTTCGTATATTATTATTAACAAACAAAAATTTATGTCACTTCATATGATTCAGTATTGCCAATAATATATCACTTGGCTTATTCCTGTCTGGCATAGAAAAACGTGAAATTTAATTAATTGAAATTGAATTCGGTACACCGTATTACCTAACGACCATGTGTCAGGCGTATATTAAACGTCAATTATTGAATGCAAATTTAATTTAACGCTAGCTGGAAATTAATAAAATGGCATTGATGCAGGGTATGATTTTGGGTGGTATTAAATCGGCTATTTACAAGGATGAGATACCGGTAATTAATTTGAATAGTGCCACCTGTTACATTTTTTTTTAAAATACGAATCTCCGTTGTTAGTACAGTTTAATGTGTCACAGCGAAATGTAACTGTGGATGCAGATTGCAAAGTGGAAAAATAAAATTTTGTAATGATAATTAGTAAAAAAACTGAATTATAACCTTTATCTCGGTGCAGAAAGTTATTATGGGAATACATTATTTAACGTGGTTACTATGGTTACCAATTTTCATTATCCAGAGAGATGAACTCTGGCTTCTATATTTGTCTCTTGATACGAGTTCGCCGTAATTCGTTATCCGCGTCTGTCATTGGTGGCTCGCTGAAGGAGTTAAGGGCGAGATAAGAGAGCGAACGGGATGAAAGGGCTCTCGTGTGACGACACAAAGGGTTGAAGAGAACATCGGAAATGACGGAGATACAAGACAAGTACGGCGAATTAAGTGAGTGAGAGGAGTAATAAGGATCCAACCTTAAATTGGATGGACCCTTGTTTCTTCCTTGCGGAGAAAATATTTAGCAAGAAGAGGAAGATAAGAATGAAAGTGATAAGGGACCTTGGTCGGACGCGATAAGGGAATTTTCGCGTGATACGAGACTGTGATTTTTGAATACAAATATTATGAAGATTCTTATCAGACTTTTTTTTATAAATTCATGGGAACGGGGCAAAATCGAGATTAACCATTTAATCTGGTATTTAATGGGTGGTGGGTTCGAATTTTTTCACGATGACGAAATTTTTGGACCATGCGTGTCTCGGGTGTGAAAACAAAATTGTAAGCAGGAGATAGGTGAACGTCTGGTGTGATTATGGGTCAAGTGGTTAAGGGTGAAAAAATATGATACACTTGTTCGTTGAGCAGATTATCGCAGGATAATCCTTATCAGTCTAGAAGGGCCTAAAACATATTCTCTAAATCTCAATTCTGTGTATACCCATTTATAAAAATTGAGACAGCATCCAGAAAGCGGATCTTGGGTATCACCACTTTCTGGAGCTGGATGAAAATTTCTGGTCGATCTTATCCTGCGGGAAAAAATGACTCGAATTTTATAGGGGATGACGAGGGACTGAGAGAAGCTTCCTGAGGGACGAAGCTAAGACGACCCTTATACTCTGTTCGCGCTTAGGATATTAAAATTTTGTCGACAGTTTCGCTAAGAAAGACAATTATTATATTTTTTCTATTTTCAAAAAATAACTTTTTGTTCGTAAAATTGTACGAATTTTCGAAACTCGATGACACACGTTTCCTCCACTTTTTCATTCACCCAAACGACACCGGATGCGCAATAAAGATCAATCAGGATGAAAAACTGTCAGGTTTCCCTAATCTGTCAAAAGTATCGTTCCGTCCGAGTATAACGAGAAAATATTTTTTCATACAAAATACATGCCTCTCACTGTATAATTATTTCATAAAAAACACACAAAACGTCTGGTACATTTTGGTATTCTTTTTTTTCAAAACTACCCGACGCGATATCCAATATACAATAAAAGAGCAAAATGACCAAAAAGGAGCATAGAACCTACAGCGATACAGGTCCGATCCCAAGAGATGCTAAGAGATTTAGTTTCATCCGCAAGGATAAAAGAAAGGCTACAGTCAGTTAAGATTATTCAACGTACAGCGAACATACGTAACCCAAGATTGTAAGGCAACCCAAAAAAAAAAGTGTTCCCGCAGGGACCGAAATGACGGATTCGATAAAACGTTCGAGTGATAACAGTAACAAAAATACACATCCGACAGAAAAAAAAACAGAAAAATCTCCAAATCCGCCTCGAGGGATCGTTTGAGAAATCCTTACAGACATCAGAGATACACGAAACAGGTGGATCCTATAGTGTTTCCGAAAATGGTTATACCGTTGCGATTGTCATCTCGAAGGGTAGGCGGATAATAACGGCCGTCGTATTTTCACAAAAGCTTATTCAGCGCTTTCCTATCTACCCCTGCCCGTCACAAGAATTTTCTTTCGATAGGCCTTTATACAGTCGCGCATGGATACTTAAAAAAAAATCTGTTTTTCATAATTCCAAAAAAAAAAATTCGACGTTCGTTACCCAAGCGAAAAGCATCGAAGAAATATTGTGAAATATTAATATTGTCAGAAAAAACAAAAATAGTCCATCAATCTTACCATATCAAATATCTCGATTTTATCTCTAAGGGGTGATCAATAAATACGGGCAATTAATAATCCATTAGATCTCCCTCAGAATTCATTGCTTGAATTAACAGAAGCTCAGCAAGCCTATGCTTATACGCAACTGGTACACGTGCTGTACGTTACACCCACGTATGGATGCAGTATATATATATATATATTCCTTATCAATGTAAAATTACAAGGAGAGCCATATACCTATATCTGTATATATCGTATGGGCTTGTATACATATATACAGTCGCCTGTAACACGCAAATGAATTTTACAGGCAAAAGGGCGCGGCTTAATCAATGAATAATTTAATGTTATTGTACCCGCGGCTAATCCATCAGTTTGATCAAAGCCCTACGTGTTTCACTTAGTGAATATGGTGCCAGCCCTGTTATCAGTCGTGACAGGATGTAAACAGACAAGACGTACAAAATTATTATTACAGGTGGATAGAAGCGCGAGACGCGTTAAACGTTTCATAATTAATTTAGGAGAATTAGGTAAACGCCAGTGACGGAACTCAGTTAGAAAATAAATTAAAACTCTCGTTTTTTTGTAAATTTTCGGTATCTCCTCCTTCTCTCCTTCGTTATTCTTTCGATAGCTTTACGATACGACTCTCTCATTAATTTGTCCCTTCGCGCCTATCCATTTGATTTTCAGTTAACTGACGTTCTCGTATTTCGCCGTTCGCTGTATATATGTATAAAGGTAAGCTGACCTCGCATCAATAAATTGTTTTGGCTCTGACCGATAAATAAATGCCGGATTAATAAATGCGAAACAATTCTGGGGTTGCTGAGTTGTTCTGTTATTTGGATATAGGAGCTTGTAGATAGATAGATAGAGAGGGAGAGAGGGGGAGAGAGAGAGAGAGAGAGAGAGAGAGAGAGAGGGTGGAGGAGGGGATAGAGAAAGGAGGAGAGTGGACGCTGTAACTCTGTCGGGTCGTTACCCGTAGCTCGTATAGGTGGTAGCTCCGTAAGTGGATTTTTGAAATAACAGAAAAAATGTGTCAGGACGAAATAGCTGTACTAGAATTCCTTTCAAATTTTTTTTTTTTACGGGATGAAACATAATTTTGTGCAATTTTTCGAGTTTTCTTGCCTTTAGCGAATAAATTGTATTTTGAAAAGCGTTAGGAAGAAATTTTTTTTGAGATTATGTGACAGAATCCCTCCCCCTCCGCCCCCACCCCCCTCCCCTAACCCACAACACTTCTGTCCAATATTTTCAGCAGCCGCGAACAAATTAGGTTCGGTATTCCTTGCGGGAATATCCCTCCGTCCTTTTTTTTGCCCCTACAGTTTCTTTATTTAAGCCCACGATCCATCTTGCCTTTCCTATTTCCACGGCTGCCTCGGCAAATACCTACGGGAAGTCGGTTCTCCCGGGCTTCATCTTCTTTTGGTCCAGCGGTGTCATCAATTTTTCCGAGTACTCGCGTGTTGGATTCTACCTACTCTCTCAAGTACTTTTTAATCTTATTCGCTCTCTCTCGATTGCCTGGCTACGATTGACCTGGAATTTAGGCGGGGGCCATTTTATATTAGTTGACAGAAGTTCCGTCAGGGGCGCTGCCATCGAATTTGAAATTTTGTCTCAGGGAGTTAATTAAATTTTATACACGCGCGCGTATATATGTATATTCGATGCATGGTTGTGTCCTGTTCACCGCGCAGCATCCAAGAAAAATATGCATCTTATTGATATCCAAGCTTATCTCGTCGAGCGTTTATCTTTCCCATAGGACGAGCCTGAGAGCTTTCGAGTTAATCAATTTTGCAAAGATATAACGGGGGTACAAGTTTTACTGGTGAAGTGCTGCTATCAAATAACTCAATGTCGCGTATACTGTAGATTTTGAAAATTTATTTTCTCCAGGATATTTTGAGTCTTCTCTGGGTTTGTCTAGAGACGATCTGATCTGGTGGTTTTGAATTTCTAGACTGTCGAGACTTTGGAGGCTGTTTAGAAAGCGCGTACGTTAGGTAGAGGATTACTTGAATTTGAATTTCCCGCCTTTGATCCAATTAAAAATATCTTGGTTAATCTTGGTACTTTTTCGAAGATCTGAACGGATACCTTTCGCTTGTTTTAACTCCGTGTTATTGTACGTGTATATTGGTTCTTTATCGTTCCGAATATCCCAGGTTACTATGGCGATCGGTCGCATGAATTATTCAGATATTCTCATATTAATTTTATCTAATAAATTTTCTCTAATAGATTATCCTTCGCTCTTTTAAAAAAAAAGCTTTCTAAAGCTTTCGCAAGTCAAGTCGAGTCTTCCGATATTACGAATATCCTCTTCGTCCCTCTGCAGCCCGCAGGATCCATTGCAAATCCAAGTATTTTTAGTATCGATATGATATTTTCCTACGCGATCGATATTATTGAAATTTTCAAAATTAAATTTAATATCCGCATGTTATTGTTATATGAAAATTAATACCATCATTATTATACCGAGTTAGCCAAAGTATCATTTAAGTACTTGCAAAGCGTATCAGCCACCGTGCCCGGTCTCTATGGATTATGGGAATAAGGCTGTCAAAAGTACATTTCAATACCTTCAAAGACAAGACTATCTCTTCAGCAAGAATTTTCAATGACAATATTTATCCAAAAATTTCATAACGAAATAGCGCATGGTTGGTAGCCCTGCAATATATTTTTTGGAAATTAAACTTTACTTGCTTCTCCAAAGCTGGAAACAGCCTTTCCATTTTACATACTTGTGCATTATATTATTAGAATATGATTTTTCTTACAGGCTGACAAGCAGTATTTCAAAATTCCCGCCTAAAGTGACGTACCTCGATTTATTTGATTTAAAAAAAAAATTCGCCGATAAACATCCTGAGCATCTTCCGTCTAAAAGATTTGGCAACGGCATCGGCAACTTGTCAATTACCTAAAGTGCACCAAAACAAGAACAAAGTTACGCTCGACTTGCAGTCGCTGCCGATAAGGTCAAACGAGGATTTGATAATGGTACATCGAGTGCATCGTAATATTTAGTTACTAATTTCCTTATATATTATATAAAATTTGAATTATCCCTTATTCATAATATTCTAAAAATATACGATATACGTTATAAAAAAAAAATTAATCAACCATTTTTTGTTTCTTCGCTCCTGACGCTTTCGTCTCATGTAATTACATAAGGGCAGCATCCCCCGAAAAAAATGCTCCCGTCGGATTTCACGATTCGAAATTTTCTGTTATCATCCTTCGAGATAATAGATTATACGATTCCGTAAATATGACTCGATTGATTTTCAAAAATATTATTTTTGATATCTTTGATAAAAAAAGAATATTTTATTTTTCTTCAAATTTTCACATTATCTCTCGTGATAACGGAATCGTATCTTCGTATCATATCCAAGTCGTTTCGATATTATCGAACGTGAGATTACGTCGTTCTCCTGATAACAGACACGAGAGTGAAAAGACGTGTGCGCCTGGCAAGATGCGACACTCTCTGGAAATATCTTCCAGGACATAAAATGACAGATTCACATGATTCTGATAAGACGGCACTATCACTAAATCCACGAGCGATTTACATATAGGAAATAGCCAATTCCAAGAATAAAAAAGATAAGACGTATGCAGAATAGAAATTCCATTATGAACATCAAAGGCCCCGTCGAGGTCCCAGTAAGTCACGTGCTGGCCCAATGGGGTCAGTCGCTGAAATTGTCTAAAAAAATTTTGACAGAAAAGGGGAAAGAAAAAAAATAAAAGAGAAGTCCGAATACAATAAAAAATTCTACCAAGGATTTCCAAAGCAGCTTGAATTTCCAAGGAGAATCAAAGATATGTAGCCGATAAGTGGGGTAGAGATTTTTATGAGATTTCCTATATTTTATTAGTCGATATATATGTATATAAATCCTTTCCCTTTTTATCGAACTAACGACTGGTTAATGAATCGAAGAGAATTCGTGATTCCGGGAATCCCCTTCGTTGGATTTCTCTGAGAGATTTTTCGACCAATCTAGAAAAAAAAAGTTTTTACGGAATCCGCTTTATCGTTAAGACAATCGATTCGAATCTTTATGAATAATTCGAGTGTTGACGTATGAGAAAAGTTTTCATGAAATTTTTGCGATAAGGAATTATCAATATTTTTTATTCGCATTTACCTAACGACCGTATCAAGAAAATTTTCAAAACCATTACTATCTCTTGTTCGCGTCTGTTATGTAATTTGAACTTGACACTTTCGCTTGTCACCAACTTCAAGTGGTACCTCATTTCGGAACGACTCCTTATCACAGTACGTATGGAATTAATTTTAGAGTCAGAGTTATTACTAAAGCTGATATCATTATAAGCGTCACAGATTTCATTCGGCTGCCTAACTGTATTACATATTACGTAATACGAGTAGATAAAAAAAGTGCGTAATTTTTGGCAAAAATATTATTTACTCGCAGTATATATGTATATACATATATACGATTTAATTAATTATGGCATATTTAAAAAAAATTAATATATTAATAAAAATTACACATGCCTTATCTTGGATCACATATGGACCATACGAGGAGCCGAAGACTGCAACAGCAAGGATGCAGTTGCTTAATTTTTGGTTTTTTTTTTCTTGCCCGTTTGACTTTTTCGCGAATTACGTATTCCCTGAAAAAACTTTTTTTCCCTCGTACTTGAAAAGGGACTTGAGTCACATATTTTCGCAGCGTTATCTACAGTAAGACGTACTTGAGAGAAAATTCTAGAGGACAATGGGATTTTTTTTAAATTGATAAAAAAAAAAAGGTGGAAAGCGGAGAAACGGGTTTACGCGTGATTTAAGGTGAGTTCACATCGGGCACGTAAAAAGAAAATGAATGAATGAATGAAAGAAAAGAAAAACCCAATTTTTCAAAACTCTCATTTACACGCATTCTGCGTTTCATGAAATTTCATGTGAATGTTTATCATACTTTCTTATCTCAAAAAATACTTTCTCTCGCGAAAGCGACATTACGTGACTTTATCGTTTTCCCAGTCAAGATAATCTCGGTCTTATCAATTTTCTCACGACTTTGGCTTATATCTGCTGAAGTATTTCTGCCGTTGCCAACTTTTCAGTATATACCCAAATACATGGAAAGAAAAGTTTCTTTTTTACGTACGTCACGGAAAAGAATTTACCCGCTCCGAAACCGGGACGGGTTTCCATTGTGATTTCGTGAAATTACGACGACGGGCGTCGGGACGCCGTACCTTCCGGTACTCTTGTCTACGGTGAACTTTCCGATCTGAAGAAGCCGTCCCGAAGGATCGATCGATAAGAATTACCCAAGCACCCTCTTGCTGTATAACAGTGTCTCTCTTGCACTCAAAAATCTCCCGTTTCCTCTCCCTCCCACTTCACCGTTATAGCCCCTGTACGAGCGGCAAATAAGAAATACAAAAAATTTATTCAAAACTTTTTTGTAATTTTTTTTTTTTTTTTTTTTTTTTTGATAAATATGTAGTAAATTTTTCCTATACAAATTTATCATTTTTTTTTTACTCTTTTCTATTATTCCTATTCCTCACGGTACGATTCAACGATATCGGTTCTTTGGGTACCCGTTATAAATATTTAATGTATACATATATACTGTTTACTTGTACATTTGCATTTTCATTCTAGTTCTAGCTCGGAATTCAAATCGAGTAGAGTATATACTATATATATATATATTATATATTATATATATATATATTCGTACCTTTTGAAATGTTCTATCGACACAAGGCTATAAGCTGTAAGCAAACGCATTCGTGGCGCAAGATAGTCGAGGACGAGGAACTCTTTCGAGTAGACTCGAAAGTTAGCTGAGCTATTCAGTGACAATAGTATATACATAGAAGGTACTCTGAGTGATCGTACCGTACAGTCCTCAAAGTACATATACATTGTACATATATATACACACACTGTAGGTATACCCAAGAACACCGTCTTACGTGTATCTCCAGTTTCCAGTCTTCGGTCGATCTTCAAAAGTGTAACAGACTGGGATGCTGTGGTATAAGGGAACTTGACTATCTTAAAAATAAAATGTATATACATATACTATATGTATAAAAGTCTATACCTGTGACCATTAAAGGTGCATCGATATTTAAATAGAATTACAGAAAAACAATATAACATTGTTTGTGGTCCATTATGGATGCTGGGAAAATCGAGAGGCTTTCCCGCTGGTAATTGATAATTGATGATATATCGACAGATGAAGAGGGTTCCTTTTTCTTTCTACAACCTTTTTTCATATCATCCTGAACTTTTCTTAATGCAACTGTCACACCGAATTTCTGAATCCTCTTGTTTCTTTGCTGATGAGTTTTAAAGGTCCTACGATCGTTCAACTTTTGACGCGTATACGTTTATATGTACTTTAGGGAATGTCGACGCGGCCTTTTCGCCGCGTTTTAACCGCGTGACTATCCTAACCGATTACGTTTATCGGGATAACGAGGGGGTGGGGGGGTGGAGAATTTCGTCACGCTATATAACAGTCTTCTCCCCGTGTACCTCCCCTACCTACCCCCCACCCTTCTCGTATTTCTCACGTGTCTTTTCACGACCCTCCCGAGAGCGCAGGGTTGAACAAAAAAAACAAAAGAAAAAAATGGCATATTTTGTTTCCCAAAAGCTCAAGGGATTGGCGGGTTTGCATGTTTACTCAAAATGTGTGCCCTTATTTATTTTTGGGGTTCACGAGAACCACCGAAAATTGATTTAGGATAATATTGTCGCCCTGTATATTGTTATCTCCGCTCAGGTAGTTCTGTGCCTGATATCTTGCCCAAAGATTAGAATGGACCGTGTATCATAAAAAAAAAATACGTTCATTAATGCAATTTTGATAAATTCTTAGGCGGCGTCCGTTGAAAAAAAAGAAAAAAACTCAAAAGGGTGAAAAAAATATATTTTTTTTGCGGTCGTTACTAAATATCGTAAATTATCATAATCTAAACATTTTCTATGCCTAAAGGATCATCTTCTTTTTTGCGTAATTATGAATATACTTTGATACAGTGTTCTTATATTTTTTTTTGTTTTTTTTTTGAAAAAATGTGAAAGAGACTTTTGGTATACGCTGCATGGAAAATGACCCACGTTAATTTTTTATAGTCGGTAAAACTTTGAGCGGAATTTCTTCTCGTAAATTCGCTGCCGTCCCTGGCTGGACCTTAATGGGACATTTATGCACTGTCTTTGCAGGGCTGTATAAACTTAATATATCCCCCTGTCACTCGGGCACCCTTTCCTATCGACTCCTGGATCCCATTCGTTCCGGGCATCGCATCGTGTCGATAAAAATTTACTTGTCATTAAAAATTCACTGCTGCGCCATTAGAGACGTTGAACGAGGTAAGAACGTCTTGACGTATTTTTCGGGTTCTCCCGCGTGTTTTTTCTCCGACTCGTCAAAATTTCATGTGCTCCCGTATACGGATAACTGAACGAAACAAAAAAGATTGTAATCACGGTAAAACGAAAAAAAAAAAAAAAATTGTATCCATCTCGTACGATAATTTATCGTGAATTTATCCCGCGTCTCCGTTCGGGATTATCGAATTTTGAAAAAGCCTTTACGAAAATTTACGAGCAACAAAATCCGCGTGTATGAATTACGAGGCTTGTGAAGATTTTCGTAATTCAAGTTTTTGCACGCGGCAAAAAAATTTAACGGCCAAAGTGACAAAATAAAAATCCAAAGCGTATAAGTACACATATTTAATATGCATACGCACGTAATATCAAACGCCGAATTTCGCGTTTTTCTTACAAAGTAAAATTGTCCTATTTACCCCAAAAGATTAATGTTTTCAATTATGAGGAAGCAAGCTGCCCGGATTCCCGCTTTATGTTTGCTAGACAACGCTTTTGAAATTTATAGTTCACGTAATAACACGAGAAGCGTCGAGGCTTCGCCGCTGTCAGGGTACTGTTAGGAGGATTTTAACTTTTCCTCTGGGAAATGAAGTCCTGAATACTGATTCGCCGACTCTGCGTCCCGGGGCGAGTCTCTTGCGTGCGATAGAAGATTCTGAAGTAGCCGAGTCTTATGAAGAATATCATGTACGTAGATAAATAAATATAAGATAAATCTCAAGATAAATATCATATTGATATATCTACGTTGTAAACGCAATTAAAAAAAAAAAAAGTATGATAACAAAATATATATTGCTGGTACAGATAAGCAGCGCAAGTATGGTCAATATATTTTGGATAATCGAAAAATCGTGTCGTACAAGTGATCGATATATTTGATTGTACATTATATATCCATATATGTATATTTGATTCGCTTTATATATTCGTATTCCAATCGATAGGCATAAACGATTCGTACAGTTCGGTCTATAGTTAGTTCGTCGTTTGGCCACCGTTTGAAATTGGCGCCACCGACAATTCGCCTTATGATAAATCGGTTACGCTACGCGGATAATGGCTGATGAAAAGTGATTGTTGTAATTTTAGAACGTTAATTATTATTCACGGCGATGGGAAGCCGTAAGGCTCGATTATATTTAATTCGAGGATCTCAAGTCCTAGTGGGATATCTACCCTTTCGCTAAGGACCTACATTTGTCAGGGATATTGCTGGGTAATTTCAAATGGGGTTCCTGCCGGTTTCAAAATGTCATAGTATATCATATATATTATATTATTATATGTTATCATATTATGTATTGTAATATAACATTAAGTACATCAGTATGATTATTCGTAAAGCGATATAGCGATATTCAAAAATTGTCTAAGGATTTTTTGATAATGAAATAACGTACACGAATTTTCATGACTTGAACTGAATATACAAGATAAGGTTAATAAGTTCAAGAAAGTCACGTAATCCAGAACTAATAATATGGAACGATTCGTTTTGAAAAAAAAAATTGTATGGACTTCTTGGATATACTTATTGAAATTTTCACACATTTTTACTTCCTTTCGATACTCGCCTTTACTCCCATCTCATGCCACAGACTTTTAACCACTTTGCGTTAATTACTAGGTCGAGTGCTGGATCAGAACGTATTTAGAAAGAGAGAGAAAAAAAAAATGAAATTTTTTAACTTTGTATAAAAATTTCCAAAACTTTTTTTTTTAAACGTCATAAAAAATTCATCGTAACTCCAACTTTATCCATTATTTACCTTTTCTTTACAATTATTCAAAACTATCCGTAATCCAGTCGTTTTCCTAAATATCGAAAGATCCACTCAAAGTTACCAGCCTGAAACGCTTCTAATCTGAAATTGCCTATTTTCGGTCCCTCGAGTGGGAAAACTTTCTTTTATCTATATAAGCAACGTGGACGCCTATATTTTTATACGCGTATACACAGTGGCCATAAAAAAAAGTATACCCAAGAGACCGCGAAAAATACCACCGGCACTTTAAGAGATCTTAGAGCATATACATAATATACATACATAATAAATATTCATATACATAATGTAAATAAACATAAAATGTAACAGTATTACGCGCAGTAAAGAGACCAATAAAACAGCCAATAAATCGATACCAATACAAATCGATGTACGTTAAGTAATTTTTTGTCCTATCAAAAGTATTTCGTGAAAAAAAAATTTCCAGTTTAACACTATATTCCAGGCCTCGATACGAGTGAAATTTTTATCGCACACCAGGTATATCCAGTCTGTCATTTATTTTATCAACCCTCTTCTCGATCGAGATAAATCGATAACGTCACTCGCAACGTCGACTTTTAACCCTCGATGTACCTTGCGAATAACTTGCGAAATTTATGCGACCTAGGCGGGTGAACTCCGAAGCATTATTAGCGTAAACAATTTCAAAACCCGACACCATATGTTGCGGAATGAACCTCACGTGAGATACTGCAGATTATATAATCCTGCACAGTACTTAGGGGGTGGAATATGTAATACCTTACAGTGATATATATCGATATATCGATATACATTATATTTTCATATCGCTATAGTATATGCCAAAGAAGCTTAGGATATCGATAGTAATAACATAAGACTGCAATAAGTTTTATCCATCGTTATCGTAGTACGAAAATTTATCAGAAATTAAATTTTTGATAATAATTTTGAAAAAATACGAAAAAACATTAGCTTCTTAATTCTCTGTAAAAATCGCCTGACGAATTTCAAAATTACTCAAATTATTATTCAGAAACTTTAATGTGATTTTGGTTATTCAAATTGGTTATTCAGTTATCTGTCATACTAATTTAGTCCTTATCCACACCGTAGGGACTTAACGTATCTGATTCAAAGTGAACGTCATAGGAATGATATCAGACGTTATATTACCAGACGGTGCTATCACAGTGATGATAACTGATAAAGATTTTTCGTTTGAAAAAATTTCCAAAATTTTTCAAAGCTACGTTCGACTACGTCTCAAATTCTTGTCAGGATCTGGGTGAAAGGGTGGTGAAAAATTTTTAAGATTTTTTTCTCTCTCGTTCCTTTATCTTGACAAAAAAGTCGCGGATCAAGAAACTGCTGAGTTTACGAAAAATTCATGTTACAGACTCCAATCGCGGTCCAAGATGATTCCCTTAATGAGTAGCCTTGGGTCATCTTAGTTTTCTCAACGATAGACATAGCTATAGATAGGAGGTGAAGGATAAAATTGCTCACGTAACTTTTGATGCTTCTACTGTACCAGATCCATCTTATTGGGTCCGAGTAGAGGGCAGCACCGGAGGTATCTTTATCATCGACTTGTATTATTTCCTGCGTTATCACCCCGGGTCAAAGTTCACGCCCTAAGCACGTATTCCCAGGAGTCAAGTAACTCCGTCAACTCGACTCTCTCTCTCTTTTTCTTTCGTCTTTCACTTCGCGCGCCACTTCGACGCTGGCACTTCGTACCACTTTGCCGACCACTTCGCAGCAGCAGACGCCGCGTAGTGCTCGGATCCCAAACTATCTCGATGGATTATTAAAGGAGCGTTCACAATATATGTTCCCCATAAACGTCCGAAACGTGGATAAACGTTGTGATTCGCCAACCCGGATATAAATAAGGGAGAAACTGGTGCTCTTTCTCGGGATGGGGGATGCTGCGGTCCATATATTTTTTTCTCGTCATTTGAAAATCGATACCAATAATTTTGTCGATATCGATTACTTGGATATAGAAGTAAAATTAAGGGTACATCGTTTACACGCGTTCGACATACATTTTGTGTGAGGAAATATTCAATTTATTTTTCTTTTTTCAAAACAATTTTCCATTCGCGAATTTTCCAAACTTTTAACTCGATCCAAGATACTTCCCAGAATCCGTCACGAGTTTTCAAGTTTTATGTACCTAACTTCGGAGCGCTCGTATATCTATTGTGTATGAAAGAGGGTAGGGTTTTCCTATATACATATAGTATGTCTGCGATAACTTTTTAAGGAGTTTCAACGACGATACGGATTTCGATAAAAATTTGTTTTGCCCAACTTTTCGTCAATCGCGCTACGGTTGTCACGATAATTGTAATTTAGCCGATTTTTGGAAATTTCAAATTCGCCAATAATTGCTAATAAATTTTATCTTTCCCAGCGCGTGACTATGATTTAGCCTGTATTTGCCTTATCGTAACTCGTATAAACATCATTCATCCCTTCGGAAACGCGTTCGCGTGATATTTATACTGTCGAAAATTTTTACTTTCGTACTTTCGCATTTTCCAAGTTATCGAACGGCGGCCGCCGCATTCATTAATCACGTTTACATAATACGGGAATACGCGAGGCAAAGATTTATGGAAAATTCAATAACAAATTGCAACGTTACCTCCGTCTGATTTATCGTAGAGTCGACTGTGCTTCCATTCGGTCCTGTACGAGATATTGGATATTTACCTTAATCACGTGAAATAAAAAATTTTGCACAACTCAATTTTGCAAAAATGACTCCCCCTTGCGATGATTACTTTGATAGTCGATCGAAAAAATTAGCATCGATCTTATCAATGGGTTCGAGTTTGCTTTCGTAATTCACGCGAGGATCCAGTGGAGGCGTGATCACGTATGTTATGTGTTGCAAATATATATATATATATTTATTTTATACAGATATATTGCGCAACCGGTAGAAAGATAAAGCAGGAAGCAAAGACGCGCGAATTTACCGTGATAAATATGTCCTCCCGAAGATCTGGACCAGTGCCAAAAGATTTCTTTCAGAATAGCGTCAAGACACATTTGCTTATTTCCTCTCTATATCTTCTCGGAGACAAGACAGATAAGCCCTGTACACGTATGGAGGTATGAAAAAGGACGAGAGTCCAGGATAATAAATTTACATAGAGGATATCCTATGTAAGCGAAATTCTGCATTGATTGCGCGTACGAAGTCGTTAAGTGAAAAAGAAAAAAGTCCTCACCTGTCAGGATACCGATAAATCTTTGTTACGGCTATACTGATCAGGCATTTTTTAAGGAATAAAACGTAAAGTTAATTTTTCATTAAATTTCTGATATCGACTATGGGGGTCGGTGGAATTTTGGTTTTATGTGATTGGAAAGAAAATTTTACTCTTGAACATTCAAAAGGAAGTATAGGGGTCGTCGCTGGAAATCCATTTTGAAATTATTTTCAGAATCTGCATCCGACACCTGGTCCAAAAATTGCCCTGGTTATCAATTACTTCTTTTTTTTTTTGAGAACCTTAAGAAATTATTTAGTGGAACGATGATTTTTGACATAACTTTATCGTCATTAATAACGAATTTTATTTTGAATCATTCTTTTATTTTGATTGCCTCCTTCGAATCTCTCTGCCAATTCTTTGCGATCCTTCACGAGAACTTCGGACGATTCGATAACGTAATTTGTATTTGGATAAAAGAAATTTTATCTCTCGGTAAAGTGGGAGCTAAGAATTGAATGACAAAAGCAAACGGAAGTTAAGATAATTTTGAATGTTACGCAACGTCCATAAAAATACTTACTGCTCTATAGGATTTATTTTTGACTTGTCATTCTTATTAAAAAAATATTTCACGTCATCTCATTGATACATATTTCACAGAAAATCAATTTTATATCTACATGCTCTTCCATATTCTGTAGTCTATTTTTATCATACACATTTTTCGGCAGTCTCATACAGAACTGTATGCAGTTTGAATTTTGAGTTATTTCGAAATATTTTTTTTTCTTATCAATCTTACAAAAATCACAAAATCATCTTTCAATAGACATTTCAGCCTATCAATGTATTTAAAGTTACTCCATGAAAATTCCATCAGCACTGCAGCGTATAATCTTACGTGGAATTTCGTTTCGCTGAAATTTCAAACTGCATCGCAATCAGTCGCTTTTGCACAGTGAACGATATTGGTTTACGAAGCTCGTTGTTTGTAGCGTCGCCGTACAGTGCGAATTGCACAACAGTATACTAAGTTTGGATTTACACATATGAAAGCAAACAGACGTCCAGGGTTGCCGTAACTTGTTCATTGACGAAGAACATACGTGCTTGATAACTTCTTTATCAGTTGATAAAATTAGGACGGATAGAGCAAGAAGAAAAAAGGCAATTAAAACGCATTTTGATAAATTCGAATCGAAGAAAAGAAAAAGGTGCAAAAAAAATTATGAGCCAAAGACGATACACGTACGTTATTAACCCACAGTGTCGTCATGTGTGTATTAATTGAATTCGAATATCGATGGATAAGGGATTTGATATTATTTTTCAATTTTCTCCTCTCGTTCCCACCTGATGTATTCTCACGTGCTTGAATTCGCATCTGCACGCAAATTGCGAGTCTGTTGCAACGGGAGTTATGTAAATGCCGATAAAAACTACGGTCACGTCCCAACCCATTTTATACAGGGTGATTTTCAATCTCGAAAAAGAACGAAAAATTCACTGCGCAAACATTCTCTCGCGGGACGTCAAAGTCGAAGTACATGCGAAATGACATATAGAAAACGTGAAATTCTACTTGACGTTGTAGAAAAATTCAATTTCTGCACAGTGTTAAACTCCAGGTATATTTCAATTTGCATAGAGCTCGAGGTATGTAATTCATTTCGGGTGACATTATTGTGTTGGGTAAAACCCGTTTGATATGTGAAATCGCAAGAAATGTATAACACCCGGTATAAATTTCGAGATACGGTCCAGTAAAGATATGCAAGATAAGTGAGTGAAAAAATTGGACGAAAATCGTTAACGAGTAAATTTGACCCTGAATTGACAAAAAAAAAATTATTCAGAAAAAACTCGACCGATTTTCATTCGTTATCGCCAAGACAATTTTTCCAAAACCTTTGCACTTTTTTAACGAAGATTACAAAATATTATTTTTCACCTCACGAAACTAAGTACCACTCAATATAGTCTATTGGTCTCGGTATAGGAATGGAAAAAAAAAATACAAAGACCTCTGCAAGGAAATAAAAAAAGAACGATTACGAAATTCCTACATTAAACTAAGGAAAAAGGCGTTTTTCGTCTCGTCTTTTCAAAAGTCGTTTTACACCCTTATCCCAGAAGAGGTAACGGGCTTTAGCCTTTTGGGCGGGAAAGAAAAGTAAATTTCAAACTTGATAACTGCACCAGCGATATAGCATAAATATGTATGAGAGAGTTGAAAAACAGGTAACTCGAAGGACTGGCAAGGTAATAGGGGTGGTGGAAAAGCCAGCCACCCCCTCCCTCCCCCCTCCCCCCGGGAAGAGGGGGATAGAAAAAAATATAAGGAACGAAGGGGATGTTAAAAAAAAGGAACAAGGAGGGCGTCGCGACGCGAGATAAAAATCAAGCGAGAACGTAAAGTTCCTTTGATGTTTTTTTTGCGGCCTGATAAAGGATTGGGGGAAGGGGTAGGAGGGATGAGATAAGAAATAAAAAAAATAAAACGAGAGAAAAAAAATAAGAAAAAGGAACCACAAGGCTAAAGATAAACGGAAACCTTGTATCCCAACCGGATATTGGTGGGCGTCGATCGCGAGCGTCGCGACGCCCAATCGACAGTATAAAAACGCCGCTACCAATATTCCCCTCCTGCGACAGCAGCCAAACATCATTGTCAACCCTCAATTTCAAGTCCAATCGTACGAATTGAATTTTCAAAGGGGCACAACGAGAATCTATGTCTGTCCATGTTGCGTATACCTATATATGTTCATGGGTATCAATATATCGATAGACAGATATAGATATACACAAGAAATCAGAAAAGGATCGTAAACGCCATACGCTGTCGGCTGGTTTCGTATGACAAACCGGAAAATTCAACGAAACCGGAAAAGTCAACGAAACCGGAAATAGGAAAAAGAGTGGTCCAACCTATATGCCTGACGGCGTTCAAATTCAAAAATAACGCGGGAGATATGAATCTTCGTGAATAAATGAACAAAAGTGAAATTTCTAAGCGAAACGTAAAGCTCCCTATCGTAGAGGGCTGTCATGACGGCGAATAGAAGATAAAGAAAGAATGAAAAGCTTAGAGGGAAGGTGGAAGGAGAAGGAAATGAGGAGGTAAGGGGTGAATTTGAAATAAAAATCGTGCCTCGTCAGCAAGAACGTATAAATTAGCCCAGATACTCACAGTGGGAATGGTACCTTAAGGCGAGGGTAGAATTTTTTTTTTTTTCCCTTTCAAAATGGCGTCTCCATTAAGCTGTCCTTATCGCGTGCGATCACAGTAAACGTTAGAGCTTTACCGATAAGGAAATGAATTTCTACTTTTTCCAAAATTATTTTCACCAAACATCCAATCGATACCGATAACAAATTTTTCACGTGCACAAATTGCTACCTGCTACAACTAACGATTGGCTGAGCTTCACTCATGCCTGGGCAGTCGATTTATTTTTAGACACCATATATACACACGTTTGTAATATACCACGAATCCATATATAAAGCCTTCCTTTCCCTTTTTACCATTACAATTTGTTTCACTGTACCACCAACATTACCCGGTATACAACACGATATACATATACATAAATGTACGATACAGTAGAAACATGAATAAAAATGTCACGTTATACATCTGTCAAATATTTTTAATTAAATATTACATGCTATATTGTATAAACTAAAAAAATATTACAGTACAATCCGTACCAAATTTTTTGTTTTCCCAGATATATCTGTAATAAGATCGTAGATAGTTTTCCACCTTAAGTGGTACCCAACTAAGGGTGGTCCCGGTTACGGCCTATAACTCAATAGACGCCTATACTTGAACTACTTGCTGTATATATATATATATATATATATATATATATATATATCAACCAAGAGGAGCGTCGGGGTTCAGGCCTCTAAGTGAGACGTCATTTACAGATACACGTGTATATATATATATATATATGACAAGAGATAGAGATAGATGGGTGCGGACATAGCAATTAGATCATTGTTAAAAGTCACTCGACCCCGCAAGCGCCCAGGGAAAAGTTAAGCTAAGGGGATGTTCGAAATAATTGGGTTGAGGTGAAACGCACGACGGGAAATAGTTGAAAAACTATACCAGGCCTACGTGGCAGGCGTCTGTGGTAAAAACACAGTTTCGTTACTGACTACGGTTATAGATCCCTTTGGCCTATAGCTGTATACAGGACCGAGGGATGACATGGTAATAATTATTGAATCGCAAAACACATAAGCGCGGGCAGAGAATCACCGGCAAAGAACAGAGCTGATATATTGATTTTGAGAGGAACCCTTATCCACTGTCATTTGCATACGGCCGAGGCTCGAGGTAAAATTATTATTTTTTTTTTTTCCATCATCGAAAACTTACTCACGACGGCGGAAGTACGTGTCGGAAGGACGCTTTGAACGGCCCTGTACTTTAATTCGTTGCGGGATGTGACGTTGGGGGTGCTTTAGAAAGTCAAGAGCAAGGGTGGAGAAAATGAGTGTGCCGGCACTGTGTTTGTGCGAAAAGAGCCTTAGGAACTTGCGTGGGGCGACTGTCGTACGTTACGGACGACCTTTGATCTTGGCTTTCGGTATAGTTGGGGCTTGGCTTAGCCTTGGAACACGGTTAAGGGGGGTCACTGTTATCGGATGACCTGTTGATTATTTTTTTTTATCGAATAATATAAAAAAAATATTTTCAGGGGTGAAAGGGTGTTAATAGGTCAGGGGTGGTTCTGGTATAGGGCGTTGGATGGGAGTGCTTTAATTATCATGTAATGCTTGTGAAGGATGTTATTATTATCTTGCAGTTTAATTATATGCTTTTAGGTGCGTTCAAGGGGAGGAAACCTTAAAGGGGTTGGACGTAGATTTGAATGGGGTATTTTCTTGTATTCGAATTTCGAAAGGGTCTTCCTTTTTTGGAATAAATGGTAGTGATGCTTTGGAATTTGGTAATAATGATTTTTATTTTTTTTTATAGACAATTTTTTTCTTTTTCTTCTCTTTTTTATGCCTTTCTCTTTGGCTCTCTTTCTCTCCCTCACTCTCTCTGGCTCTCTTTGACTCTTTTCTGCGTTACGTAAATGCCTTTTACGAATGCTCTACTGTGCTTCACTTCGATTACGACATTTTGCCTTTTAAAGTTTTAATTGTGGACTGTTACTCTTGTCCTTTGCAAGTAGAACAAACGCCGCGATAAATTACAGAAATTCCTTGAAAAGTGGAAAAAAAATGAAAAATTTTCTTTGAAAACGATCTTTACGTTAAATTACGAAAGTTTTGTATTTTATTGTGGATGTTAAGAAATTATTTTTTATTGTTATCTTTCGTGTTTCTTGACACCTAAAAATTTTTGAGTCTAGCGGGTTAAAATTTTTTAACTTTGTACCGACCGGAAGGTCAGTTGCGCTTTATAAAAATTCGACGTTTTTCAATTTTGAAAAGAACCGGTAACCAGATATTGATACTAAGAGTTACGTCGATGCGAATTTACACGGTTTTTCTTTTAGAATGCTACCGAGTGTTATTTTAGATAAATAAATAAAAAAAAGGGTCCAATCTAACGGAATTTTCGAAAAGACCCTTCCCATACCCTTTTGGACCTTTTATATCAACCCTTGGTGAACTTTTGCACTTACCAACGGGAAAGGACGCAAATCGCTTTTCCCGCCATTTTCTCTGGCCCAGTTCTCAATATAAACCCGAATTTCGATTCTATCAGACGCGTTGCCTATAATCAAATACCAAATCGATATTGTTCAATATTGTAGTTGAAAAATTAAAAAAAAAAAAAGATTTAATCTCAGGATTTTCTCCAAACGATGTACTTACTGTCTTTGAATACATTGCAAACAATGTTTTTTCCTAACTGTGCGAAATGCCCAGAATGTTTTTTGTCAATGTTACGAATTTAGATATTTTCTCCCTTGGGAAATTACCAGACCGCTGCCCCCACGTTTTCGTTCTATTTTTTTTTCGTCATACTAAATTTTATTTTTTTTCCCCCAAAAATAACCATTATAAAGCTCGAGCGTTTTCCAAGCAAATTAAAATATGTACGACAAAAAACCAAACAAATTATATCAAATTAATCAAGAACAAAAATGTACGTACGAAATTGATTGTCCGTAAAAAAAATTACTATTTTTTACAAACGAATGATATCAGACCCATTAATTTTGAAATTAAACGAAAAACTAAAGCCCGTATTCAGAACTCGCTTTTAGTGCTGATAGCGCGTTTTTAAATTTTTTCTTAGCGACTTTTAACTACAAGTGGCTCTGTTAGTGACTTTACGAGCGAGTTGTGAATTCGGGTTTAAGTCTCGTCGACATTTCGTTCGATCGATCAAAATCGTAATAAAAAAAAATTTCTCATTTAACTCAAAATTCCTTTTTTCCCCAATTTCGATCGCACAACCACGACCAATATTTGCATATTTCGCAAACCCAATACTTAATTTTACCCAGAATCAATGTTTATCGAAAAACGTGCAAATTTTCGAAAAATCCACAAAACGAGACGTCGCGCCCTGTATGAAAGCCAAGAACCGCGTATATTTAGGAACTACGTAAACATAAAAATAACGTAAACATAGGAACTACGAATAAAGGGAAAGATAAAAAAAAACTTTTTTTTTTACCGCAGACCCTCCAGTCTGCCTCCAGCAGCCGCAAAAAGGGGAGTTACGTGTTTCGGTCTGTAAACTTTTTGTCGCTTCGTTTCGCGCAGATCGAGCGAATAAGGGAGATAAAGAAAGTAAGGGTGAATTTCCAACGGACGACAATAACGTTATGGTCATTTTGGCACGCGACACCGTACACACTCCCAGTGCCCTCATTCGATTAACATACGTCCACGTATGTAACAAAAAAAAAAACACTTCGTGTCGCATTCAGCCAAATAATGGTGTTTCGTGACCTAAACATTTTCCCCTTTAAAGAAAAAAAATATACAGTAATAATATCGCGTGAAAGATTACAAAAAAAAAATCGCTAAATATAATAACAATATATAACATAATAAACATAATAAACAAAAAAATTCACGCCCTTATCGCATTGAAATCAGTCGATAAAAAAAAAGTCTGCGAAATGACTAAAATCAAAATTACCGAAAATCGACAAGCTGGTCAAATACGATTTTTCGAATTTCAATGAATAATCCAAATACGAAGATAAACAATTTATCGATTAAGGTTCATTTCGACTTTATCCAATTCGCGAGACACCCTGTACATCGGTTAGGAGAATACCGTGTGACGAATGAAAGTCAATACTGAGACTGCAATTTCAGATATTACCTAGAATTCACAAATTTGGTCGTGACTTAACGAAAATAGAATTCCATTATATAAAATAGCGTGCTTAACGCCATACGACGCATTCCCTTTGACGTATTAACGTCGAAAACGTTTCCTCGAAATTCGTACTTAACGTAAATCGAGACACGGCAGAATATATGTATCGCGCGCGATAAGACGATTTCATTGATTAATCGAGAATTAGGAGCTTTCGATAACGAATCGTTAATCCAGTTTCAGTGGCGAATTGAAAATTGGAAACGTGACGTGACGAAAGGACTTTATTGTAGGTTCGAACAAATGACCTTGATTTTATTGCGCGACGCGAAGAAAGCGTGAGAGAAATTTTTAATCATCTACCGTCACCGCGTTATCAGACGTTGCGTGCTCGAGATACTACATGCCGAAAGCACTGTTCAATTTTGATATAACATGTCAGATATGAGAAAAATTAACCCTAGTCCTAATTCACACATCAAAGAACTAATTTAATCACGCGTTATCTATAGATATATACAACGAAACGTAAATCGTAAAAATTCAAACTTTTTTTATTTAACCTTGAAAAACATCAGAATTAACGTTCTTATCGTTTCTTCTGTTTAACATAAGACGTAATATAAAAATTTAACAGACCAACAGGCAGTAGTTGATTCTTTAATCAATCTGACGGAAAGCAGAAATATTGTAACGAAAATACTTAGAAAACAGCAGGGACGCTTCTCAACGGGCGACAGACTCGTAGCAGTGGATTTTTCGAAATTTCGTCCCCGTCGCTATATGGAAACCCATTGAGAACCACATAGTAAAATATAATATATTTCATAAGGGGCCATCTCCATGTAACGTTAAGGGTAAATGAGTCCCCTGATTATCAAAGTTTAACGCACGTGCGACTGATTAAAATTTTACATAAAATGGAAACGATCATCCATTTATGTTGTACGTGTATATATATATATATATATATATTTCGCACGTACAGATACGCGACATGTACCCGGCAAAGTTTCGCGACCGTAACTGCGCAATATATTGGCACCGGTTTTCGCTTAGATAATAAGATTTATTAGGCATCCACCCAAAGCCCCGCAATCTGCCGCCACTATCTTTGCCTTCTCCAAATTTGCTTACAGTGCCAATCAGGGGCAGTAACCCTTGAAACTGTTTATCCCTAGTATCCGGGGGAATTAATGTCACTAGGAAGCAGCGTATGGAATAAACGATATGAAAATTGCTGTTTTTGTTTTTCTCGAAATCCTACTTTTCATTATCAGACAAATTCGTCACTACGACGTGACGCTTTAAAAATTTGTTACGCAAGTCCTTAGCAAGTCACGAAACCACTGCTGTACTTAAAATGTGCTTTAATCTACCTTTCTAGGTTGAAACGGGCTTTGGGTTTGACTTTATTTTTTATGACCCGGTATGAATGGCAACGCCCGGCGAAAAGCAAATTTGAACCAGCGTGGACTCCGTCGACTTCAATAACGCTACACAATGTCGAGTTAACCTTAAAGGCAAAGTGCTCGGCTTACATTTCGCGTGACCAGCAGCTACGCGAATGCGTAAAGAAGGTAGCTATTTGGAAACAATGGCGGGAATTTTGAATTTATTGTTTTCCATTGTAGGACTGTTTCCTTTATATTCCCCGCGGGGATGAAATTTTTTAAAATTACTTTGAATTAAAAATCTTTTCGAAAGTCCGTGTCACGGCGTCCAAATAATTTTGATATACCCAGTAAGCATAAAAAAAAGATAAAATTTTTTATCAGCCTGTTCGATAAGTTCGTCGATAAGTTTTTCAAAAAAAAAAAAAAAAAAAAAAAAAAAACCTGAGTCACGTTCGCTACTCTCTCAAGACCAGCCCCGTCCAAGTGGCCTCCGCTCAGTCATTGTGGATTCTTAAAAGTTGTCAAAACTCTCTGGATCCCGAAAGAAGGATGGGATGCGAGGTCGAGAGGTGACGAAGGAGAGAAAAAGACAGATGGCGCTCGTGACGTGCGAGAGGGACGAGGATAGATCGAAAATACTTGAAAACGAAGGTTAAAATGGCGCTGCCATCGGGAACGATACTTCGGACTTTCTTATCGCTCTTGATTCTTCGCGGGAAATGGCGCTGGAAGCGTGAGGGAACCGTAAAAAAAATTGTTTGTTCTTTTTCAAAGTTACGCAAGACTTTTTCAATTTTTGTTTATCTATGTTTTTTTTTTTTTTTTTTTTTTTTTCGTTCAACTTCTCGTGAAATTGCGATCGGTGCCACTTGCGTTAATTTCAGGCGCGGCGGACGAAGCCTGGAATCGTATTGCGTTACGTTATATATTGGCTGTTCGATTCTCAATGATTGAACAGGAAATTAACATTTACTCAAGTTCGTTTGCACTGCTGATAAAATGCAACATTAATCAATTAGCGCGTTTATATTCTCGTATTACCAATCTAATATATTGAGGGTGGGAAAAAAAAAAAATGATATTTTCTTAATTTTACATCAGAGAAATTATTACGCGCGTTAAACGGGTAGCGCGAGACTTTCGTGGAAATTGAGAAGATGTACGTAAATTTCCTTTTTTTTTTTTCACGGTTTTTTCCGTCAACCCTCGTTATGTACGAAGGGTCAACGAAGGGTTGATTAATGCGACCGTCACTTTTATATATTTTATTACACATTTGCACTAATAGTTTATTTTTTTTTCGTCACCCTATAACTAATAACGCGTACTTTTCACGTGTCTACTGTACGGTGCTTTTTTAAAATCAAAATTCTGTTAAACTGAAGAAAGCCGATCGACATGTCAATTTAATTTATTTTCAATTTTTCTCAAATTGCAAATATTCAGTCGTCGATCGCCCCATTGAGTTACCAGACACCGATGACCCTTGACCCCTCGCGATTTATTTGCTGCATGATAGAATAGACTCGATAAAATCATCCGTCTTAGTCCGCACGTGCGTTTCTGGGCATTTCTGTGGTCCAGCGGTTACGTCGATCGAGGAAGGTCGAAGGTCGAAAGTTCTCGGATATGATAAGCCGGAGATATAGAATCTTCAAGGGTCGGCAAACCTTAATCACTGGCTTTAACATATAAAATACAGATAGTTTCGCACAGCCGACGCCAGTCTACGGTTATAACTGATAATTTGGAAATTTCCAAATTTCAAAGTGACAGGCCCCGCTTGTTCAAATTGATTATCAGCATCTGATACCAGCCGTCCCCAAAGTCCCACGAAGGTCCAGATAATCGTTTCGCGCGACTTGATTAATGACGGTACCAATAAAATTAATAAATTGATTAATTATCCGTCACCGGGTATATAACTTTGTACGTCTCGTATGAAATGTTAAAACTTGTTAAAAAAATATATATATTCTAGGAATTTCACTCTTCTCGGAGAAATCGATAATCAGCTTGATCTTTGACCCAATTCAGGGGATCCTAATCATTCTTGATTCTAAGACTATATTTGGGATGATAATGGTCCAGCGATTTTCCAAACGGTCTGATAAAGTCATTTCACGCAACTTGGGTTAAGCATAAGACGGATGATAGGAAAAGAATAAAGAGCTTCTTGTAGGGGGAAAAAAAAAAATAGAGATTCTTCGGCGAACCCTCTATACCCACCTCGTGAACCCTTATCAACCCCTGTACGCATCTTGAATTTTTATAAATTTCATGCAGATATGGTTCACTTCAAAATTGATATCCGTAGGTCTTTTTCACTGTCAAACCCAAAATAGCTAAGCGTACATGACACCCGTTACTAATCTAAATAATAAAATTATATTACGTTTCAAAAAAAAATATAGCGTCTATCGCGCTTTTTGGTCTGCAGCTGAAATTCAACCCCTTTTCACACTTCCCATAAATCTCCCATGGATTTACGTATACGCCCGGGAGCTTATACCGGGCAGATAAAGTTCGATGCATTAAAATGCATAAAAGATTCGCATCGATCCGATACGCCATTTCTAAAATGTTTCCCCTCATACCACATTACATTCCCATACAACCCTCCGTTCGATTTCGAACGTCGTGACGAAGGGTAGGGAGGAGGGTAGAAAAAAAGAAAAAATTTATGAAAATTGCATTTTTTGAATTTTTACCATATATTCGCGTACACGTTTCGTACACTCACCTTATCCTTTACTGTATAACGATTACGCAATGGAAATGCATCCATATATATATACATACCTATAGGCACTAAAAGCACAAAATACTAATTTGCAAGTGTAATACAATTTTCACCATTTTCAACAAGAATCCAGTATTGATATCAATATCAGTATGCATATATATATATATATATATCATGTAGTTTAGGAACACTAGGGGGTGGCGATAGACGCTGGGGGATGAAACGGCAAACTACGGATATTAGCGGGGACCATTTCCCGTTATCCCGCAAATCGGTTAATCGCGTAGCCGAGTCGTTTCGGAGCGGCGGGACTCGGAGTCCCGTTGCATTGTGCTTCCGGGTAAAATGACAATAGGCACAGGTTGTTATTTCGCGTTCCTGCGCCATTGTACGTGACTTTGTTGTACGACGTCGCCGAAAAGCTTCGACCACCCGGTATACAGACAGGTAAATATATCCATAGACTGGAGGTATATGTATATCTTGACTGCACATCAACCCGTCTTTTAGACGTCTTTTATTCTCGAAGCGGCTTTTCCCCTTTTGATCCGAACGGCATAAAAGATTAATAGCTGTACTTTGAGAATATTGATAGTCGAATGGCTCTAGGGAAATTTGTATTATTGCATTGCGAGTTGGTAAAGGGATGCTAGGGAATTTTTTTTTTTCCAGTACTAAAAGGTATCGATTTTTTTCCCCAGCTTTTTCTCGATCTCTTCATTTTTTATTTACCTGACCTCCTTTCGTTTTCAAAATTCAGCCAAGACGGACGCGAGTAAATATCGATCTAGGGACTTTTACCTACTGAACAATATTTGGAAACTGATAACCATCTTGCCCAAGAGAAGCCATGAGCGATTAAAAGTTCAACGAACGCGAAAGCTCGTCTATTTATGTATTTGTTCGAGATATATTTTTCTTTTTATTTCGTAACTGTTACCAACCAATTTTTTTTTTGAACTAACTTCTAAGCCGTACGCGCTTTAAGAGCCACGACGAGAGATAAACATCTCAGGGCAAGTTATAAGACTCGATGCGATAACATTCCAAAAGAAATTTTGCTTGTATTTTGATAAATTTTACAATAAATTAATTTAAATAAATAAAGCCTCTCGTGGAGTTTTTCCTATCGGCAATCGATACCTGGTACCGTTTCTCAAAGTTCGCTCAGAGTCACCAAAGATTTCGAAAATTTTTGTAGAACTCGTATAAAAAAATTCTACACTTCAAAATTGCCAGAGTCAGACAAAAGAAAATTAATCTAGAAAAGCGACGATTCATTAAATATCCGTGACATAGCGCAGCCTTATTTTTCAATGAAAAATAACCGCAACCCTATGTCCCCCTTACTATACTAACTGCAATTCCAATCCGATACGAGTGCGATTCCTTGCAAGAATTTCAATACAGCCACATTAATTTCCCATGCTTGAGTACAGTCCAACGGGAAACTTCAGCCGATTAGACCTCGACGAATTCTCATGAGGACTTCACGGAGATCCCATCGACAATTCCGCGCGGCTTTCAAAGTTAATATAACCAGACGGTAGGCGAAAAAAAAAAGTGCCCATATATGCATACACTGGAACAAAGATAAAATCGTCTGCACCGGGAATCGCGAAACTATGCATTACTTTCAATGCCAATTGCAATCGCTATTGAAACGACGCGCGGAAGAGGATAGTTGAGCGCTGGGATTCAATTTCTGTCGTATGAACGCCTAAAATATCGAGTCCTTATGGGAATCGATATAGCCGCCTGCGAAAGCATCTGAGCCTCGGAGATTTGAGGGTTTAGATTGAATGACAAATTGCTTTTTAATCCGAAGTCCTGTTACTACACCCCTGGACCGCTCCTGCTTTTTTTTTTGTCACTGGTCAGTTGCACCAATTATTGGATCTTGTCGCTGGGGTTGTCGAGGTAAATAAAAATGTTTGTTTTCCCTCCAAAAAAAAATACACGATTTTAATTCAACTATTATGGTAATCGCGCACGGCTTTCAGATACATGGCTAACGAGGGTAAGTCAGTGCGAAAAATTAGTTTGAAAATTGGAGGGATGATTTAACTAAAATTTTTTTTGGGAAATTTGTATACATTTAATTTATTTGAATTCAGTGTTAAAGGGGTAACGCAGCTCGGATTAGTTTTTGGTACGGCTAATCGGTATTGCCTCAGCGCCGCTGCTTTGTACGGTTTTTAATGGCAGATTTTGCTTGATCTCAAAAGCGAAAGCATAATTTGAACTTCGATCCCTTTTAAATGGCAAATTAATAGAAAATAGGGTGCTTTGACGGTTTTCACGGATTTAACTGTATTCTTGATGGATTTGGAATTACTTTATGTCACAGTATATATATATGTATACAGGGTTATTTACGACAAACGTACCAGCTGAAGTTGGTCGCAAACAAATAATTTCGTCAAACAGAACAGGGTGGTATCATTGGAAAAAAAAAAAGTTTATATCACGAGCCTCTCGTTTGTTTAAGGTCAAAATATCTCGATTAGCAAAATTGTTTTATCGCGTCAAACTTCAACTGGTACGTTTTCCATGAATAACCCTGTATAACTATCTCGATGATAATCGATCGATAATGAAAAATAAATAAATTAAAAAGAATTTTCGAAATTCCCATAAGACTACAAACCACCTATTACGAACTTAGTTTAACAATAGCGAAACGTGACGATAAAAATATTTTTCAATAAATTTTCAGTCATTTACTACTTTACAATCGCAACTTTTAATTTTATCAAACCTCCCGATCCGCGGATAACCCAAATTCCCGATTTTACGAGAATCTTATCTTTTCAACCAAATCCCGAAACTTTACGATAAATACACATAAATACTATAGACAGTCCCTGACATAAGTTCCACTTTCAGGGGCCATCTCCTTGGGAACTTAAACGTAAATATATATATATATATATATATATATATATATATACAATCTATTCATCTTATAAAGGCGATTTCTATGTGTAACTTTGATATACACGTGATAAAGTGAAAAGCAGGTGAATCGATTTTAATGAAATTTATACCGTTGCAATTGAAATATCCAATTGACTTTAGGTACAAAAAACAGAGTATACAGGGTGTCCAGAAGATAGAGGGACATAAGTGAACACAGAGAAGATAATAGAGCATGATATACGCTTATATATATATATATATATTATATATTATATATTTATATATTATAATACGCTTTTTTTTTCTTGTAGAAAGGTGAAAACCCAGAACAAGCTGTTCCGTGGGAAATTTAATATAGTATAAGTTAAACGTGGGCGTATTCATATATACATATACATACAGATGTTTACTTATAGACATTTTAATCATTAAACCGCGCGACTCTCACTGCGTGTTTTTTTTATTAATTCGTTATTTCATCAATTTGAATTGCACGATATAGACTGTCGTATATATACAGCGTATAGATTTCACGCTTTGACAACACTTTGATATGCCGACTATATTTCTTCCACATAATTCTACATAATAATTGAAATTTTCGACGGGTAGTCGCCAAACGTATTATCTTGATTGATTGCATTGTCAATAGGATTCTGAGAATACTCGATGACTGTGTACGTCGTTTTATTCGTTATTCGATATTCCGCAATGTTATTTTACCTTTGACCTAAGAGCTGCTACTTTTTACGGTAATTTTGAAAAATTTAATTTAATTTATTACGAAATTTATGGTTTTGTTTTCCGTGCAATTTTATTTTTGGGCAATTAAAGATGAATTTGAAATAATTTTTTTTACATACGCTAATAATTAAACCAAATTATTATGCGGAACGATGTATCGCGGAGAAAAAAGTGACTGGCCAAAGAAATGAATAATTTTTGAAAATGTCACATTTTTCCCCAATTTCGACTCCTCGTCGCCCAAAAGTCAAGTTGAATTTCATGCGTCGAGCCACGCATAGCGAATTTCCCTAAGATGTGAAAATTGCCTTGAAAGGGGCACTTTTTTATCTAATAGAATAAAAAAATGGGTACAGTATTTTACAGAGGGGTGGCAAAAAATGGTCCTTCAAAATATTACTGTAAATTAATGAAATTGCACTGATAAAGAGGATGGTAATTGTTGCTTTCTACTGTAATATATACTACCCCACTTGTTCAAATTTTTTTTCCATCCCCTCCCGGTACGCACTGACTGATAACAGGTCGAGCAAAGGTTTGATGCGAATCAACCAATTAAAAGTATTTAATTTCGGGCGCACAATTTATAGCGGTTAACGAACGAGAGAGAAAGTAATTCGTGAAGGAAAATATCGCGAAATTTGAGCAAAAAAAATGGTAAAACTAACGAAAGTCGAAGTGAACGTGAATAACTTTTTTTTTTCTATTTTTCCAAAAATATAACTAAAACTCTGCCGTGACAAGAATAATACAACAATAAATTCGGTTTATCATGTTCCATATGTGATTACAAGTTTACGAAATACGTGTAAGAGCATATGGGAGGAAAGACTGTATATTTTTTAAGCGGGTAGCGTGAGAATTTCATTAAAAAATGTTTTTACGCAATTTTCGTCATCCGACATTTTTAATTGCGCGATCGACATGAAAATTTATCGAATGTAAGAAAAAAAAAAAAAAAAAAAAGATTACTTTCAGTACAAAAAATTTTTCGTGAAGTTAACCTTACGTGAAATCGACGATCTAATTTTGACAATCGATCGAATCTTTCGAAATTTATTTGGAAATCGATATTGAAAAAAATTAATTTTTCATACCGTACGTATTATGCGTTCCTGCGAAACGTAAAAAAGAACATTAAGCTAATCGAATAGATAAATTTTCCAGAAACAAGGAAAACACTCAACACACGTATATTATCGAAATTTATCACAGCCTCCCTCGATCCTTCGCACAGAAATTCTTTTTTGGATCTGAGAAAAGATAAGAAATAATTCTACGTACCGTTCGGCAATGTAAACGTTATCGCGAGTTATCGCGTATAAAGAAAGATGCAAAAATACACCAAAGTATCAGCACATATCCGTAAAAAAAAAAACACCGTGACAAATTTCACATTTTTTTAACAAGATCAAACATTTTTTGCTTTAATTAAAAAAAATTATTTCAACTTCACATATCCCCATTCGCGTCAACGTATACCAAGTGGAATGGTGGGACAATGAAATTTCGATCACTTCGAGGTAAAAACTCACCGGTTCAAAATTTGCAGATTTTTCCACGTGCTTTTTTTCGCGCGCGAATTTCACAACACGCGGTCGTCAGGCCAAAAACGCACCGTTAACGTTACACAGCGACGACACCCGAGTTACCCAATTTCAGGAGGGTTGCCGAAATATATTTAAGGGACGCAGACGAACGGGACAGGACGCGCGCCACGACGGTACTGCTGGCACCGAGTGATGCGTCGCGACGCCCAGTGGTACCGCGCTTACTCCTAGACGCCGACCCTGTCATCGCCGATCGCGAACTACTGTAACAATTTTTTTGCCATGCAAATTGGCACATCGCAATTAAAGACGAAATCGAACCCCAAGGTTCCATCGTGAAAACCGCAATATTTTTTGCAAATAAAAATTATTTTAAAAAAATTCAAAATATCATTTCAACCAAAATTTACTCCTCGGTGTATTTTTTACGTTAAAAATAAACATTTTCGTGTAAACGATAAATTTAAAAAATTTTCTACCGAAACTACACATCCAATACGAACGGATGATCCATCATATACGTTTGTATTTGCAGACCTATAATGATACAGATAGCGCACGGCAAAAGTTATTTACGACGGGAGTCGAAGAGCGCAATAAATCAACCTTCAGAAACAGAATAATCAGGGTTAATTAAGTCTTTTTTCCCACGTTTCTTTAATTCGACTGTACTAATCAATAAAATTTTAAGTATAAAAAAAACGAAAAATTATCATCCCTACAAGCGTTAGATATAATTAGCCAACGAAAAATCAACTCGAATAAACATTAACCTAAAATCATCGAAGCGATCAAATCCGATTGCCGTTATCAAAAATTTTCCATAAAAACGTTATTTTTCGTTTATCACCATTTTCTTTGTATTTCAATAATCGAACTTTCAAATCACTTCGATTTATGTCAAAATCTACGATATACCCCGTTCGCCATAACAACGTGCCCGGCACTGGGTCCTTGTGCGGATTTGCATATATCAACTAATAAAAAGACCTTATTAGGTCATTATCCAATAGAATCAATAGAGCCAATTGTTACCGTACATTTCCCCGCCGTACTTGCAACGAACGTCAAAGTGTACGTAAAGTTAATACAGATAAAACATATCTAAAAAAAATTTAATTACGGCGTAAACAGTACGCGAAATGTGCGAAATTCATAAATTTTAATGTTTTCCTTAATCTGATCTTAGCTAATCGCTAATCCGCTAATTACCCGACAATTTTCGGATTCTTGTGTTCGAATACTTGTACGAATTCATATATACATTTTATAGGCTACACATATGACAGCGTATATTGATGTATGATAATCGTATGTGAAAAATTACACACATATATATATATATATAATATTTGTAATATATATATATATGTTGCATCGATCATCAAAAATAATTCGTACCAGTATGTTACAATGTAAAATTATATAGTCGTAGGTCAGTACTAAGTTGCGTATGATCAGAATATTTGCAATTACTCTTGCATACAAACTGCATTAGTAATTTTCCGCTGCACTCTATGAATGAGGACTAACCACCCGTGTAACGTTGCATAATACTTGCGTATCTATTGGCAACGCCACTAATATATACGTATAGTGAAAACACGTGCGAATTTACTTTCGCAAATGCAGAAAAGCCACAGTCACGCGTCTCGCATATTGAATCAGTCCCAGTGGACTAATCTGATAAAAATGTTAATTTTCCACACCAAACCCCGGCTTAAAATTTTCTCTTTTGAGTAAACAAGAGCGGGGCCGGCTTTCTTTTCATTTTTTTTTATTTACTTTTTCTTTCACAAAAATCTCACTATTTCATTTTTCTTTTACACATTTTTGCATCCTGGGAGTCTGCATAGGAGATGACGTGCATATGCATAAGCTTGCTGGATTACTTGAGTGGTTTATTAATGATTACGTATAATCCTATGCATAACCATATAACTGGTATATATGTATATGTTTAAGTATGAGTAATTTTGAAAATGAAAAAAAAAGATTTTTTTTCATATATAATTACATCCTTTTGGAATTTCCATTAAGATTGAGGTTGCGTAAGAGCATGAGAAGAATTTTAAAAAAAATAAAGTAAAAAAAGCTACATTTTATTATCGCGCGCTTCGAGGGCTCCGTGATGGGAATTCACTTTTTTTTGGAATTCACATTAAACGTATTTTGTTATTTCGCTACGTCCGTGGATTCTGGATGGTTTCTTGATTAAGAAAAAAAGGAAGAGAAAATTAAAACGTGTTCCCCAAGACAAAAAGATTTATAGAATCTTCGTAATTTCCCGCAGCGCGAAATTCCGACAGGACCAATTTGACGCGTGCACTATTTTCGAAATAACTAACGTGCCCACTGATATCCGGTGATAAGAAAAAAGCTGTCCCATTTTGCTCAACGATCTCATTAAATTTTAACGTCTTCCTGCCGAAACGCATCTGGCTAATTATAACGATTCAAAATAAATTTCAGTCACATTAACAGGCGAATCAATTTTTGAAAATTTCAGCCGATACACGGTGCAACGCGTTGCGATTACGAAGTATCGGGAATGCGTTCGTAAAACTGAAAAAAATTTCCTTCGATTCTTCCCTTTGACTCCTGCAGCCAAAATTGTTCCTGCTTCCAGCCGAACAGCTGATATACGATAGATGAGATTATACAGGGTGGATAAATTTTCACATTTGAATCGACTTTGAATATAAAATTACACAAAATTGTCAAAAAATTGCGGGTCAGACTGTTCAATTTTCAACCGATCATACAGAGTTAGTCCTCGGTGTTAATTAGGCCGCCCTAATCCCAGGAGTAATATAGCGCGATAAGTAACCGTAGGGTTGCCTCAGTTTCCCAGGTACAGTATTGTACATAGATATACAAAGCCAAAGGTGAAATTACAGCCGCCTTTGCACCCCCCCGCCCCCCCCCCCCGGAAAGTCCGTAGCCGTTAATTGCACGCAAGATTGGGTGTCAGACTTTAAGGAATGACGTCATCGGCTTAAAAATCGAAAGCCGTGCCAATGAGAGCCCAAGAATTTTGACGCTGATCGTGACGTCACTCCCTGCCTGTCGACCAGAAGGAAAAACTTTCTTCCTTAGTTTTTTTTATCATTTTTCGGCCATTAACCTCGATCGAGGCAAATTTACGCTTTGATAAAACGTCACCTCGTTCCCACCTCGTTAAGTGGTCAATTATCAGCCTGACCTTCCTGAGTATTTGAACTCCGCCCTGCGTGGCTGTAACATTTATCGGGGCTCGCCCTGTCACTTGAAATTTTGATTTGAGAGGTTTTCCAAAAAAAAAAAAAAAAACTTCTTTTTCATCCCCTAAAAAAATGCATGTCAGAATACACAAAAAAAATTTCGATCGTCACGGCGCTCTCGATCTATCCGTACTCCGATTGGCTGTCGGTGTCGTCACTCGCTGACGTAAAGGTGCAGTTTGACAAATAGGCCGACAGCCTTCGGGAAAGCGTCGATCGACGTTCGTCAATGACGAAGAATGTTCAGATAAGCCGAGTTGGATTTTACGATGGACCATTTTGAATGATCTCCAAGAGATACTCAAACCCGACACAGACTGGCGTGAGGGTCGCAAAGTAAGTTATCGATTTCAGAATTTACCCGAATCGTCGCCTCGAGATACTCGGCAGTTCCGGGGAAGAAAAAGTTCAGGTCAATTAATTGAAGCCCGATAGATTTATCTCCGCGAATGGCCAATCCAGCGTAGACGTTGAAATCGAACAATGAAAATCGGGATGCTGCGGGAAACTGTCAATCTTCCAACGCAACGAGTTTACCCAAAACCCACAAAATTACTCTTGCCGTTCGCGGGACGAGCCGTACATTTTTGCCGATCAAAAATTACCACCGCGAATATCGAGACACGTGAGTGCCGTCAAATTTTCTTTATCGTTTCGTTCGTTCATCCCCCAACCAAAACCACCCTCTCCTCCCCTCTAGAATTTATTCTATCCGCCTATCGCGTGTTTCCAAAAATAAATTCTCAGACAGGTATAACGCGCGGGAGCGGATAAAAAATTGCCAGCGAGAGAGGCCAGAAAGGAGGCGGATGATTTCTTTCGATAATTTCATCCCTTAAATTATAGGGGTTGCTCCTCTCCTGATACGTTTACATTGTTTGCAAGGGTAACTATTGTAAAAAAGAAAAACAATCCAGTCTACATCCAACCTACAATTTATGCGACTAAGTTTTCTCTGCAACCCCTATTCCACAGACACACACACACACACACACACACACACACATACACACACACATATATATATATATCCGCAAAGGTAACAACCAACATTAACCTTCGACGATCTAGACCGAGAACAGGGCTGAATCCTTTTTACACCCTTAAAAATTTCTTCTCGTTTCTCCTCCCTCAGCCCCTTTCCATTGTTATTGCACTTAGCTCGGCCGATCGAAGTGCGAGTGGATTACAGAGAGATTGCAATGATAATGAAATTATTGGTGCTTTTGATCGATCCGTGCCGATGTCATACCGTTGACTATTCATGATAGCAATCCAGTTGTGACGTTGACGGGCTGCTATGGTGTTTGTGTGGAGAGGGGGGGCAGTCGCGAGGGGAGGGGGGGGGGTTAAAGAGGGGGAGTATCAGCAACCCACGGAATCCTTCATAGTGTTGGACTCGGAGGCAATTTGATTTGCACGTGTATGAGGGAAACGAACGGCTCGGGTATTCCCATATGAACTATCCCGTGGAAATTCCGTGGCGTTCAGCGAAGAATTACGTATCGTACGTGCGGTAGATCGTAATTGCATATTTGAATTTTTACGCTTGGGATTTATCGAAATTCGTGAATTAATTATAAATGAAGATATGGGAATTCGGCAAATTCATTGCGCTGCGAGCGATCGCCATTTTTTTTTTTTTTTTTTTTTTTTTTTTTTGGAAGAAAATGTAGGAACGTTTACGCGGGCTAGGTGGTAAAGGAGGGGGAAAATAAAATTTTGAATATTCTCGGTGCAGCTACGAGAGCATGTTGTACGGAATGAAAAGAAAAAAGAAAATTTCTGTATTCCACGAATATCGCCATGGAATTTGTCCCCATAACTGGTGGCGGTCTTATCGATAAAATATTCGTCATACCGAAGCATATTAATATCGTTAAAATATTTTCGATATGAGAGTTCCGTAGATCTCTACTTTAACGAAGGCCAGCGCGTTAGACTTTTCTAGGGAACGGCGGTTATTGTCACGGGGGGTACGGATACTTTCAAGGGTGGCGAAATGAGAATGGGGGGAAGGTGGAGTCGCGAAATTGTATGATTGACGAAATCAGAGATTAATAGGGAGATGCTTAACGCTATGGTTTTAGGCGATATCAAAATCATAGCGCTAATCATTGTCTGCCGACTGAAGAAAATTTTACTTGGGAATATTTGAAACGAGACGCCTTTATAGTGGAGGCGTGTAACGTAGTGCGCTCTAGCGGAATTGTTTGGAACTAAACGTAAAACTTTCCTTCTGAAAATACGCATCTTGCACTCGAATTTAAGATTACAAAAAGAAATATCTAGTCGATATCTGATGAGCGGACCCGTTCTAAGGGTTGCTCTGGTAACCAGCGGTAAGTTGCGCAGAACGTCTGCCCGCCAGACTACGCGTTCGCGATCACGTTCAGCTCGGCTGTGACAGGATATGCATTATCAACGGAGGCGATGATCACGAGATCCTACTCCCGGACTCGCCGCTCCGTTTTACGCCATGTTTATGGTATCGCCTAAAACCGTAGCGTTGTGCATCTCCCTACTCATCTCTGCTAAAACCGTAGCGTTGTGCATCTCCCTACTCATCTCTGGTATCCGGTGGTATTTTCCACGACTGTTCGACTGCGCCATCTGGCGGAATTCTTTAGAACTTGCCGAGCAAAGCTTTATGAACGTTTGTAAATATTAACCCGGTTATCTGTAGACCGAGTTACCGACCGACATGTCAAGGCTACGAATAATATTTTGAAAGATGGTAGCAACTACTAGAACAATCAATAAAATAGCAAAAGAACAATTACAAACAGATCCGTAATACTATAATTTTAGAAATATAAGGAGAGCTTCGGTATGGCCTCTCGCGCAGAGACGTCCATTGCGAGTAGAAAGTGAAGATTGAATAAAGGAGTACTTACTCACCACAGAATCCTCCTCTTCGATGAATAGAGTCTGGTCCTCGTCGTCCTTTAAGTTTGTATCCACGTTTATAATTCACAGGTACACTCCGTTTTTCTTTTCTACACTCGAGATCCGTTCACGCGACCACTTGACGATTCGAGTCGATTAATTTGACACTGGGCGAACTTTCGGATACAATTTCACTTATTAATACGCATTATTTCGCGCGACAGAGAACGACTGATGCGTTTACTTAAACAGAATGATTTACCGTGTTGTTTTTTTCGGAATTTTAGGTAAATAGTAAAGGGTACAGGAAGAGATTGCGTGAAACGGGCTTAAAAGGCCTGTGGCTGAAAGGAGAAAGATGACAATGTAAATAGGAAAGAATTATTACGAACGTTACAATCAACAGAAAACAAAGCCATAAGCCGAAGCTCGGGCAGGATAGACGTAAGGAACCGCGTTCTTCGCCGGAAGCGAATCCCGTTAACCGTCGATCAGCGATCAGTGTTCTTATCAGAAAGTGATTAGAAGTTACCAAGAAACTGCAAGTGGACCCATACGCCAAGTGTAATAGCACAAGCGAACGCAGATTGACGTGACTGCTTCCCTAGAGTCCAATAAGGGATGTCGACGCCAATCCATGACTTCCCAGTGCTCAAATCGTTTTGGCGTATCTACTGCGAAATTGACAGTGATAACAAAATGATATCACGAACAAGGTATAGTCTAGCAGAAGAAATAGAGAGAATATCTAACACAAAGAAAGAGTGGTCGCGCTAGAGAGAGTGGATGATTAATTGAATATATCTTGGCAGACAGATGAGAGGAAATCGCGATGAATTAATAATCACAAAAGTGATACAAAGGAAAAGGGGGAAGGGGGGAAGGAAGGTAGAAAGGAAGGACGCGTTCAACAGATTTTCACAGACGATCGGTTCTCGGAAGACCACGGAAGACTGAATTTCGCTTTAAAACGTACATGTATATTCTTCCGTATACCAGTCAGTACCCCCTCCTACTGGAGTGCTGATCGGCAAGGGCACCCTCCTACGGGATACTTTAGGATTATAATTTTGAATAAAGAGCATCGACTATGCCTCTGGCAATTGATCCTCTAGGAGATATAAAGCTATCAAAGCAACAAGAAGATTAATCTTGCCGATCGGTGCTTAGCAATGGTCTTCACTCTGGGAACTTCACTTGTAGGTAATTCTCATAAATAATGGGTGAAATTTACATTTTTATTTTCAAAATTTCGTGCCTTTGCTATACCAAACTGTTTTACGAACTACATGAACTACTAAAAGTAAAAGGTTAAAAGACGAACGATTAGGTACTACTTGGAAGACCTAAAATAAGACATAAGGTTTCTAAATTTTAATTTATTTTCATCATATTTTTACAACGACCCAGTTTACATGACTTTTGATACGCGTGAACACAAAATGCGGACCGTTTCATTTGGAAACACTCCCGAAATATCGAGTTCGCGCCGTGATTGGAAAAAAAAACAATAGATTAGAATTAAAATCCTTTGCCGATAGACTCCAACCTATGTACAATAATCATTTTGGAAAAATCAGGCAAAGGATTCTCTTAAATAGCTTTAGGACTTGCTAGAAAAAGACAGAATATCCATTCTTTCAGTTAATTTAAAAAAAACCATTATGATAAGCGTTCAACTATTTTCGAAAATACTGCACATATCGATGTAGATTAATTTTATAAAACACAAAGAGCATTGGCTTGTTTCCTATCAAAACAAAATTGTGAAAGAGACACAAAGTTCTTCTGAAAATCACAATTATACAAGTCCATACCGTTTCTTAAGTATTCCAAACGTTTCAGCAATTTTCCAACACGATACGTCCGCATGAAAAAGAATGGATATCAGTAAATAACTTAACGTTAATTCCAAACGAAAGATCGGAGAATCTCAATCCAGCAGTATCTTCAGAATTTCGGACATCTAATGAACCAAAACGGATACTTAAAAGGATTAAAAATTGTCTCGTGAATCGAGCTGCAGTCAGAAAAGAAGTATGCGCGCAAGTATCTATCGGTTTCGAAAATTGTCATATTCGAATTAAAAAAAAAAAAAAAAGAAATATTATTCAGCGAGTTCAATAGTCTCATGTAAATACGATCGATTGATAACTTCCCGAGCGTAGTCAATATTAAAGTTAGGCGATCTCGTTCTAGCAACTCGCAGAAATTTGCAAAAGGACAAAGGGATTCATTAATTGATCAGTACTTGTGCTTGTGCCTGTGCTTCCTGGGAGATGGCGAGGGAGGACTATTCGCTCTGTGCTTAGAGGTCGAGGTTCTAGGAGGTGGTGGTGGTGATAGCGACGGGGATCTTGCACGTCGTTTCCTATCGCCTCGTTCGCTAACGGGTGATCGCCGGTTCATTCTTGAAGACGAAAACTGTGGCGACGGCGTTCGCCGGATACGTGGCGGCGATGGAGTTACTGGTGCGCGTTTCTTGTACGGCGAACGCGATCTAGGACGCTTGCTACGTGGTGATCTACTTCGAGATCTACGAGGAAATATGTAAAACCGTAGAGTGATCGTTATCAAGCGGATAAAGAAATATATTGTTAATGAAATGGTCATTTTAATTTACCTGTATCTACTGCTACTCTTCGACGGCGGACTTGGTGAGTTTCGCCTTCGGTCTCTGTGATGTCCTGGTGATTCCGGTGTTGTGCTGTGCTTCTTCTCTCTTCTTCGATCGTCGTCACGATCATCGTTCTTCAGATCCTTTAAATCCCTCTCCGACTGCAGAGCGTACTGTGGATGATAAGTTTCTTTAGATTAGTTTCTGCGTTACCTTGGGCTTTGTTTTCTAACTGACCTTTCTGATAAGCTTTTTTCGATAATGCTCAACCTGGCCTTGAATTGTCATTCCAGATTTTAGAGTCCTTCGACCACTCTCTAGTTCATCTTGATATTGCATTGTCTTCACTTCGATTTCACGTAGCCTGTTACGTCTCTCCTCGTTGTAATCGCGACCACTAAAAGAGAACAAATTTACTTTATATATCTCTGAGTTAAATAAAAGAAAAGCTTTAAAAAAAAAAAATCATTCTACAGATTTAATGTCGCAATTGGATAGTATTAAATAAATTTTTATATGTACCTGGAATCCATACTGGCATCCTGTGAATTGGAGTCATCATTTTGACCCAATTCTTCCCATTTGCTAGTAGTCATTGCCTGGGCCTCGACCTTCATAATAAATTGATAAATATAAATTGAAATTGATCTAACACCCAAGATAGGACTACGCAATTATTTTTGAAAGACTAAATTATATATTTGAAGAGAAAAGTTTTTTTTTAAGTATCTAACCTGATCAGGATCAACGGTTTCCCATCTTGAAGGTACAAAACCTGCAGGCATCGATGGCTTCTTGTCATCCTCCTTATTCAGCGTACCCATGTTATCATCATCATCCATAGGTATCCCATCGATATCTTCATCCACTAGTATATGAAAAAATGATGAATTAATAAAATTCCATAGCAAGTTAAAAAACTTAATGGCACTCTAATCGGTCTAACAATTGTTGATCTTACTTGGCACTCCATCGATATCATCATAATTAGTTGTCAGCTGCGGAGTTAAACCATGCTTCATAGCTCCTTTGAGAAGAGCTGCTCCATCCAATGGAACTCCATCCAAATCTTCACCAGCATCACCATCCACATCGGACAAGGGTGCTCCATCTATATCTTCATCATTCTCCGGCTCTGGCTCATCCATCTGAAATTATCAGTGATTCTCATATGCATCATCTAGCAATATTACAAAGCAGAAGATATAATTTTCACTCAGGTTTAAAAGGTGCATGGTACGCAACAATTAAACATACCATAACAAGACCCAGGAATGCATTCTGTAGCTTAACGAGAAACTCTCTAGGATAAACAGCCCAGTCCTCCCAAGCTCGAAACATCCTCATCACGCGAACCTTAAAGCCCTCAGCTTTGAGTCTGCTGTCAAATTGCTTATAAGCTTGATGGACTTCATTGAATATATCAAGTAACCTGGTCTCAAATCTGATTTAAAAGTATTTAAAGAAAGAATAAAATATAAAATTCATGTCCATCTGCACGGCTGCAATTATTATTCAACGGCTTAAAAATAATTCACATACGCTTTCCTGTAGATGGTAGCATTGGTCACCTTGACTCCACAATTGTGCAAAATATCGGATATCAGGTAGAGCCGAGCAATTTTCTTGTTGGCCGGAGTTTGCAAAATCCCAAGGGACTCTGAAATACAATCGCAAATTTCTTCGGCTGCCTCCGCGTGTTCGATGCAAAAGACCATCGTTTCGGCAACTTTTATCCGTTCCGGAGAAATATTTCTTAAGAGATCTTCCAGACGATCTCTCTGACTATAATTCAAAAGATAGTCATGAATAACAAGGCACGCAATCTCACAGATCCAATAAACAAACCGGACGTACATAAATTTCTCTATCCACAAGTGAAGCATCGATGCTGCTTTAGAATTAATATGTAAAAGAACCACAAATATCCACTCAATATAAATTACCTGTTTGACAAGCTACCCCTCCTAGGCTCCTGTCGTTCCTCCAATTCTATTAATTCATCAGGCATCCCCTGCGTCCACGGATTAATAGGCGGAGGCCTCCAAACGCTTCCACCCTTAAACATCCTGAAATCCTCGATTCGCCATTCTTTCTGGCCGTCCCCTTGCAGAATAGAATACAATTTCCATCGATAGTACGTGTGGGCGGGCGAGTAGTTCTCAAACAAGAATCTAAAACGAATAAAAAGATTATAAATCAGCGCGCGAAGCCCGAACGTAAATAAGGTTAAAAAAAAAAAAAACGAAGAATCAAAAATTCTTACCTAAACATGGGATTGTTAAGCTCGCGATTCATGATCATCGCCTCGAACATTGGGCCTTCGCGAATGACGAATTCCACCATTCTATGTATCAACATGACTAAGTTCCTATAACGCACAAGACCGATTAAGGACTGCCCGAGCGCCCGGGTATTGGGATGTGCGCTAAAAACTCGAATTACGCTCCTGACGACAGTGTCGTAAGACCGCGACCACATACTTACAGACAAAGTCGGGCTAATCGTACTAAGACTAAATACCTTTCCGTCGGAATAACCACTTTGACAACGGCATTCTGCAAAATCTGTGAAGATGCCACGGAGCGATCACACAGTCGATCACAGTGCAACAGAGATAGTTGACAGTCAGGTGTTTTGGCGCCGAAGACCAATGCCAATATTTGCGCCCCGGGTGACACAGAGAGTACGGACGCCGATGAGCGAACACAACACAATTTGTAAAGGTGGATTAGATGCTGCCATTTTTCTTTTAACGCTTTTGTGGGGACTCATTTATTTTTTTTCATTCATTCATTTCCTTTCGTTTCATTAGGATTTGTTAGTCACGTTATCACGATACAGTAGAGAAAAGTCATTTTACGTGTCTTTGTTTTTCGTTAACGTTAAATACGTCCCTTTTTCAGATTTCTTTTCTTTCAATTTCACTCAATAAATACAGTGTGTCACTTGAGGATGCTATTCGGAACTTACCCATTGGTTTATGGAGTAAACACTGTTTTTATCAAGTCAGGGTCTTGCGGTGCAACTTTTGTCTTTTTCTTTTAATTTTATTTAAAAATTCGTTTGGAAGGAACGTTGGATTTGCTCGGTCTTTGGTTACTTGACGTTTCATAGTAAAAATTAGTTTCTTGCACTCTTTTGCTCCCTCCAATGATTTTAAACTTGACGAAACCTTTATCTGATATATTTCTTAAAGATTTATCCAAGCGCTATAGAGATACTGACAATCGAGCCAAACCAAAGTTTCCGTACTAAAATTTTACTTGCACAGACTTGAATTTATTGGAATGAAAGAATTCGAAAAATATTAATATTTATCCCCAGTTAATGAGTTTACCGAAAACGATCCGCGATATCGAAGTAATAATAATTATCATGAACAGAAGTATATTCAGGACTAAAAGAAAATAAATGTTTAAACACAAACGAGGGGGCGAGAGATAAGGGTGGAATCACAGTACTGAATTGATTGGCGATCGGTAGAGATATTTGAGAAAAAGGCTCTGAGTACTTTCTAGCAGAAGAGAATGGCTTTACCTTTTCAAAGTTTTCCTTCTCCTGGGGGTCCGCGCTCTGGAGGTTGCGGATACGTGGTATCTGAGATTATGTTTCAAAAACATGGTTACACGGGTTCCGGTGGTGATTCCGATGGAATGTTCATGAAAATCATTATTCAGCATAAGAAACAGTTTTAAAGTACAATCCTTCGCGAAGAAGTTAACCATATTTTGGCCATACTCAATAGAAATCACCGGTACACATACTTGAGCACGAACATTGAGTATTGGGGTTTTTGTAAATATTTTGGAAATCTCATTTTCCAGACTACGTTCACGTGAGCTAATTCAGAGATGAAAAAAAAAAAAATACATTATTTGCAAGAACTTTTACAAACTGAAGATCAAGGATAAATAAAATAATCTTTTAACAGATATAATCGCATAAGATTACTAATCATCTAAAGTATTTTAAATTAATACAAAAACCCCAAAGCTCACTTGGCCTGATAAATCAATCGACCAGTCATCCCAGAAGCTCCGATGAGGATTTGAGTACAAGTATCAGTCCCACATCGATGACTTTACATAATGACAGTCTACGAAAGACAACCGGTTGTCTGAGTCATTTAAGAAATGACCATTGCGATAAAGAAATCGCTAATAAGTTATTTACGCCAAGGGATGTTATCGTAAGTGTCAGTTGTAATAAAACGAATTCAATTAGAACTGCAATTGAGCGCTTTATTATACGTGCTCCTTTGGCTTTGATTAGGTGTACCTTGTGTCTGTCGCGGCGATGCGGCTGGGCGTTAAATGGAAGACCCGAAGGAGGCGGTGGCTGCGTGATTTCCATCAGAGCCGGCGGAATGTAAATTGGATATGGCGGTATTGGCACGCTCTTTCCCCAACCGAGTTTCATTTCGTATTGCATTATGTCGCGACCTGTGATTGAATGAATTTATTAGTAACACAATTACCTTGGTTTACATCTTCAAAAGGATATGATAAATGAAGAGGGATGTACAGTTTAGGCAACGAATACATAAATATCACTCACCGTTAAGGTTTTTCAAAGCCCTTTCACCATCCTTGCGACTCATAAATGCCACAAAACCACAATTCCTTTGTCTAGCTTTTTCTTCGTCGCTACGGGGCCACATAATTTTTATACTCGCCAATGGTCCGAATTTCCCGAATATTTCCATCAATTGTTGTTCTGTTATCTGGTAAGTTTTTCAATATTTAAAGCTGTGTTCAGCAATACATTTCGAGGCAAGGATTTTGATAATAGGTCGTAGTAGACACGTACCTTTGGATTCAAATTTCCCAGGTATAAATTTGTAGTATTAGGGTCACCGTTGTCAAAGGATCCATCTATAAATTTTGGAAATATTATGATTTGCTCGAAAATTGTTAAGGTACTGATACAAACCGAGAACGTGAATTCTGATATCTTTTCAATAGTAATTTTATCATGTAATTCAAGGAACGTTTCTGGTGTTGTCTAACATGGAAATTTATGGACACCTTATGCATTTTATATAAATATGTAAATGTAGGGACTGGGATATTACCCTCATAGATCAGAGATAGGAGGTGGGGATCGTCGATGAAATTACGCAGGTTAGCCTTTCGCGGGTCCGGATAAGAAGATAAACCACCTATCGAAATTGCTATTAGACTATGGGGCTCTAACTTATTTTGACCATGAACAAAGTACTGCTGCTCATTATTTAAAGTATTATTGATAATAATTTATAGACCTCTACTCGCACTGTTTAAATCTTTTTCTTGCACAAGCGGCTTTATTTTAATCGGAATGGAACCAATTCACGAGTAAGTTACTTATAATAAGAGAAGCTAATGTATTTACCTTCGACACACTTCAGAGCTGCCATCATAGGATCTTCGGACTGTGCTGAGATGACAGTTTTAACAACCCCTTTGTATTTGTGCCTTTCTTCCCGCTCTTCTTGAATCATCTTCAATTCTTCTTTGAAGAGTTCCAGATTGCTCTTCTTCTTCTCACCTTCCTTCTTCTTCTTTCCCAGTCGATCAAGCTTCCGCTCGTTTGAGCCAAGAAGCCTTGCGTATTCCTGAGCTTGCTCAGCAGACGATCGACTATCTACAAGCTCAGAAATTTTTGACTGGGGCTTGTAAAGCTTCCCCTTTTCTCTTGTATCCTCCTCTACAAATTACAAAAATATTGGTTTTACGATGAGACAAAATATAATGTTCTTGGAAAGATATCAGCCTTTTTGAATTTAGTAAAACAGTAGAAATCAAACTTTCATTAAAATATATTAAAATATGATGTTTTCTTACGCCTTTTGCCTGCATCGTATGTTCCTGCTTTGACCCAGACTTTGCTTGTTGTTTTGTTCGGTGTTTCTTGAAATGTAGCAACAAACTCTTCAAAGGCCTGCGGATGAAAAATACGGTAATTGTAAAATTGACTCATAACTATTCATTTATTAGAATACTGTTACATAATTGGTTGAAGTAATAAATCCTAAAACTATTCACCTGAGCAGCAGCTTGTTCCTGCTCTTTCTTTCGTTGTTCTTCGAGTTCCTTTTTGCTCAAAGGTCTCTTTCCCATTGTACCAATGGAAAATGCCTTCAGCTTTTGCTCAGCAATTTGCTAAAAACCAATTAAACCATTCAATTATCCTAATTCGCTAACAGTAATTACAGCGACATAACATTTTATCTGATTCTTAAAAGGTATGAGCAACATAGTACTGTACCTTCATAATGGCCTTATCCGCCATTTCTGCGATTGTAAAACCTAACCTAAAATATTAAAGTTGAAACAATAAAATTTGATGTAGCTCACGAGGAAGAAACAAAAAGTTTCTCTCATCTAACAAATCGGTTTAATAATTTTTAAAAATGAAATGTACCGTCAAAAAATGCACTGAATCTGCCCCCTTAAATATCACTTAATGAATCGCAACAGAAACGCGACGTTGATGGGAGAACGTAGATTAATATCATGCTTTGAAAATATTCACAAAAATTATGGAAACCTCCAGTAACTTGAGTTCTTCAGCAATATTCATTTATGGAATAAAAAGCTCCACAAAGATTAGACAATTACGCGATCAAACGCCTATTGCACCGCAATCAACCGGAATCTAATGAGACTCGGGAGATGCGACATACTAGGGACATTTAAGATATTGAAATAACGCGCGGAACTAGATCACACTGCCAATATAATATTTTTTAACCAAGGAGAAATGTCGCTTATAATCCGTAATAACACAAATTTTGCAAGTTTTGCTCAACATCGACTATCTAGCATATTTTGCAAAGTTTATAATCATTTAATTATCACTTTCAAGGAGATTCATTTGAAACAGACAGAGAAATATGATACGGTATGTTCCATATGGATCGAATGAAAAAAATCACCAGACTTTGAGTGTCGACACGTTTGCCTTTAAGAAATATCGCAGATACGTCTGTAAATTCGCATTATTAGTGTCGATGCACACAACGTGAAAATAAACATACGGTAGAATTGTTTGTGCTAGAAAAAAATACAAAATATGGGGCACAATCTTTTCGGAACTATATTAATCGCGTTACCGTCGATCGGGCAAACAGATTCGCACTTTAGGGAATTTCTTCATTCAAATATTGGTAATCACACAAATTCACCGCAATCCTCGAGCACAAAATATGGCCGAATGTTTTGTTTGCGCAGGAAGATGGTTATGCCGCGGAGCAATGTTTATCGTAATTACATGGCATAACTGAGAGAAAAAGCGTGCTGGCGTGAAAACCCGCGCATTATTAATTCCGCGAAGATGAACGCGACGAGCCTCTACGTGTCGACGTGTCGTCTCGTCCTGCAAGCCGACGCCGAGGATCCCAACTCCTGGACGGACTTATACAGGCTAGTTCCTTACCTTAGGCAAAGTTTGAGTTGCACCGTCTGTTCAAATTTATTAATTGAGCCTCACACACCAACCGAGACAAACTGCCAGCATCATGTATGCCGAGGATGTCGTGGTGGCCGTAAGAAACTCAAGCCTTCCTGTGGATGGTGTAAAGATTATGAAAAATATGTGGAGAACGTGCAACTTCGAATACTTCTTCAGTGTTATAAGAAGCTTTGCGAATATCTTACAAGTACTGCCATCTATCGCAGTCTGGTCGTCTCCGTAGCATCCAACTCTGCTAGCAATGGCACATCCACGAGTGGAGCAAACAGTCTCATGGAACTGGTTCAGGAAGGTGCTGGATTTAAGGATGAATTCAAGAGCAATGCTGGTCTCTCCAAATCTGCTTATTCTATTTTACCTTGTGTTTATACAAGTACTACCTCTACGCAGACCCAAGCCAATTCTGTACAGACTACCGAACCTACTCCACAAAACGTACCTGGTGGGTTCTGCCAAATAGCTTTTTGTCGTACTCACACAGATTTAGTATCTTCTGATCTATTTCCTGGATGGGAACTACTTTTATTTTCCATCTTGTAATGTTCATTTCAATAGTATTACTAGTCGCATCTGGTGTTTATAATAGCTGGAGTACTTACAATCTGTTTATTAATATCGCAGATAAAACATTAAAGGATTTATTGTCTCTGACACAGTGTGAACCTACAGAAAGTATTTTAGTCTTTTATAATTCTATAATAATATACGTGTGAATATTTTATAATCAAACAAAATTTCTCACACAGAGTCTCCAGCAATCAGAACAGTTTCAAATGGCTCCTCTATATACTCAGTGATGTATGCTGGTTCTGGCAATAAAATTACTATAAAGCGCAAAGCTGCAGCCACAACAGCAGAGGATACGGAGATGGCACAACAAGAGGCAGATGGAACATCACAGAGCTCTGTAGGAGGGGTAAAATGCATTCCACCTTCCCACCTTACATATGGGACTCCCTCTCAGAAAAAGTCTTCGAAGGGCAGCAAAGTAATTTCAATCGATATACAGTTTGCCTCATGCCTTATAAGATAGTGAAACTTTCAAGTAATACTTCTACTGGAATTGAATCGTATACAATGTTGCACGAAATGTCTGAATAACCATTACTTATAAGGTATAAAATTACAGAAGCAAATAACTATGTACTTACAATATTCACCGTTCATATCGTTTGCACTAACCAGTCAAGAAAAAATTCAAATTAACCATTCGCAACTTCTTCGGTCCCATACCAATCATTAACACGAAAGTTTTTCAAAACGTTAATAATAATGCCATACTCATAAATCTCAAACAAATCTCAATATTTTTTTACTACAAACTTTCGTGTTAGCTTATTACTGCTGAGTGCTACTCTTTGAGCATGCATATCGATACACTAATTCTAAGCTGCATCTCTCTATCTACTAGTCTTCGGGCAGCTTTAAGAAACCCCGATCCAGTTCCACCAGGAGTAAAAGAAAAGGATGCAGATGTGGGAATGCAACTGCAATACCTGGCAAGTTAACTTGCTGCGGGCAACGATGTCCTTGCTACGTTGAAAGTAAACCTTGTATTGAATGCCGATGTAGAGGATGTAGGAATCCCCACACAGCGGATGGATTGAAGGTATTTACTTACTTATTTATACTCAGTTCAAACTTCTTACATACCTGTTAAGTGATTCTTCAACTGCACCGTACATTGGACCCAGATAACTGATTAGTTGCACTACAATATCTCTGTTTCAATATTTTATAGATTCGACCTCACATACCGGAATTGCACAACCTGCAATTGCAGCTCTCTACGCCATTAGACTGCGACTCGTTAACTTCAGATCCTCTGACCTCGGTCCAACAGTGTCTTTCTACGTCGCCAACGACGATTCAAGTTCTCAATGTGTATTCGACACCCAGGCTGGACATTGACAACGTTCCCCAAAACCTGCCCGCAGCACTTCTCGTTGGAGAAGATGCTATGGTGAGCACAGAGAGCGAAGCCGAGGACAGTGACGTTCAGATTGACGTGTGACGACGTATTTGAGGACGCCAGAAGGCGTCGCCCATTTATTCAGACCCATCAACAACTACTTCATCTTTTTAATCGCAATACGAATCCAACCAGTTGAACGTGATAAAGTGAAACGTGTGTGTTTTTTTTTATCATAAAAGAGGAAAGAGTATAATATCCAAGTTATAAGAGATAATGCCGATACATTAAACATTTACTGACCAGTGTAAGAAACAGTAACAGAAATCAAGAAGAAGAGACAAAGATGGAGTACATTAAATAACAGTGTTTGATCATAACGATGGTCTGAATTTAAGTAATATAAATGTAATCCGATGACGGAGTGTAGTAAAAGAAAGAGATGACAAACAATTTGCTAAATATCAGTGATGTCTATGAACAAGTTAGTAACCAGTGTCGAGTTTTAATGCTAGAGTGTAGCGAAGAGAGAATATACTGATGATCTGTCAGTCATCTTTAGAAAATATATAGAGACTTATTTCAAGTAACGTGATTCTTAAGAGTGTAAATGAGATAAGGTGACTTAGTTAGTGGGACGATAAGCAATTTGCAGGAAGTGTAAGGCATGTTTTGGACCATCGATTTACCTATTGGTGTTTAAGCTTAATGACAGGTTAGTCTGACTTCAAATTAATTTTATCCTTCGGAGTCTTCCAAGGTTTAAAGTTTGACTGTAGTCGGAATAACTATTCAGCCCCAAGGGTCATAGATAGGAAAAATAAAAATAGAACGAATCAAAGTGAATCAAGGCAAATTGAAATCCATAGTGCTAGACTGCCAAACATAACGAGATGCGAATTGAATCAGTTTAACGTAATAGGATAATATACGATAGCTAAGCAAATTAAAGGCAAATATTGAGAAACGTAGTCAAAAGTGGGAACGATTATGTTAACTGGATTTACCGTTGATATTTCTAAACGCTGACTCGTTTGGATCAATACATTTTTTTTTCTCTGTCCAGACTCTCAACTGTACGATACATTATTTTTCTTCGTTATCTTTTCGTCATTAAAAATCATCGAGATACAGTATTGAACGTTACAAACGATCTCCGAGAAGATCGCGATAAATTACGGTTCTAACAAGGAAGGACTCGTCGACTTTGTCATATTTTCCGCATCCGTAGAACTTTCAAGTAAACATGCAGTACGAATCATGAATTAATTGTAAGTTTTTCATATTCATGACAAAGCCATTAATGGATTCTAAGACGATCGATGATACTCAATCATAATACATAAACTGATCATTCGATAGTATCGTGAGAAGACACGTTTTAAAAAGTTTAAAGCAACAATTAATAATTGAAATAGGTTACGCGTGTTCTCGGATAGATTCACAAATTTCGTACGATAGCAATTTATAAATGTTATGCACGTACAGGTAATCCGTAATTGTGGTAGTCGATGCATTCGAAAGTACAATTTTTTTATTATAAAAGAAAAAAAGAAATCACGTTAATTCAAACTTGTAAATACTTCGTAAAACAATAACAAGACACCCTTACGTCGTGTCAAGATCGCGTGAATCTTCGTTCCGCGCGAAACGAACAAAGAGAATCCCGATTTGAAACGTGGCATTATATTATGTTTCAAGAGAAGCAGCGTTCCATTCGAAAGCACCAATGCTTTTAGATAAATCTCTACCGATCTATTGGATCAATGTTTTCACAACGAGACGCCACTTCTCCGATCACACAGCTATTGCCGATTATTCCGCGTTTATATATTATAAAGTATAGTATATATACATTGGTTATATAGAGTGCGACGTAATTTCATGAGAAATTCGAATCCATTCTCTACCTAATGTTTAGGTAAATCATATTTGTAAATACAGCGCACCGTGCGCGTACTTCATGATCATTGTATAAAAAAAAAAAAAGTACTACCTTATATCAAAGACTTGTAGATTATATATTTCTAGACTAGACCACGTTCGTTGAGACTTTGAGAGCCGGAGGCGGAATTTTGAAAGATGTAAATACAAAAGATTGTTCTTTGCGACGAGAGAGAATAGAAAATACAGAAAGAAAAAAAGGGATACGCGTAAGGTTAAGAGAGCGAAGTTTAGTGCGTTCCGTTTATTTAACGAGCAGAGGGCGAGGAGATTGGAGAATGAAGCGCGTTAATGAATAATGATTAATCACTCTCAAACACTAGTACAAAATTACTAACAATTGGTGTGTAGCGAATTTTAGGATTACAGAAGAACGAAGCTCCCGTGGGACCTGTCGAAGTTAATGTATTTCTTGTTTTTACATCCTGATTGCCGAACGAGCTAACGTAAAGGAACAGTTACGTTTATTGTCGTGTTGCGTATGCGATTGCGAAAATTAATAATTATCGAAAATCATCATTCTCGGGCAAACTTTGATGAATTAAACTGAAACTGCGAGGATCGTACATTTTTTGTAGAATTCAAAAATAAATTACAATTTTGCAATTACTTATTCAAGGTGTATCTCGATTTTACAATGCTTGCTTCAATTTGAAATTTGAAATACGATTCTCCTTTGACTCTTGATTGCCCGCCTTACTGACGCGCCACACAGTCTCATTTGAATTCAATAAAGTGCGAAGGAGAATATAGCCATTTCGTTTATCTATTTAAAGGAAAAAAAATGACATCTCTTCAGCGTAGTGCACGTCATGCGGATTATTAATTTATAAAGCCTATCTGTGGTAGTAGCAAGTAGACGCTCTGTCCGAACGATCAATGAGACATATTAGAAGTATCATGTAAACGTACGCCGATCGTTATTCTAAATACGGCCAACGGAGGACACGAAAATAAATTATTTAAAAGTTACGTAGTTTCAATGAAACGCTAAAAAAAAAGGTATCGGCTTGATGAGAGTAATATGTCTCGTTGGAGTCGGAAGCTTAAAACGAGGCACTACTGTTTCGAGAAAGAAAGAAAGAAAGAAAAAAAAAAAAGAAATACAGTTATTCGTAATGTCGCACTTGTAACTTACCTTTTAAGAATTAAGCGCATTCTACACAATGTCGTAATATATATAGAGAAATAACGAAATAAAATTATTTTACATACCACACACGTCTGATATATTTGAATTCGATAGATACTCGATATTCGATTGATTTGGAAAGGCAAAAACTGTGTTACGTTTCTATACGCAACGAGAGGGAATATTCCGTCTTTGACGTGTATTTACGGGAAAAAAAAAAAAAAAAATGAACATATTCTCATCGATAAGGTTACGTGGAATGAAAAGATCTCAGCAGCTCATAGAATAATAAAATGTTATATTCAAATTAATTTCATTCGTAGTTTTATTATCACCTAAACGATCAGTCATTTAATAAAAATGGTACAATGTTCTTCGAGTCGAGTTGCATTTCGATCGGTTCAGTGATATAGGTACGATCGTTCAATCGGGCGAGTCGGTAGGAATTAATACGAACGCGATATATGAAGATAGACATCGTCGTTATCATCATTTTTATTGAGTCGATTTTACGTATCGCGTATGGGGCGTTTCGCGTGTGACTAAAGTCTTATTGAAAAGCATCTATTCAGTTTTACTATAGCTCGTGCAAGTTTTTCCTTAAATCTGATAATGCGCAGGCGCCCTTTGCACATGGAGGAAGTGACGTAAGCGAACATGTGTATACATATTTTTTAGCAGCGTCAATACCGCTTCCGCCTACGTTTCCTCTTGGAAAGACGAAAAGCTTTCTAATCAAAATCTCCCGGAAGAGACTTAATTAAAAAAGCGTTGTTTCCTGAGTTACACACAAAAAAAAAACAATCTTCGATACTTCTAACAGTAAATTATCTAATCTGATCGGATACGGAATTTGGAAATTAGAAACGTATATTTTTAAAAATCCAAATATTCCCGTTGCAAAATATTCACGAGGAATTACAATTGAATACAATGACTGTACTGCGTAGGGAAAATTCGAGATTGTTAATTTAAAAATTATTAACGTGACGAAGGTACAGTCGTCTCTTTTCCGGTTCGCGCATGCGCCTTTGTTTCTTCAATGAAAATTCATTGCTTCTTCATCGTTTTTTTTTCAGTCCAAGTTATACAGGTAAACCCGTACACAATTATTGCTATGATTCGAATTTCCGGGCATGCTTGTCCAGTGATAATCCACGAGTTACTGTTAAGATTAATACAAGCACGTTTCTTATAATTCGGCTAAATTTATCTTCGATCAAACCACGAAGACACTTGTCTTAAAGCTTTTCTGCTTTAATGGGGGACTAATGGATGAAACTTTCCTGATGACTATTATTTTATGTATCGTTAAATAGCAGGACGGCTTAAAATAACAACAATGCAATTGATGACAAACCAAAAAAAAAAAATCATTTAAAATTACTTATGACCCAAGCACTCTTATCAGCTGATTTTGTAACGACAGTCGCAACGTACAAAATCGAAGAAAGAAACCAGTAAAAGATCATCAGAGGACGAAGGTATATCCGTTCAAGGAGCGCTCGAGTAAAGTTCTAAAAGCCATGTCGATGGACATTGGTGGTAAGAAAAAGAAAAATTATATATTAAAGCGAGTCGCGAGGATTTCACCATAGACTTCACTGAGCAAGAGTGGAAGCCACGTGAAATTCTTAATCGGTCAATAATAAATCCTACTGTCATCGTTAAAGAGGGTCATTTCTTAAATGAAATATTCGCAAAGCGCAGACACGTATGTGTCTTCGATGGAGAAAATCAGCACGTACTCTGAGCATTCTTAGACCGATCAGAATAATTTATAAGTGGTCGGATAGCGCGTCGGTAAGCTCCTACTCAGGTGACGTGCCAAATGATCCCAACCCAAAGTTCTTGCCACTTCGATGCACTTCTCGTCGATCTCCTTCAGCGGTTTCTCCTCGTAGTAACGAGCCAGAAGTTTCATGTAACGTCCATGATGTCCGTTAATGTACGAATGCCACAAGGAGAGTACAATTACCTGAATAAATAAAATAATTTCTTAAAGCCGTACAATTGAACGCAACAATAAAGTGTCTGATAAATATTTCTCAATGAGCATGTCTCGGCTAGAAATTATTAATTTACCTTATTGTCCGTCACTTCGACAAACTTCTGAACGTCTCTCCAGGCGGAAGTGACGCCTTCGAGTAAATGCTGATTCGATCCATCCCCATCGCCCTTCTGACGTGCGCTGAGATATAGTCTAGCCAATGCGCAGCCTTTCTTCACGAGGGCGTCGATTAAAGCATTCTTCTGCTTTTCCATGGTCGATTTTATTTTTGCCGCGTCGGAACGCTGATCGTTTTTCAGGCCATAATACGCGAGTAGTTTCTCTTGATCGACTTCGGCGATTACGTGGTCGGCCACTGTCGTGATCTGTTTCGACTGTTCTAAGACAGTTTCCGTGAAATCATCGTGTGGTACATGGCGACGTGCTTCGGCCGAGTCCAAGGATGTCAGCATTGACGTGTACAGGGGCAAATGATCTGGATACGCAGTTTTCAGTTCTTCGTACAACTTGGACGCGTGCTCACCCGGTTCTATTCATTGTAATGTCCAGAATTAATGTTCAAAGTTATTGGATTGTTACTTTAAATGATCATGAACCTATCTCGTAATTAGGTAATATCATTTGAAAATTATTAAAAAGAAACATGGTTAACATGGTTCTCCAAAATCTAGCTCTTAAGGATATTCATCGATATTGGGGTGTAATACTCATTCTGCAAAATTGACATTGACACACCGTCAAGTACAAACTCCAGGCTATTGACAAATATATTAACCATCGCTGAATGGCTTTAAACTGTCCTTTTATAATTTATAATAAACAGATTAAACAAATGAAAATGGACAGGTTAATCAGGGTAAACTACCAGCACGCCTAACGAATATATGACATTGCAGAATGGCAAGCACGGAGTTAATCATTGGGATTAACCAGCTGGTTGTTAACGTACGTAGTGTTAAAACAAAGTAATGCCATCGGAAACAGGAGTTTATATGAACACAATAAAAACATTGGCATTCACAGCAACGAATAATTGCGAAAATTAACTTACTTCTTGATGGAGCTACATAGCAGATCAAATCCAACATAAAATTCATTTGATATAAGCATAAGAATTTCATAGCCAGAACCAATATTTCTCAAAGGTTACATTTCTTTGGATGTGTATAATAAACTCGAGAAATATTGAAAACGGCCGTTTGCAAAATTAGCAAAGCGTCAAGTAATAGATATCAATTTATCAGTACTCACCCATCTTAGCTAACCAGCTGCATTTTAGGTCCCGCAGAGCCTCATTGTATTCGTCCCATTTCGTCATTTTTTCCTTCTCCGCCTTGCTTGACTGATTGTTACTTTTTTTAGGTGCCTCCGAAAGGATATATTTGAATTGGCGACAATCCACTTTCTTTCCTATGTCATCCTTACTAAACGTTATTGTTCCTTGGAGGTAAGTTCCCAGCGTAGCGCCTTTTGAGAATCTTTGAAGCAAAATACATAAAGTTGTTATTAAATGATTATTCTTGAAAATGTCTTGTTACGGCAAAATCATAAAGCCTGTTATCTGCTTACTAAAGCAATGCAGATTGAAGTTCTTTTCAAATACCGATTCTTAAACATTAGCTTACTTTTAAAAACAGAAGAAAATAGTTTTAGTGTTTGTCAAAGTTTAAGTAACGATTTTAATTAGACAAGATCTAATCTTTGCATTTTAATCACCCTGTAGAGAGACAGAGAGAGAGAGAGAGATAGCCTGGTACTTTACCGATAACCAGCATGCGTTATTTGTCAATTGTAAGGTTTTTACAAAATTGCACTACCGAAGATGCACACATAGAAAGGAAAGCTAAAGCACTTTTTGGTATCTACTAAAAAAAAACGCACGTAGAAAAATCAATGAAAATTAAAGGACACACATTCTGTTTTTTGTTTTAAAGTTCTTTTAAGAAAAAAAAAAAACTTCTAAAAAGAAGATAGCAAGTGTTTCCTTGATACAAAATTATATCAGTGCACCCGTCAAAATTGAAAACTCATACGAAGGGACATTCGTTATGTAATTCATTTGATTTGTTTACCAGAATTATTTATGTTTCTTTTAATATTTCCAAAAATTCAAAATAAGCATCCTAGCCCCCTGTATCTCATAGTTCGTCTTAATACTCATTGTACTGTATTTCCTATTATCTACTAATCGCCTGAAAAAATTATTCAAAACATCGAATATTCACTTAAGGAACGTGTGTCCTTAAAAGATCTCAAAGCAAAAGAAATATCGAGAATACTACTGCCAAAATAAAACGAAGAATAAGTATTGACTAACTTGTTCTCGGTACTTTCACGCAAGATAAAAGAATAAAATAATTATATCAATACACTACATCCAACTTAATCGATCGATAAAACAAAAACGATTTCAATTACATCGTCCAAATCATCAACTTACTTGCTCTCGTTGGACATCGGCGTAATGTAGAGTGGAATGACACTGCCCGGTGGCATTGAGGCAGTAACCATTTTCTTTCCACCTACAAGGGCTTGCGATTGACTGGCATAAACTTCCAAAGTAATCGGTGAGCTAAGCTTTTGATTGAGAAGCAAAGCCATCTCTGTTAACTTCTCGAGCAAATCCTTTTTCTCATGTCGGACCTGCATCTTCAAAGTATAATCTCCCTTGTCCAGCTTAGGAACGGTGTACTGAAAGATCATGAAAAAAAAAAAAAATAAATATTCAACTCAAGCTTATAAATCATTCCCACTGAACAACGATGGCAATTTGTCAATTAGAAGATTCAAAACGATATCGAATCCGGATATGATAAAAAAATACTTACTTTAGAAGGATAAGCATCCCCGCAATAAACAAGCTGCTTGTTACAGTCGTAAATCATCCACATTTGACTCTCGTATTCACTTTCATAAAGCAAATCGCTAAGCAGAGCAGCATTGGGCGTCACTTCCGTGCTCTTGGCTATGTGGAATGTGTAGGTCAATTGCAGTTCGTAAATCTGACGAGCCGGTGGGATAACGTCGCGGGCACGTAAGGGCGAAATTTTCGAATCTGTTGGTCTACGGAGAGATAAGAGTCTCTGTACTAAAACGATGAACTCGTGGAGCTGATTAAAAATAGATTGAAAGACCGCCAACGTAAATAAGTAATAATCAAGTGTACATTTTGATTATACACTTGTTTCTCACCTTAAAACCTGAACGGATGACTTTAAGGATACATTAAGAACGACTTCTTCGTTTCTAAGAGAACTTCGTAATTCAAGGCGATTTATACCATCTCCGGATTGCATTGTCAGATTTCCATTGATCAGATGAATTCCATGAAACTCTATACAATAATCTATTAGCATATCGCCCAAATTGGCCCAATACTTAGCAATCACTACCTCCAGTATCAATCCACCCTGTAATATATAAACAGTGAGACTCTTTGAACTAACACGCGGAATTGTTCAGTTTACAAAACGATTTTTGCGTTTTACCATTGATCAATGTCTTATTAATTACCTGAACGGCAAATCCTTGAACAGTCTCCGACTGAGACGTTACGTTGACCATTTTGTTAACTTCGAGCGTCTTGCAGGCCATTCGAGGCTTCAGTTGAATCGTGTGAATAACGAATCTACCGTTCTTATCCTTCTCAGTGCTTTTTATCCTTAAAACTGTAAACAATTGGGATAGTGACTGCGTTCTGATTTAGGCATTTTTAAGGAATTCTTATTTTAATTACCAGCCCACGTTGCGTCGTCGGGAACGAGTATAAAATGCCGTTGAATAGTATTTGGTTTGAAAGAGACGTTCGAGAATGATAAATCTGGGAGCACCGAACTCTTTGGCACAAGTGACGGCTGTACCGCGGTTATTGGAATTCGAAATACGGGACCTTTCTCAATACTTGTTACGTCATAGGCACGAATGCTATAACAATAATTACCATACGTATTAAACGATAGAAAGATATACAGACGTGAACGACACGATGACGAATCGTTCGCGTTTAAAATGGATGGTATTATATAATAATATTAATAAATAAATTCCTTACCAGGTCGTATGAACACCTTCTGGCAAATTAGCACCTTCTATTCTAACAGCAAAAGCTCGCGGCATATGCATCAAGTCCAAATGCGTAGGAAATTGTACCCAGGTCTGATCACAGACCAACGACAGTCTTAGATTAAAATCAATCTTTCTCGAAGGATCTACAGGCACAAATAAATTATACGATAGATCGATTGATTATAATTTTTACAAATAAAAACTCTCTATGTATTACCTGTGTTATCGCTGTCAAGAAAAACCGGTTCCACCGCGATGGCGTAATCCTTTGGCCGATCTATGACGCCATTGCGAATGTGTATTCCCTTGGAATTATTGAGGCCACAGTTAATAGAGAATCTAACGTCTCTCTCCGGCGATTCCGCAAACGTAATCAAATTCTCGAATGCTCGTTCGACGTGCAGAAGTCCAGCGCCTTGCGCAAAAGGATCTAAGCCATCTACAAAATGCGCAGTGTTCTCGAGCGCCCTCTTTACACTGTACGGAGAATATGCAATTCCTTTTGCAAGGAGCCCTGATATGAGAACGGCTGAAAGACAAAATATTTTCATATAGATAAGAAATATATAACAGCACTGATAGGAGTATACTTGATAACAAAAATAGGTATGTTAATTGAACAATTATTACACACCTACTGCTCCAGTAACATGAGGACTGGCCATACTGGTTCCATTCATCAGCTGACACTTTCTTAACGTAAAATTCGGTACGCTAGTGATAGCTCCACCAGGTGCACAAACAGTTATCCCAAATCCTCCGTCGATCGTAGGTCCCCGCGATGACCAAGTGAATGGCATTCCTGGCATTTTTTCCCGTAGAGAATATTCAGCTACCATCATATCCGGCGATACGTACGCACCGACTCCAATGACGCTGCTAGAGCTGATATCCGGTGGAGTTCCTGAATTTTAGTTTATCAGTAAATCGTCAAGGATTCAGTGGTTAATACAATTGGCATGGTTAGTACTCTGAAATAATTATTTACCAATTGTGCACAAGGCTGGTCCTAAGTTACCAGCTGATGCGACCCAGCACACTCCATACTTGTCAATGACCTCGTTCATCAGGTCTCCTATTCTACCAGCGTTTGACCAATGAGCATGCTCTCCGTAACTCATATTGATAACGTGAATCTTCTCTTTCCGCTGCATGACACGAATTATCGCTCTCACAAGGGCAGTACCAGTTTCCATCGTACCGATACGACCGTCACCGACAGTCAAAGAAATTATTTGAGCACCAGGTGCCACTCCATTCATTTCTGGATTTTCAGGGAAATAAGCTGCTGCTATGGAGGCTACGTGTGTTCCGTGACTTGCTGTAATTGAAGGTTATTATATTTTTTGTACCTGACTGTTATAATGATGGTATTTAGTTGGAATAGGAAATTAGATGTTAGACACGGTTGGATTTTAATGGAACGGTAATGGAGAAAATAATGACACTTACAGCACATACTGACGATTTCTAACATGTTTCCGTCATCGTGAACGTTGATCGTGATATTTAATTGATCATCCTGAGTCAAAGGAGCGAATTCTCTGGTTATGGAATATTCCCCAAGAAAAACACCAGATTCAAGATTACCTTCCTCCGATGTATCGATGCAAGCTCTTTTAGGAAAATAGTTATTTGATAGTGAAATGTGTTTCTTATGCGAAAGCTTGTTAGCTTTTTTTTATTCTTATTTCTCTCTTACCTCCATATTTCACCATCGTGAAAAACGACGCAGTCATACGTCGGTCCTACATCTTGATATTTTTTTTCTGCATTAGCCAAAACTTCTACTCTTGCTTCCAATTCCTCCTTGTCCAATTTCTCTTCTGCAGTAGAGGGCTGTGGAATTTTTGCTTCAAATTCCTGTTGGAAAGTTATAAGAGAAAATTGTGGCGCTACTTTAAATGATAATGAAAATATAATATACTCATTGATGTTTGTACAATATGGAAATATTTACATTATTTGCGATTGCAGTCCCTGATAATTCTTACAACGCGCATAAATCTTATATGTTTTATCAATGTTTTATTCTTATCGCGAATCACCGTGATTACATAAATGCAATACATGAATGATAGCAAATGTTTATTTTGGAGAAAATAAAAGAAATTTTTCATGAATTTCATTATGTGGCCGAAGATAATAGTGAAAGAAAGTCGCGATTATTTTTAAACCTTTTTCTATGAGGCAGAGAATCGCCTTTCATTCCAGTGCATGTGTTATGCAACTGATAGACACACGTCCTTTAATTAACTGCCAAAAACAAATATAGCTAAAGGTGTGTGAACCCCAGCATAGATAGCATTGTGAAACTTCGGCCTGATCCAATTGCATGGCTTAAGGAACGCTTAAGAATACTATCTTTAAACTGAGCCATCTAAAAGTCTTACTACTCCATTTGAACGATCGATGAATCAGGTATACGTATGTATATATCAATGTATTCACACGAGTGACTAAAATTTAAATTAATTTCATTAATAGAAACTTCACAGCGGAGTCTTTAGGAAAAAAATAATATTAACTTCTTTTCTTTTAAACTCACTCTTACATTTGATGTTACACTTGAAAATGTTTGAATAGTTACCTGTAATTGACGGGTAGCCTCAGCCAGGTTAGTTTTGTGTCCATCATCCCAGAAACGTTTCTTTCTCTCAGCTTCAACTCTCTCCCGCAACTTTCCAGGATACAATGTAAAGGCATTTTTAACACCGATGTGGTAGTCCCCACTAGGATTGACCCAGCTGGTAGGAATCTGTAATAAGACTATTTATAGAATCCTGTATTCCAGAATAATAGTAATCAAATTAAGAGTATTGAATCTAATCAGTCTTCTTTTTAAAATATTACACGATTATTTAGTCAAGTTACATTACTATTACAATGCTCCAAAATAACTGGTACTTCCAATCCCAATAAAGGTATTCTTATTAAAGTAAAATATCATTTCCTACGCTTATAATAATTATAAAATTTAGGACTAAGCAAAAAAAAATAGTTTTATTAGCTATAAAGTTTACCTTTAATTTACGCCCTGTGAGACCAACAATGGTTTCATTCTCAGCTTGAACAACCTTGCTGATATCAACATCACCAGCACCACTGCAGTCATACCGTTCAATAACCTTTGGCTTGCCGTCTGTTGTTATCTGAAAATTTCCAAGTCCAAGTGATTAGAAATTGTAAGACACCTGTATATATAATAATAAACAAACAATCTGTTTTCATGACGTAAATTAAATTTCAATTATGGAGTTCCAGTGATCCATGTGCCTTACGATTTTACAATTATTAAAAAAAGATTTGCAGTTCCTGATCATAATAAGAAACAGGCAGAAGCATGTTTTTAATATAAGAAAGTGATACAGATCGACAAGAAATAAAAACGAACAATAGTAAAAGTCATATATGAAGTTCTATATTCAAGATGACTAGTGCATTTTCGTATAAGAAAACGGAAAATTGCGTCATCGACGCTCTGGAAAATAGAAAAGCAGTACTCAGAGAATGAAAGGAGCAGATACGTGAGAACAATTTTAAAACGATCAATAAAATAATAAAATACAATAAAAAGGTAAATATTAAATTATTACCTACAATTTTCATAAAAAAAATATAAAGAAACATTTTTAAAAAAAAGAAGTAGACTAAATATCTTACAAATATTTAAGGATACCCGAGGCGTGTCTGAGATGGAATATTTTTTCTTACCTGCATACCAGGAGCACCAGGATCAACGCCAGAGTCAAATATTGCAATGACCACATTCCTGCCATCATATTCCGGATATTTTGTGATAAACTGAGTGACACCTGTCTCTTTTTTTGGCAAAAGGCCCCAAACAGGAAAATTGCAATCGATGACGTCCGCCATGTTTCGAATCTGCCACTGCCACCACGACTGGGAAAAAAGGCACTCGAAATGTTTCCTTTGTATCATCCCAAACTATATATATATATATATATATATTGCCTCTTAGTTGGACGCATGCGCCTCATTTACATAAAAATAGTTAAGCCACAAACGGTACCATTTAAAACACAGAAAACCACCTTATCGACGACTATATCAATTTCTTAACAATATTAACGTTAACAAGAGATAAAATATGATCATTTAATAATTATTACTTATATACTTTTGTATCTTTAACTCTGCGGTTAAACGAATCCTGTTTTTTACGATTTCCCTTTATATTTTACTCGCATGGTAAATAACGGGTCTGGAATTCCCTTAAGGTATTATAAAAAAATAAAATGTCTATTTTATTTATCTTCTGTCAACAATGCCAGTTTTATGAGTGACGTTATCCTGGATTGGAGCGCGCGATACGGATACCTAAAGAAAGAAAATCCGTGACGTGCGTAACCCACATCCTTTCCCCGTGAAATGTTCGTGTTCCTGTGATATCCGTGTGCAATCCGTGTTTTCTAAATAATTACGGTGGCTTATTTACTAATTCGTCGCTGACATATAGTCTGGTGCTAACTTCCTCGAGTGAATCTGGTGCTTTGGAAATAATGCTCTACCCTGGCTGCGCACCCACCTACGAGACACGTTAGCTGGGTAAGTGAAAGACATGGTGCATAGTGTTCTCTGAACGCCAAAGTGCTTCACTTGGACAGCTGGTACGCTGATTCTCGCTTGGCCGATAGTAATTTACATTATTTTCTTTACGCCTTTGTTCACCGTGACGTGGAAGCTGTCATAAAAGTGCTTCTATCATGATTTGGGTTATATAATCTGCGGGGATTTACAATTCTACGTAGGAAATTGATTCCGGGTGACTTTTCCTTCTTTCACTTTGCCCTGCCGCATATTACTGTTTTTCAGCGTAGTGTTTGATTTTTTACCAGAAAAAGATTCCTCGATAGCTTTGTTCCTAATAATTATTAGGTTCGGCATACGTGGTTGTGATTTTTATTAGGTTTAGTTTATATTCAATTGTTTGATTAGCTGTTTGTAAATATTCCTTTTATGGGCTTGATAGGCTTGTCTCTCTTGACCCACATTATGATTTTCTCATTACCAAGCTGCTTTTATGAGGAAATTTGATAGTTATTTATATTTTTGTCTTCTTATGGATTGTGTTTGCAGTATTCATTGCTGTCACATTACATTCTTAATCTTTCCATATTGCTTTGTGCAAGTCACTTGAACTCTTTAGAGTTGTCGATAATTATAATTTGTATGTCTTGCAATGGTGGTTAGGAATTTAACAAATATTTTCTTCAATCAATTTTGTATATCGGAACTATTTTTATTCATGAATTTGGCATTTTTTGTTTTATACAGGTTTTACATACAATTCATAGGCTTAGTGGAATTATAGCAGTACTAGTATGAACGTGAGTAACTTTTATATTCAATATTTATTGCGATTACAGTGCACAAAAGTGTTTTGTCTAATGCTATTCTAGAATCCATTTCGTGCGAGACCATCCAGATCAAGAGTAGATCCTGCTGTGGCTGGTTTTGGAACGCAAAGTCAAACCGTATCCGGTACTGTGCCAACCTTACATCAACCAGCAATCCCAACAAATAATGTTTACCAACATCAAGCTCTTGTAACAAACCAGCTGCAACAATCCTCGGATCCTTGGAGTTGGGGTTCGGATAATGTAAATAATGGCAATGACTCCTGGAATTGGAGCGTCGACCAATCGGCTGATTCTCAGTCCCAGCAACAGCAGCAATTTGTTCCTACTTATACGAATAATGGGCAGCCTGCGACGAATCCAGTTCCAAACAATTATTACAAGAATTTAAATGGCAATAATAGAGCAGGCATCCTTAATCAATATCCCTCGTCTGGTAAAAATACTCCAGGAAGTGCTAGTAGAGAATCCACTCCAAATCATTCTGATTCGTACAGTCATTATACAAACTATAGTTTTAATCAGCATTATCCCACGCCACCCCGACCTAATTCAGCTAAATCAAGTACGGGACATTCAGATCATTCGCAATGGTCAACAGAACAGCAACCTCAGAGTATACCTTACATGCAACCCACGTCGGCTATGCTCAATCAAAAAAATCAAACACCTCCACCACCACCACCAGTAAACAGCTACAACTGGAACAACGTTGATCAGCAGACAATTTCGTCAACACACGCTTGGCAAAATAACACGAATGCTCCTGCATCTTCTGGTGGCTATTTCGAACCCAATGTCCCAACAGAAGTGCAGCATGCGGAGAACGTGGGAAACAATTGGCACCAACAAATGGTGCAACATGTTCCGGAACAACAACCCCAAGTTCCAATTACTGCCCCTGCCCCGTCAGGAAAGGAAACCGGAAGCAATGATCGCTCTGCCAATTGGTCAAGTCAACACCAAGAACGCGAGGCATCTAATTCTTGGTCAAGTCAGGGTAACGTTTCTTCTAATCAGTGGCCTAATCAAAATTCGGAAAGCATCGTGCCACCTCAGTGGCAGCAACCTGTTTTGAATCAGTCCGAGCAACCAGGTAGTATAAATTTAACTCAGCAATGGCAACAACCCAATGTCCAACAAGATGTACAACCTAACCAATGGATTCAGCACAAACCGGAAACTAGTAACATACCGGAAGATACGTCACCGCAGGAAATCACTTCCAACAAATTACCATCAAATGATTGGCAACAAGCTCCTCCATCACATTTTCATTCTTCCGGCGCTTCTACCGCTTCAGGATCTACCTTGAACTTAGCCAATAATGAAGATCGACAGGATGACCAAAATAAGATTGCTACTTTCATTGGAAGTTCAACATCTTTAAATGATATTCCTACCCAGACTCAGATAAAATCCATGCTGATACCTGAGCAGAAAGATTGGACTGTTCCTGATGCCAATCTGACTTCTGATAATTCAGAAAAAATTCCAGCCCAGATCAATGCGGAGACTAATTGGAATCCAGATGGAGAATGGAACACGATACCTGTCAGTGAATTGTCTAGTGGTTTCAACGAACTCAGTCTTGTAAATAGGCCTGAAAAAAATCTTGAGAATCAAAATTCCCAAATGGAAACATGCCCACCTCATTCTGGTGATTGGACTTCTCAATCTACTTCTAGTTTTTGTCCACCGAACCCTAACAATGACACTGCAACTCCTGATAATATGGGTAGCTCAGAAGTTTCTAACCCTGTCGAAAGCCAATCCATAGCTCAGGAGCACCCGCAAAGTCAGACATATCAAACTGGAAATTCAAAAACGACTGAGAGTGTATCTCAAGCTGGATATGATCAATGGTACAACAGAAACACGCCTGCTGTCCAACCGGAAGGTGGATGGTATGCCAATGATCGTGCAAGACCACAGAAACACTGGTCGCCAGAACAGAATGTGGAGAACTATGAAAATATACAGCAGTCTTCTGAATTCGTCAACCTGGAAGTAGTAGCGCCGGTGTTGCAGGAGCGCGATATTTATGGTTCACGAGATTCCATAAATAGAGAGACCCTGGATAACGATCCCAAGTTAGTTTCAAGTCCTCCCAAGGAAACAGCGACTTCCAGAGACTTCCGACAGGAGGCAAATAACGTGGAAGTTCCTGCCTTACAACAACCTCAACCGCCTCTTCAGGTTGAACAGGTAAATATCAAGGATACGTTTAATAAATTAATATTTGCCAAACCGTTAACACTTTATTCTTTGTCTCTTTAGGCACCTGATAACTACGAGTTTGCATCGAACGACAGGAATACTTTCTTGGAGACTGGCGAGCTGACAGATTCTCATCAGGAACACGAACCAACTCCACCAAGTCAGGATGACGAGAACGACGAAGTTCCCAACGACATTCCTTTCCTTCGAGAGGTTCCTGGCCAGTCAAGTTCGACTGATCCTAGAAGAAATGATCCTACGGGTCAGGAACAGTACGTTCAGCCACCGCGAGCAAGTGATCCTAGAAGGAACGATCCTTCGGGACAAGAACAAAGTGTTCCAGGAAGAAATATACCTGATAGAACAGAACGACGAGACGTTCCTTCGGGTCAGGAAAGGAATGTTCCTTTATTGTCTCGTGGTGATTCCGACACACTGGAACGTAGAAACGATCCTTCGGGTAGAGAACGATCTTTGCCACCTCAACAATCCAGGAACGATCCCTCCGGTGAGGAACGCCTTCCTTCGCAGTCGCAGACCGTACCGGAACCTGCTGAAACTCGCGAAGTACCTGGAAGAGGAAACGAAACGGAAGATCCTGTTCAACAAACTCATAGTGGAATCAGGCAGATACCTGGTGGAGCTTCTCCAAATGAGTCTGTGGAAATTCCCGACGACAGAAGCGATGCCAGGGTTGTAACTGGATCTCAAGAGGTTGCCACATCAGTTCGTAAGTGTCAATTTAATAATATTTCCATCAGTTAACAGACATTTTTTCAATTTCACTGGTTATAAACATTTTAGCTATGGCAACGATGCAAGACCCACCAAATGAATCTAGAAATAAGCGCGAGGAGGCTGTAGGAGCGTCCGTAGCTGAAAATCCGGGAGTGCCTGGACCACCGAATCGCAGAGATTCGTACGAGGACGGCGATGACGAGGGTTCGGGTAACAGTCGCGACGAAAGTCGAGATAGAAGACGAGACGGCAGTCCTAGTGGAAGACGCTACGATTACGACAGGAAGGGTAGATTGTGAGTATTTAGGTATATACAATTTTTCTTTTATTTATTCTCGTACAATATAATATCAATTAACTAGTTACGACCGTGATCGAGAATACGAAGAAGATTACTTCTACGATCGTCGACGTGGACCCGATTACGAGAGAGCTTATAATTCTCGGGAGGATCTAGATCGTCGCGATCCCTCTTACCGGGACGACGATCGTCGTCATCCCAGTCGTGATGACCTGGACCGACGTGGACGTGAAGATGTAGACAGAAGAGCCAGAGGCAAGGACGATCCCGACGACAGCAGAAGAAGACTCGACGATCGCAGAAGAGACAGAGTGGACGATCCAAGGCGCAGAGATCCACGTAATTTCGATCCACGATTCCCTAGGGACAGAGATTATCCTGATCGGGATAGGAGGAGGGACGACAGAAGACGAAGATACGACGAATACGAAACTAGAGAACCTTTCAGAAGAGATTACTACGATGATCCTTATGGAAGAGGGTAAGATTCCTCTCGTATCAAAGACTTAATTTTTCTATTTTTTACTTTATTAATATTTTTCTAGGTCAAGGCCATCCAGTCGTTCCTCGTACAACGACAGAGATCGGGATTATTATTTACGAGCCAGAGATCCCTACTACACGTACAATGGTTCGTAGTCAGCGTTTATTTATTTATTATTTTATTATGCTATTTTCTTTTACTTTTTGCTCGTTTACAGGTTATGGCGGTTACGACTACGGTACCAATTACAGCAACAATTATTATGCCTACTTTGACAACCTACGAAGAACAAATCCTGTTGCTTATGCCGAATGGTACAACAAATATTACGCAAATCAACATCAACAGTCGCAAGCTGGCAGAACCGTTGGCAGTTACACGGAGGACAGAGCCAGTGTGCACTCGGGACGCAGTTCTTGCGACGACAGGTAGAGTCCTCTTTATTGTTCATTGTCTATGGTCAATTTTAAATTGCACAGGATCGAATATAAAAATTATAAGATACTAGAACGAAAATTTCTAAATCGTAAATAACGTCTTTCCAGATTGACCAGATTTTTTCACTATTATGTCACTTTCTTAAATGACCCATTATTTTTTTAACCAAAAAATCTCCGTTCAGCGGCGAATCAGTTACATTTATTTGTAATTACATGTTAGATTCTTTGCAAATCCAAGTATTTACTTCAACTCCCCCAACAAGGCGTTGTACGTCTCTTATTTCGGGTATCCCGGATGGACCAGGAGCTCTCTAAGAAGACGAAATCTATTTAGTCGCAATTCGACTAGGTGAGATCGGATACAGTCGAGTATCTCGAGTTCCTCTTCTTGTAAGCCAGATGTACGAAGACAGTTGCCACAATGCTAGAAACCTGAAGGTTAAACTGAAATTACACGTGCTTATGCAATCCTGCCCGATTTCTAACGAATCGTATAATCTAAGCGTAGCTATACTCTGCCAAAAAAATTTTTTTTTTCGCCACAGCACAAAGAAAAATAAGCTTGGACAGCCAACTTAACTTGTACACGTGTATATTTGTTGACGAATAAACATGTAGATGCGTTTATTAATTATTTAATAATTGAAATCATGCTTTAAAAATATTTTTGTTTTAGAATCACCGGAGACAAACGTACTCTGGACCTTCTTGAGGACTCTCTTAACGACGCACCGCGAAAGTTCTTCACGGCTCACGTGCTAGGTAGAACAGTTTATAATATTTATTTATTTATTCTTAATTCGTAATACCATTTCCCACCCTTTGATTTTGTTAATCAGGCTCCTTCACTATCGGCTCACTTTTACACGTGTACGCGAATAATCCAACTGATGGAGAAAAAGCCAAGGTGGACATTTTCCGTGTGGACAGTCTGACACTGCACGATCCTGTTGCACGAGAATTACGTGGCTATCCTGGACCACTAATTAAGCAAGTGTAATTAGCTGTCTGCTGATCTTAAGCATGCGTATATAAATATCTATTTAATTAATTGCATGTATATCGTGATACCACCAAATTATCCTGAATCTTTTGTGTACGCATGCTTCGTAGTACTCGATGAGAGAGTAGGCAAAGGCGTGTATCGTTTAGATTGGAATCTTTGATTAACTTAATATCTTTATACAGGGGCGTGACGCACAAGAAAACGATCATCGAATACTGTGAGAGTAAAATTAAGAAAGCCGTTGTTAACGAAGATATGGATGATTCTGCATCGTACATCTTACTCTACGAGCTAATGATCATGTTGATTCAGCAGAACGGAGTGTGTATCTTGATCACGGATTATTTAATTAGTCAAATGATTCTTGGGACGGTTAAAAATGTATATTTTTGTATGCAGAACGTTGTCGGAGTGGACATTGCTGCTTTGTTATTGAGAAACAAGGATGAGTATCCTTACGACGCAAACAAGCAGCGCGTACCGGTAAGAAGAGAATCTGTCATGTCACAGCGTTCCGGAAGTTTAGTCGGAGAAGGATCGGTTCACGAAGGGTCAACGTCTCATGAAAAGGAGGACGCAAATAAACCGAAGAAGCCATTGACGGTTGAGCAAATGACCAATGAATTCAGGGACACCTTACTCTATGGTCTTGTGCAGGAGGCTCTGGGTATTTTATTTCGAAGTAGAAGTTTTGAGATCTTTTAGAGATACCTTTTAATGCATACTTTGTCCTTTTATATTTTAAGAATATGCTATGGATCAGGGACTGTGGGGACACGCACTGTTCCTGGCCAGCAAATTGGATAAACGAACTCACGCCTCGGTTATGACGCGTTTCGCAAATAGTTTGCCAGCTCACGATCCTCTTCAGACTTTGTACCAACTTCACTCCGGACGCGTGCCAGCTAGCGTCACGGTAATATACAAAGCGTAGAATCTTTTTGAGTAATCGTAATAAACTATGGTTTTCTCGTTCAGTGCGTGGCAGATCCAAAATGGGACGATTGGAGGCCTCATCTGGCTATGATAATCTCAAACACGTCAGCCAATCCTGAGATAAACCGCAGATCCATAACGACCCTCGGCGACACCCTTGCTGCTAGAGGAAACATTCACGGCGCTCATTTCTGCTATATCCTGGCGCAGATAGATTTTGGTCCTTATGGCGCCGGTGCCGGGAAGCTGGTGCTTATTGGTTCTAATCACAGTAAACCCTATTCCGAATTCGTGACCCTGGAAGCAGTTATGCTCACTGAGATCTACGAGTACGCACGGAATCTGAGCGAACCTGGTTTCACTCTGGCCGATCTCCAGACCTTCAAGTTCGAATTGGCTGTCAAGATGGTGGATTATGGTCTGATCGAGAAGGCTTTGCTTTACATAGAACAGATAGCGGTGAACATCGCGAACGAACCGGCCAAGTACAAAAGGTCCTTCATCGAGCAGGTTTATACAATTGGGGACAGAATCAAATATCATGATCCCGTTTGCAAAGATTCTCTGGAGGATGCTGCGAATCTGGCGTGGCTGAACAACCTCTCTGAAATCGTTGGGAAGTGTCAGGTAATTGTGCTGCAATGAATGCAAATTAAAGTTTAATTATAATGTCTTAAAACTCTCAATAATGTTCAACGCCGCAAATGATTACAGACTGGTGAGATAATTCAGGACGATTTACACGATCCTAGAACGTTGACGGATACGCACCAAACACTACAGACTCAGAAGCATCAGGAGATCCAACAACAACAACACAAGTGGAGTGTAGCGCAACCAGATTATTCCGATGGACCAACTTCTCTGATGGAAGGTTCAGCAATGGATCCCCAATCAGAATGGCAGCCAATGTCTCTTCCGGCAAACATGCAGGATCCTTATAACCCAAGTTCACAGTACGTGGATAATAGCATGGATCCCAGTCAATATCAGCAGAACCAACATCAGCAGGATTACTGGAACCAGCAAACGTATAGTCAGCAGGATTACTCAAGCCAGGATTACACACAAGCTGATTGGCAGGCGCAACAGGCTCAAGCACATTATCCATCGGAGCAGACTGATGCTGACAATCAGCAACAGGATAAATGGAATTATGAGGTGAGTCGAAGATATTAAAATAATCATATTATAAAAAGGATCTCATTATTAATATAGTCCCTTGTCAAAATTAATATTACTATGATCAGACTTGAGTTAAACTCCACTACCTAATCATAATGTTTTCTGGTGGCATTGATTATGCTGAAAGTACCTTGCGTGTTTGATCCTTGAGAGGTATTGAAAAAAAATTTTTAAATTTTAAAATATGTACCGTGCCCACTTTTTGGATTACATAGAAATTAACGAATTTCGCATCTTTTCTCACGCTCGCTCGCTCGTTCGTGCGGACAGTCGGAAAAGGAGGAAAGATCAGCCACACCGGAAGTAAGTAATACCACGGTCACATTGCGTAATAGTGGAATGATATTGGGAGCCAGCGATAATTTGCTGCGTCGACGAAAAACTATAATCAAACCAGAGACAAGTGATGCCGATCGTACAGCAGTCGTGGTCTATGATAATGACAATAAGGTTAATAACGTGGAGCCATTGTTGCAAGACGAATACTGTGCTTATAAAGACACTAAGGTTAAATCAGATAAACTTCAGCAATCGCTGAAATATCCAAGAGTGACAATGAGCTATCCAAAGATTTTTAATCCCAAGAAAGTTCATCCGGAGAATCCTCCTGTAGTAAAGAGAATCGATCCAAGAGTGGTTAGACCACCGTTGTCGAAACCACCAGTGTTTTTGAAATGTAAACCCAAAAAAAATGAGTCATTACATGAGACGACTGATGAGGATTCAGAGCATGAAACGGAAAATCAGTCAATTAGAAAAGGGCCAACCGATTTAGATATTCAGTTTGGTTCTTTTAAGTTGGAGTCATTAAATGTTTCTGGTTTGCCATCGGACAGTAAGGATAAGTCATCTTTGTCCATTACTAATAATCGATGCAAAACTTTGAAAGAATATTGTAATTTTGATGAAAATAATGCACTCAGAATTGCACCTCATACACATCGGAGGGATATCATTTGTGACACTGTGGATGCTTGGTGCGATGTCAATGATGGACACACTATGGGAAGATTGAATAAACCACTTATATTTGGTGGAACTTTTCCCATAGATGTCCCATTGATTGGTGGAAGTATTAAAAATAGTCCTACGAGTAAGGGAAGTGCACTTACTGGAAAGAATATTTCAAAAACCTTTGATATCGATGCGCCAATTGGTGACAATTGAATCACTTGCTATCGGAACAGATACAGATAATCAAATGCGATTGCACCGATGGATTATAGGAACTTTAAGTAACAATAAAATTAATATCGAAAGGCAGATATTATCTCTTGCTATTTGTGTCGTCAACAGTCTTACTGTGAGATAAAAATTGTTTAATGTTTTTAAGCGTCCAAAAGAGAACAACTAATTTAAATGACCTGTATAATAGAATTGAAACGTGAACAAACACCATGATTTATTGAACAAAACAAAAATACCATTTGTATTTCTTTGTACTCAGTTTTTTCTTCTATTATGTTTCACATGTTACAATTACAGCTATGTATAAGAATTAAGACTATTGTTATAAGATTCAGAATGTCTAATAAAAAATATGGCACACTGTAGTGCCTCTACATGTTCATAAATGATACAGAGAGTGTGTTGAAGATTTTTTTTAATATAAATAATCTTTCAGAACTCATTCATCCGTTAGGACTAACCTGAAGTCAAAATAGAAACGATATAGTAATAGAACAACCGCATATGCTAAGTGTTAAGACAAACTGGATGCTTGCAAAGTTTCTCATTGTTTACTGTAATAGTACTATAACTCAGTGAAATGATTCTAAAGTTCTACCATAAACACTTGAATACGTAATTTGTAGAGACTTCAGTAAATTCTCTGTAAATTTCATTTGCACTGGGTTTCTCTCTCTCTCTCTCTCTCTCTCTCTCTCTCTCTCTCTCTCTCTCTCTCTCTTTCTCTCTAAAAATATATATGGCATATGCATATATATCTTCACATTTCTCTGCGAAATAACTCTATTACAGTAAGCGACGATAAGCTTTGCCGGAACAAGTTTGCGATAATGAATTGTATATTTTATTACAGCCTCAGCCAACGATATCAATGGCACCCTCTACCTCGAAGCAGTACGATCCCCTGGAGGAGCTGGATTCCCTGGATACACCAAGAGCAGGATCGAAATCAACGGCTGAAGAGAAAAAGGTCATCGAGAAGCAGTCAGAGAAAAAAGCAGCCGGTGGAAGCGGATCCTGGTTCGGTGGACTGTTCAGCAAATTGGCACCAAAGCCTAAAAATCAAATGATCCTACCGGATGACAATAATCCAACGGTAAGTCCCATTCATATGTGAACAAGAACGTCCTCGTTGATCCACCCAAGGAATCACGGTAGATGGTTTTATGTTTTATGTCGCGAAGGGCTCTCGAGGTTACTTGTGGTAGTTACCTCGACTGCGTAAGACGGAAGAGAAAAGGCCAGTATACAATGGGGCATTCAGATATCTAACAATCGATCCCACTAACGAACTTGCTAATTAGAAAAGTAGTTGATCCCTAACAAATTCTAAAAGCGCGACAACGAGTTCTCGAAGAGACGTTAAGCTAACGAAGAGCTGTAAAAAAATATATTAATTACATCAGATCAATTATAACTCGTCGTTTTTGTTTCCGTCACAACAGATTGTTTGGGATCCTGTCGCCAAGAAATGGATGAACAAGGATGAGGACGGCGAAGGTAACTCCGGTCCTCTGGCTCCGCCTCCAAAAGCCACTGACATCGGGTTCAGAGCATCAGCGGCCGAAACTAATGCTCCCGCAGTTCCAAACCCGTCAGCGTCATCTAGTGCGATTCCAGATGACTCAGTGATCAACAGCTCGAAATTACTGACTGGCAGTAACATGTACAAAATGCCTAAGGGAAGGAGTTTGCGTGCCAATTACGTGGACGTGATGAATCCTAGTGGAACAAAGGGTACTGGACCGCCATCGAACGTACCAACGCCTGTAACATCACCACTGGTGCCAATGGCCGCGTCCTCGCCACAATTATTTGTCCCTGCCCCAGGTGATCATTTGACTGGCAATACTTAAAATGCTCCCCTAAATTCTTCTCGGTAATCTCTAATCATTTTCTTTTATTACAGTCAACGACCCAAACGCTCCTGTAGATTTTTTAACACCCACGGCAACAGCAGCTGTTACTGAAAATCCATCCCAGGGGGTAAGTGCGACGCACAAAGATTTCCTTTTACGTAATTATATTTAATTATCTCTTCGTCACACTACGTTATACGTTAAATTCTCTTCTACACTTCTATTCTCGTACACTGCATTTAACAGTACAGTTTCACCTGTATACGTTATCAATTATCTTACTCGACACACCTTTTGTTATTTTATCGTTGGTACCTGCCCCTCTTTGCCCACCGACACAACGCGCTCTGGCTGCAGTATGCTGTTATGCAGTTTTCATGTAACTCGAACGTCTCTCAATGGAACTGTAATGTTAAAGCATTCGTTATTTATATTAATTAAAAATATCTCATAACCGTCTTAGTGATTACACAATGCTAATACGTATGCTCGTTCACTTCATCATTAGTTTTATGTATTTATTTCCATTCTTTTAACACCAGGTCCAAATCTTCTCAGGATTCGTTTCTCTGTTATTCCGTTTACTCTAGTACCTAGAAGCCTAGTGTCTCTCTTGGTTTTATTCCTGCGCATGGGTTTTTGATACTTCGAGTAAATTCAATTTGTACAATTAACGAGGCCCGTACCAGAGACAGAGGATAGAGATGTTAAAGTCTAAATTGCTGTTAGACTGTACATTTTATTCTTCTTCGCTGTGGCAACAAAGAATAATTAATTATTACATCTAATAATCTTATCTCCCTGCAATTACGCACACGAGTTTACATTTAATTCGTGTTTCGTTTCATGTTCCTCCTTTTGCAAGCAGTCGAGGACGCAGAATGACCTAGTCAAATAACAATTCTTGACAATAGTAAGGAGATCTTCTTCTTTATTCGTACAGTCTACTTTTCTTTTTTGTTTTGCCTATTTATTCGTTTTCGCACATAGAGACGCACCTTTTCTTTTTCCTGCGCATGCTCCCACAGTATCTCGTCGTTAAAAATTCGCCTAGGTTTTAGCGCGTAGTCATAGTTATCTTTTTTTTTTTTTTTTTTTTTTTTATTGAATGTCTTGGATAATATTTTTTTTACTTTCATAGAGCTTGTACCATAGCACGCAAAATCCGTTTCCATGTCCATGTTCGTTTAGACGTATTCCCATGTAAAAATGTACTATTGATCTTTATCGATCATCATTCACGTTGCTTAAGAGACTAAAAAACTTTTTTTTAATTTACCTCAACCTGCCTCCTTACCTCGTTTCTCATCCAGGAATTTTTTCTCCTGTCCTCATAGCACGACAGTCCCTCCAAAAAAAAGTTTCCATTAAAAGAAACAATCCTCACCATCAGATAAAAATTTGACCAGTGACAATTTAAATGAAAATTAAAACAGCATGCTTGACACTTGGCTAATTTTATTTCTACGGCAATACGTCTATTCGTGTCAGCATGCCAAATCGCTTAATGTCCACATCAAATTAATTTGAAATATGCTCTCCCACCATTACACGAAGAGCGCGAAAAAGTGTGATCTCGCAAAACCGACATCGGGAAGCCAAAAATTTACTGAAACCGCATGCAAAAAAAACGGCCTCTGCACTTTGCCATTGGTTCAATAAGGTTCGGTCGGTATTGCGCGTCCCACTTTTCTTCTAACCACAATTTATTTGAAAAATTAACGACCAGCAAACGTCCGATTATCAGTCTGTGAGACGACATTGTTATTTTGTACATGGGGACTTAGCTCTCTCGATGGAGCTCGACCAGCTCACTGTCGCGAGAAGTGCAGAGCTACACAATGAGGGATCCGCGCCTCCTCCAGCGGGAAAAGGTAATTCACAATTATCCTGTATCGCAAAGTTTTAATCGACCTGTCAGTCAGTGTGACGAGTCGCGTGACGTAATACCGGATAAAATATTGATTATCGTCCTGGACGCCATTAACGGTAAGACGCGCGAAAAACCTCTTCGCATAATGGCAGATCGTACGTTCATTCTTATCGTTACTCTTGTCCGACTAATATTCATTTGTTCATTAAAATCTTCTAACGAGGAGCTAATCGCTGTAATCAATGATCGTTGAACTTTTCGTTATTAAAAAATCATCGCTTCTATACACTGCGTAAGATGCTCGTGTGGTTTCTGTCGGTTTTCATTTCGAAATTAATTTTTTATATATAATCTATACTATGGGTCAGCTTGGTGAAGGAGGTCCGCTGGTGTTATCTTGGCTTTTTAGAAATTTTCTTTCTCCTATTGCCATATTGCTTTCACGGTTGTACAGTCTGTGCGCAGAGTTTAATTATTTATCAGGTATATTTTTTAATTATATGGAACTTTTCTTGGTACTTTTTTTGAAATTTTAATTTTATCTTTCCTTTCTTCTATCTTCGTAGGGACCAATGATGTTCAATCCGACAGACATGAAGGATCGTTCGTTGAAAAATACACCCAGAAGCAGATACCCTCCACGATAAGATTGTCAGAGGCTGACGCCGCTGCTCGTGGAAATGCAAATGCTGTTTCGAAGAGGCCATTTTCTCGCTGCACGTTTTACGTATATGGAACAGTGAGAGTTCTTGGTGATCGATAAAGAGGCAAATTTCACGAAGAGTCATTTGTCCTCTTGGCGAGAGAGAAGCTGTGGGACATTTTTTTTTTTAAATTAAGATCCTGAGATCACGTTCTCAGTTATACGTATGTTATCTGCGTTGTTAGACAGTTTGAAAGTGATAAGCTTAATTACCCAAATTAATTTTCAATAATCCGTCTGTGGAAGGATGTGTAGTACTAGGGAATTCATGGGGTCAGAGTGAGGAATACGTTTTTTACGTCAATCTTTTAGAATAATACGTTTCGCCCATGAAACTGTCGATAAACGATTCGTTAATCGAGAAAGTCAATGAGAAAGAGAGAGAGAGAGAGAGAAAGTAGGCAAATATCGTTGAAACTAAGATTAAATCTTTATCAGGGATTTAAAAGTGTCATGACGTTTACTTCGTTTCTATGTAAACCTTTCATAATTGCACGATGCTTTCTATCCGCAATCTTCTGATAAGGTAGATGGCGAATAGTCATATAACATGTGTTCCGGTGTGTTATCACGTGTTATCAGAAGAATGTAATCGCTCTTAGATGAGAGTACAGGTTAAAGGAAAATGGTGCTGGGTTAAGGATACGTTTACTCGGAATGATAACGTGCAATTAAATTTTTCTTATTGGAAAGGAAAATATATCTGTCAGTACGGTCCATCGGTGAAGACACGTGGATTCTGAATTGATTAATGTGTCACAGTAAGAAAAGTTCTCTGCGCTAGAGATTACGATAGTTTTTCAACGATATTAGCGACTACACAGTTGCTCGTAAGACTTGAAAGTCACCAAGGTTCCACTGCGGAATGATTTTCAGGTAATCGCCTGGAATGCGATTAGGACGATGAATTATTTAATTAAATGAATTCCTTCTGCACGTGGTTCCGCTTTTGCTTACTGTGCACGACCAGTGCTGCGTTTAGTCGGCGCGAACGATAACGCGACGATGATAAAATGATTTAGAAAAATTCTTTAGAACGTCAATCATCAGCGTTTTCTTTCCGCCAGCTATGCAAAGTCTGATTTTATAAGCTGACAAGTGTGTCGCGGAGTCGCCTAATGAAAATGGGAATTTCGGTAAAGGAGTATACATATATGTTAGAGAAAATAGAAAATGGGAAAGTGAATTTCTCTTAGATTAATATTAAATTGATATCGATCGGAATGATTTAATGATTACAGGTCTGTCTGTTGACACGTCACTGAAGAACTGCCAGTTCGTCCTACTGCGAAAAGTTTTGAAAGATCACAAGAAAGACAATTTTCGTACAGAGTTAGTTGTAAGAATTTCAAGAATATTTTTCAACAATTTTCCTTTTGGTACTCGCTAGTCACGTGGGTACTGATATCCTCTTTCCTTTGTATCTTTTATCATTCTTTTTCTATGCTAGGAAAGACAGGACAAACCTGAAAGGTCGCTTAACACTTTCTAACGTTTCTGGCCAAAGCTGATTATTATAGGCATGAGGTTAATCAAAAATTATTCATTACAGTTGCATATATTATACTTATCGTTCAGGTCGATGATACTTGAGGTTTTTTTTTTTTTTTTTTTTCGAAATGCGTGTAGTGTGTCACTCGAATTTATCGATTTTACCAAAATCTGTCAAGCACACGTGTGCTCAGTGGTCAACGATAAAGGGATTCTTTTGTTTGCTGTGAAAGTTTTGCAATTATTGATCAGTAATTCGTATTTTAATATCATTAAATTATTGTACATAAATAGACGTTCGCCCTGTACGAATTTAGATATCCGTTTAATAATAATGTTAGTCCTACTAAAATGAAAGCATAAAAAAAAAGCAGTAGATAAGTACCAGAGACAGATCCGTTATTCCTTAGTGTAATCTGTCTACAGCAGGTTACCGCTAACTTGTCATTTTTCCACAAATAGGGGAATTATCCTTGAGATAGACCCAAATTATATTTCTGTATCCAATTTTATACACGCGACCCTCTGATAGAATTTTCCTAACACACGTATCACTGTGTATAAATATTCTTGTCCTCGTAATTCCTCTTACTATTTTTTAAACTGTTGAATCTGCACTGTGTCCAAGTAAATCGTTAAAATCCATATACTTTTTGTGCTCGTTTAGCGTCTGCCTGTTATTTATTTAAAAGAAAACCGTGTCTCTTTAATGAATCGAGTCTCGTTCAATTTATATGAAACAAGAAAGAAACTATTTGTGGAAAGTGCCAAATAAAATAAATAAGCCAACGTTAAGACATACTGGACATAGCAAATTGTTTAACGGAGTCTCGACTTTAGCCAGGAGCATTGAAAGTGTGTTGGAATCCCTAAAAAATAAAAAAAAAATGTCAAGCCAGCCTCTCACAACGGCGACTGAACTTCGTAGGATTTTCTTGGTCCGTAGACGCAATCCGAAGGAATAAATATTTAGGATATAAAGAAAAGACAAGGGAAGCAGAAAGAGTAGGGCAAACCTAGCGTTCTATTTTCTTTAGTCAAACGGAATGAAGTCTGGTAGATTTTTGGTATCGTTCATCTGTCGTGTTTCAATGGCGAATGGCAAAATTAAATTTTATCTAACGCTTCCCACTCGGCATTCTAATCGATTCGATTGGGAACGATATCAAAGGGATGAATGGATGGCGAGGTTACGTTAAGTCATCCTGAAGAAAGTTAGGGGTTAATGTTGAACGGAAAAGTATTAATTGAGCTGTACGTTATTGTATGTATAGGGTGGTTTATTTGTAAACGATGCAATTTGGCTTGAGGTGTAACATATTATTACGACATACGCAATTTACAATTCAGAGTTGATGTACGTTTATGGGAAACATGGATAACGATAACTTGTATTATATTATTATTATTATTATTATTATTATATTCATTAATGTCACTTATTGATATATAATAATAAAGTATATTATAAATTGGACCTGGGACTTTGGTATCGTTATTTAGTTTGATTGAAGATTATTGCAAAAAATTGATTGACCGATCTGACTCTACTTGGGGTGCATTTAGAAAGTAGGTATAGAAGGTTTGTATTGTAAAAATAAAATAGCTCTTACCTGGATTCCTTTTTTTTTGGTTCTACGTTGACGTTTCAATTTCAGTGGAAAATGATAATTGGGACAGTTGAGTAAAATGGAAGGTTTGATAGGAGGATCAAGAAATCGTGATATTGTTGATTTTTGATTGTTGAATAATTCGTTTATTTGTTTATTTACAGTCGCCTATATCTAAGTAAAGAAAGGGTAAATATCTTTTGGTTGAAATAAAAAATAAACGGATTGAAGATAAATTCGAAGGAACCGTTTGGGGGGGTGGCGCTTATGGCAGTTGGGTTTTTGAGTTTGTAGTAATAAAAAAAAAAGTGTCACAATGCCTGTGTATAATATTGGCTTTAGGTAATTGAGTCTGAGAGTATTTTGACGCGTGGGTCTTTTCGAATCGCTTTTTTTACTCTTCGCATATTTTGCATGGGTATATATATTTTTGGCTTATCGCGTTACTTCGACGTCTAAATAAATGTTGACTCGCGATATACGACGGTTTTTTGAGAAAAATCTCTAAAGTCATTGTCAAAGCGAATTTTTGTGGCGAGATTTGTGATTGAAAAAAAAAGAAATGATTGAGAAGCTTTTTTATGTACAGAATGTTTTTTTCTCTTCACTGACAGAATTGAGTGTGGTAGAAATGAAATTATTTTTGCTTTTTACCCAGCATAATCTGTGCGTTCTAATGAAGAATAATAATTCGTGTTATTTTTTTTTTTTTTTTCTTAGGATGATTTGCACAGTAGATATGATTTTTTGATCGTAGATTTTAACTGTACGCATATAGCATATACGTATTTTATACACACAGCACGTATGTTGAGGCGATGATTGATTTTAAAGCTTTCGTTTGGAATCCGACGATCGTCTCGACATTTTGCGACATTTTTTTTCTTTTTTTTTTTTCTTTAATATCTTAAGGACTTAGAGACTAGGATTATTATTAGGGCGTGATAGAAATTCCCGTGACTAGATTAATATATATATATATATATATATATATATATATATATATATATATATACGCGTTTTATACGCTTTTGCGAATATCGTGCAATTCTTGGTTTCGCGAGTCTTCGTATATACGCGATAGCGTTTACTTTTTCCCTCTAAACTTATTTCGTTAATCTTATCGCTAGGTTTAGGCGCAGATACGCGAGATAGTATCTTTTTGTGTTTTTGCAAAAATTGCGAAAATTTAGGATTAGTGCGAAGATTCGTTAGGTTTTTTCTCTCGGAAAATTTTGGCAATGACGGGTGGGCGGAGAGAATTTGATTTTTACTCTTAGGATTTTCGTTGAACATTTTCTTTTCTTTTTTTTTTTTTTTACAATAATCCTAGCTAGGGATCCATTCCTTTTCTTTTTCTTTACCATCTCCGTCGGTAAGGTAGAACGATTTTTTTTAGTCGAGTTAAAAAATACTTAACAGTATTCACAAATGTGTCTCATTCTCAGCATATAATTTATAACCTGTCACATACCCGCGAAATGATCCTCGGACTATTTAGTGTCACATAAAAATATACATGTATATATATATATTCATTTATATATATGTATATATATATTTTTTTATTTTCACAAGGTACATAGTGGTAACCTGACATTAAACCACTTTTCAGGTGCCATACCTCAATAGGTTCACAGTGGAAATAAGTCCCCTGAATCCTGACACTCGGCGTCGTCACGCTATAACTATATACCTTTCGCGTATTTATATGCTTACGTACACACTAAGCACGTTAATATTTCTCTTTCTCTTTATTTATATACTCTCAAGAAAATACTCTTTAATCTTTGTCATAAAATATTCAAAGGATCAACAGGTTTTTTTTTTAAATATCATACGGCAATTTTCACTTTTTTTTTTTGGCATCTCATATAGTCATTGCATCTGTGATGATAATTATCTTTCTCATAGAATATATATGTGTATATGTATATATATATATAAATAAATATATATATTTACGTATAACCGGTAAATGGAACATTTTCAATGCAAGACAGTGTAAATAAGAAAAAGAAAAAGAAAAAGAAATATTTTAATCTTTTCTTTTTCTTTGCATTTACATCAAACACCGCGTTAGCGACACATTTTCCTATAGCTGTACAGTTTTGACGTATCTTTATTCTTTTATCAAACGTACCCATAATAATACTGTTCTTTGCATCGTATTTTAAATCTCATCAGATTAATCAACATTGCCTCTCGTAAGGTTTTAATGAACGATAAATTATCCACCGACAGTACGCACTTCCGGTTGGTTGAAGGAAGCAGTCAAAGAATGACGTTTCCGGTACGCGTAAGAGTCCCGAAACGCGATCGACTATGATTTATGTACAACTTGTATATAACATTACACGGATAAGAAATTACAAGCGTCATAGACGACGATATAGTGAAAAGTGAAAGGACCAAAGAATAATGCAAGTTAAATATAAAAGTGAAAGAAGAAAAAGATAAGGAAGAAAGTTCATATCGAAGAACTTTTCCAAATGCTATCCCCCAAACGAATTCGAATTGAACCTCAAAGTTCCAGCTGGTCCAACAAGTGCCAGACTGTTACCGGAAGCTGAAAATGGATGATCGATAATTTTCCTGGAAGTTGAAAGAGAAAAAAAAAGACAAAAAAAATAATAACGACACTCACGTCCCAAATATTCACATTTGGACCGATTTGGTCTCGCGCGGCAGGATCTGCCAAGGAATTTCCTGCCATTCTGAAATTCCTCGAATGCAAAGCTAGGAATCCCCGACAAGATAATTATGAGTTTCCAGGAAATCTTCGTGCACAGTCATTTATCACGTGGGAGATGCTTCTGTTCGCCAAGACCCTTACTGCAAGGGCGCGTCCGCCATGTCACTCTTGGTCCATCCGTTTTGGGCGCTCGAGGTCCTAGACAATTGACTGGGACTCCGCACTGGACTTCTGGCTGGATAATAGACGCAAGGACCTGGACTGGCTGATCTTGCTATCCCTTTGACGCTTTGCCGACCGTTGCCATTGAGGAGGACATTATTGTTCCTGCTGATGGTCGTATTCGATCTGTGAAGGTGGGACCTCCTTATTGAATTACGTAACTCTATGTTGGTAGTATTTGTGGTGACAGACTCGTCGTTCGTCTGAAATTCGGGACTGTCTCTGCCGGGACCAAAGAATCTGTTGCCGCAGAACAGACGCAGGAAGATCCTTTTGAATTTGCGTCCAAATATCACGTAGATTATGAAGTTGACGCTGCTGTTTATGGTCACCATTAAATTTCCCAGCTGGACCATCCAGTTGGGCGGCTGCCCACGAAAGTTCTCATAGATGTTGGTGGCGAGGGGTAAGATGTTGCAAATTATAAATACTATCACCACGCAGAGTAACATGACAGCCAAGCCAATTTCACGTCGCTGATGTCGCGACAGATGCTGCAGATCCCGATTGGCTTTTCTGACCTGAGTGCAGAAGAAAAAAATTTTATTAGAAAATCATTATGCGCTTGGAAAAATCGATAGATATTAATTTTTATTTTTTTTTTCAGTCGCTACTTCATTCTCCGTCCTTTTAAGATGATCGATAACCTGGTACAGCCTCGCTTGACTCTTGGACAGACTTGGAACCTGAAGTTGGCAACACGCGTGAAAATGTAAGTTGGCTAAAAGTATTTGGATATTTTTATTTATCGTTTCTGCCATTCTCTGACTCTTTATTATTCTTTGGCAGGTGCACACTGTGTCCGGCACCAGGAAGAGGTACGTCCTGATAGCAACGAGGCAACCTGGGAAATTAAATGACTCCCTTGGTATCTTGGCTGCGTAAAAAATAGCGATTGCTCTCCTGTGAATTGGTCGACGTCGTTCTTCTGTCGGACCTCAGTATTATTTTAGTGCGTTGGGACGCCTTCGCGGCAGATGAGTGGAAATAGGTTTGTGCGAGAGGTGAAAAAGAAAAAGAGAAGAAAAGTGTGTGTGTGTGTGAGAGAGAGAGAGAGAGAGAGAGAGAGAGAGGAGAACAGACGACACACTGAGAACAAGAGAACTGAATGAGTAACCAACGCGGAGAGAAGAAAGCAAAAGAGCAAAGAGTAATATTATATATATAACCATTACTCCCACACGGGGTATAATGCGTATATGGTAGACGTCATTTTCTTCTTTCTCTTTTTTTCTTTTCTTTTCTTTTCTTTTTGTCAACCCACGACTTCACCGCTTTACGAGGCAATGAAAGGACGTTCCCTTGTGCGATTAGCAATGGGCTTTTTCGCGTACTTAAAATTTCATGGACGCCCAACGACCCCCATTAATTTACCGTCGGTATATCACTCTTCTGCTACGTACACACTGATTCCTACTTTCTATATACTTTGTCTTCCCTTTTACATGCTCTCTCTCTCTCTCTCTCTCTCTCTCTCTCTTACTTCTCTAATCTCTTTCCACTTTGCTTTATTTTTTCTCGCGTCTCTTATACACCGAGATTTACCGCGTTGCCAAATATCCACTTTGAGAAATTGTAACTGCAATCGAGCACGTGCAATTTATCAGATCTAAATTGCAGAAGGGAAACTGGTCTGCTTGGATAAACGAAAAGAAATTGTACGTGTCAGCTGCTACACTCTTTCCGCTACTGTGCTTTATGTGGATTTCTATATTACTTTATATATACTGTGGATGGATATGTGAAACGTTATACGTACGAATTAAGTAGACACTATGTAGACTCTTGTATTTTTATATTGATTTGGTTTAGGTATATATATATATATATATATATATATATATATATGTGTATTTATTGTGGGTGTAAGCAAGTGACGCATATTTAAGTCATTACTCTTTTGAAAAAGCAATAGATAGGAACGCAGTAAGATAGTAAAGGGTGAAAATGGTATCTGGCGAAAGGGTCGATGATGAAGATAAAATATTGGTACAGGGAGACGCAGTTATAGTGCACAGTCATCTGATAAAAGTGTTTTCCATCTTCCGATATATGGTGCATGCTGTAGATAAAATTGACAGGAGAAAGTGTAGCATTAAAAATTCATATCCATTTTGGGGAGAAAGCTCGTTTTTAATATGCAGTTGTTTGTACCTGGCACGAAATTTTTGTTTAGTATTTAGTTAAAAATGTATGCTGCTGTAAAAATAACGAGTCAATTATAAGCTTGAGGTTAGGTTAGCTACTTGGACCATAATGCTCGCATCGTCGGAGCAAAGTATTTCATTTGCCTTTTTCACTTTCGTATGTGGGTCATACGCTGCGTTTGAGACGAGGAGGCAGGAGAGATTTCCTTATTTATTTTTCGTAGAACAAACCAAGCGTTACTTGACTCGATAATTGAGGCCAGAGGAGTTGAAGGGGGTGGGAGGGGAGAAAAAAAATGTTAAAAAAGTAATTGAGTGCACGCATTGTTACTACGACCTAACGCGACTTTAGGATGTTTTATCAGGGGCCATAAATTTATGGGAATCAATGTAAACGAGTCACCCGATATGACGAGGACGAAAAGCACCATCGAAATTACAAAAAGAAAGTCAAAATTGTGTTACGCGAGGTTTTTTGGGATTTAAAAAAATTATATTTACCAATTGTAATTATAAATATGTTTCTCACCTGCTGGTATATCGCGTGATTAAATATAACCAAGAATGCAAATGGCAGCTCGTAGTAGAACACGAAGTACATCCAATTCACTACGGACAGGTAAACCAAATTGGATCTTAGTTGCGTGGGTACGATGCAGTAGATGGTCACGTTATATTTCCAATGTACTTCCGTTTCGAAGTCCACTTCCCAAAATCTAGAATGGCAGATAAGAATCTTGGCTGTGCGTACGATGACGTCCCGTCATGTTTGTGTTGGCTTTTACCGAGCGCTTAGAATTATGTAACTGGCAGTTTAGCTTACTTTTGGAGATTATATACAAATGCGAAGAGTACTATGCAGAGGACTGCCAACCGTGCTCTACCGTAGGTGCAGAGTGAACGGGCCCTTAACGGATGACAGACTGCCACGTATCTTTCCATGGTCACTGTCACTGTCAAATAGACAGTGACCATTTGCGTCATCGCTAACAGTGGGTAGAGGAATTTTACTATTTTTGGATACACCACGAATTTGTAGGTGAAGAAAAATCCAGTGTAGTAGTAGATGGCTGGTAGACCGAAGCAAAGTATCTGTAATCGATAATTAATTAGGATTAAAATTTAATTTTTTAATTAGTTATCAGATAACCATATTGAAAAAATTATTTACTCTACATTTCTAAGGAATCAAGTTCATCTCGTATTTCTTTTATTATGCGCCTTTCTTTTTTTATGTATTTTTCTTCTCACTTTTTCAAAGAATAACATCAAAAGAGAATTCTCAAAGATAGTTGGATTTATGTTCATCGAGCCGAGACACGAAATTGCTAAGAAGATGGACTACGGGTGCGTGAAGCGTGAATCTGAGAATTTTTCACTCTGCGAGGTCACTTCGTCTCCGTTTCCTCTTTTTTTTTTTTTTTTTTTTTTTTCTACGGAAGTGCTTAACATCATTCATGCTCTCCTCTATCCGTCTGGGATGATCTTCCTGATCCGAGATTAATCGGCGTCGCGACGCGAATCAACGTGACGAGATAAAAAATTTTGACAATTTTAATAAGTTCATCGCATTCGTCTGGATTAATTTTTCATATCACTCACATTTGATCTATCAGGGTGAATCATTTTTTTATCTTTTAGATTAATTATAATTATCCGATCTAAATTCTAAGTCTAATCAAAATGTGTACGACGTCCTGACGGACGCCTGGACGCTGATCACGTATTTGAAAAGACGTCCTGATGACGTCGTCTGCTTAACATGGCCCATTAAAAATAATGTCACTGGAAACTACTTAAGCTTATGAATATTATAAAACAATGCTAATTTTACGCCAAAGCCACCCTAATTAATATTACGTTAAAGCCCAAGGGTCGCGACTACCATTTTGTTTTATAAACTTTGATTAATTCATCCCTTAAACATTTTTTTTAGCAAGTCAATTTACAGAGCAACGCATAATGAATAAAAAAAATTACTTACCGAGGTTATGATAAGGATCGTATCGCATCTGGCCAAACCGATCAATAAATAATTTATCGATGATTTCATCTGCGGCCGCGATAGGATGATCATCGAGATGAAATTGCCAAAGAGTCCAAACAGGCCGATCAGATTGAGCAGGATGCCGTTTACGATGAACTCAAAGAGGGCGCTCTTTTCCAAGGGACTTTTGCACTCGTAGATCACGGTACTGTTGTCGGTAATGTTACCGATTAATTTACCAGTTACGTTATCAGCAAGATAACCGGTCAGATTCCTAATTGCTTCATCAGCTTCCATCTTCTTGAGCTACGTAGACCTTATTGATTAATCATTCGTCTTAAATCTCAATCGATTAATTCACCGTCACTCTTGCATATATTGCTCGCTCAAAATCGAGGAATGAATTGCGTATTATTATTATTATTATTAAACTTTACATCCGCAAGGGATGAAACTTTCACGTGTTTTTCTCATCTCACCGAACCAGTACACTTCATTTTACACTAAGAATACGACACTTCAGATATTGGAACACGATTATCATTTACGATTATTAATTTTGCAGGATTAAAAAAAATTTTTTTGGAAAATTCCTTCATTGAGCATCATCCAAATTATGCGAGATTTAAATGTAATATTAGCGACAGGTTATAATTTCACAGAATATTAAGGGTTGCCAATAAGGGCCAGGGGGTGCAGAATTTTGAAATATTCAGCGCTCCGATTTTGGGGGATGTCGGAGTGAAAATTTCTTGAGTGGGTTGGGGGGGGGGGGGGGATTTTTTAGGTTTTCGAATTTTCTATATCGATATAGACTTTTTGGATTTTATTTATCGAATCCACCAGGTACGACCTCATTCTTCCATTTAAATAGATACCTTTTTCTATCTATCTATTTTCTCGTATAATCCAATCGCACTCTTAAGGACTGTTCACTACCTTTTCAATTTATGAGACATTATCGGAGTGGTCCAGGGCGCCATCATCTTCGAATCCCATAATTCACCTTATTATCTCGATTCCGCGTAACACGAGGATTTCAGCCACGTTCTCATCTTCCGGAGGTCAAAGTTCACCTGGCGCCAGTGAATCTACACGATAGAGTAGTGTACTCCTTAACGAGATGTCGCTGAGAGATAAAATCCAAAATCGAACTCCTGGAGCCCAGCCTCTTCATGATGTCTCTCACCGACGCCAAGAAGATGCCTGCACGAAACATGATAAGATCCGTTGGTAAGATAACAGGATAAGAAAACGTCGGAAAAATTAAGAGGGACACCGTATAGGACCTTCCTCCCACTTCAACCCACCCTCTAATCACAAAGACAGGAAGAGCCTGTAGCGTCTCCAGGGAGTTTGACGGACTTAAGATTCCTGTCAGGCAGAAATAGATACGGCGAGAGAATAAAAGGAAAATCTCGAAGAAAAAGAAAAAAAAACTCATCCAGACGTGAAATTCCTTATTCGTGAACATTCAATTTGCTGAACGTTGTGGTCAATTAATTTATCAGGGATTGATTCCCCCTATATATATCATATATATTTAGCTATATATATATATATGTTTCATATATAACAATGTAACCCGTAACAATGCCTACGGTCGAACAAACACTCTACCAGCCTGGTAGTCTGGTCCACGTTTAATGCGTCATCGGCTACTGTCATTTAACCCCTGTATGTTGTATCCAACCCACCCACCCACCCTACCCTCCCCCCATACCTAATTGACGCGAGCAATTGCTAGTCCTGACGGCAATTTGACTTTGCTGACTTGTTGAAGCTGCTTTGAGAAGCTGCTATCTTGTCTTACGCAACACGTTCATCCCTCGAGCATCTTCAAAGCTAACTGGCAGCTTTCAAGGTTAAAGATTATGTCAAACCGCATTATATTTGCCCTTAGGGTTATAAGGATGATAAGGAACCCCCTGGAGTTACGTCATTAAGCTGCGCGCGGTATTCCTGACGTTGGTTAGAACAACAAAAAAATAATAGATCGATTTTGAAGTTTGCGAAAATGGTGAAACTTCTTGAATTTTTTGAAAAACTATTTGATTTTGATTACGGTAATTTTAGAGGATTGCAAGATCGTAAATATTCTGTTACGCGAAAACGTATTTGTATGGTCGTTCCGCAATTTTGCGAATATTTATGTCAAAGTTGAGTGACTTTAAGCGCTGGGAGAGTTGCAAATTTTTTATAATGGCGCGAATCTGCTGCGTGTGCACATTTTTTTTATCTTTTATACAGAAAACCTGTGACTCTTGATTTTATTCGTTGGACGACCGACAGCGCCTGCTGTTGCAATTTTGGTTATTGGAAAATATGCGAAATCTTATGAATAACGTTAGGCTAAGGGTTACCGGCTATAAGGATCTCGACCAATCAGAATGATTCGTTACCGAATTTTACTATTGTCAATTGACGGCTTTAAATCAGTCTGTCTCGGGACACCGATCGGGGTGCCTCGAGCTGCTTCGCTCCCGGGATGTTTGTTGACAGTTCTTCTAGCCGTGTTTACTATGCGGTATAAAAAGTTCTCGCTTGTGTATTTCTCGCAATATCCAGAAAATGCTAACGATTTTCTACGTGTCTTTCGGAAGTGTTGTGCTCTCCGCCTTCAATGATCAGCCGAACCAGCTCCGGTGAGTACTGCCAGTTTATTAATTGGTGGAGGGATTTTTATTTTATAGCTCCGATTCGGTCTGCTACGGAGTATACTCCGACCCCCTATAACTTAACCTAGCAGCCTGAGCAGCCGCGCATTTCCGTAACCATCCGCTCCAGTTCGCGCATCCAGTTGCGTTTGTTTATCTTACGCGACCCAAAAGATTAGGCACGTATGTTTAGGTTTTTCGATTTTACGCGTTCCCAAAAAATCGACAGAATCGGACCGGCTCGTTAGCTCCCGGTGAAAAATGAATTGGCTGGCGTCGGTCTGGCGTGCGGATGCACGGACGAAGGGCGGAAGATGACGTAAGTTAGCTCTTGGATATTTTTCATCGGCGCCGAGTTAACCCCTTCGCTGTATTATTTTTTTTAGATTTAGATTTTTTAGATTTATGGATTTGCCCTAAAGTTTCAGTATAGAGGTTTTTGGGGTTCATTATGAATTTTGGAAATCGGATTTCAGATTCGGATTTAGCGATTTCAAAAATCATGAGGCACTCACATTCGTCGGAATCAAAATTTTTTTTTTCGAATTTGCGTCCGTCACATTGGATCCGCGATTCTAAATTTTGGAAATCTAATTTTGAAATTCGGAATCAGGAACCTCGAAAACCATGATTTATCAAATAACAATCGAATCGATGTAGTAGGAATATATATTTTTTTTCAAATGCCCCTATACGTGTCATGACACAAAAATGTCACGACTTTTTTGCCCCTATATGTGTCACTGACAGTCAAAGGGTTAAGAAAATACGTCACATTACATATATGTATACACTGTGTAATAGAATTCTGCCTGTGACGTCACAGACCCTAGAAATTCCACGTTCTATAGATACGTCATAAGCTGTTTCCATTTAACCGACAAAATGGAAGCATATAAAACCAGTAGTCGGGTCTTGACGGTAAGTGACTTATAGTGCGGCGTCGCGACGGCTGGCGTCGACGGTATTCATTGAATGAAATAGTTTCCAGTACTTCTCTGGAGATTTCAAGGATCTCACGTATACAGCGTAATAACCTAATTGCCATAGAAGATTTAGAGCCACGTGGTCTTAACGAAAGAAACGCTAAGACGACGCCCGGCGTCGCGGTGCCTAATAACCTAATTAACGCTATAACTAAACAAACTCGTTAAAGTCGCACGGAATTTCCCAATAGGCCGAAAGACTAAGAATATTATAAGCGCCCTGAAGTCCATCGTGGAAACTTTCTTACGAACGATTCCTCGTGCATTTTAATACAAACTCGAAACGCGCAAAGATTTCACTCGAATTTCCAGATAATTTCGCAAAAACTATTTGATAAGGGCCAAAAAGTCACCAATTAGCGAATCCCTATTTTTTTTCTAATTTTTACCATTAATTAAATATATTTTGAAAAATTCAATTTACACAAATATATATATATATACTTAAGTATAAAATATTCAAACTATAAGTAGTTTCGGTTAGACAAGTCGTGGTGTCTCGTTAACGTGCATCACAAATTTAAATATAATATATATATATATATATATATATATATATACCCGATATAGAAAGATGTGCCAAAATAGCGAAATGATACGAAGATTATTTCGAGCTTGTCTCAGTCGCCGCTTTATCCCATTTTCTCTATTATTTTCTCACTCTTTCCTCTCCCCCCCGTTCCTTCTCTCTCTCTCTCTCTCTCTCTCTCTCTCTCTCTCTCTCTCTCTCTC
>JARQTH010000083.1:0-57144 GCA_030142595.1 Trachelus iudaicus | reverse complement strand
TCTCTCTCTCTCTCTCTCTCTCTCTCTCTCTCTCTCTCTCTCTCTGTCTCTCTCTCTCTCTCTCTCTCTCTCTCTCTTTCTGTCTACCTCCGAAGAATAAGTCCCTAGCACCGAGATCATTCTAAGATATACCTTACGCACGACCCATTTTGGAAATAGACCCTGGTGGCTCATCAAAAAGATGTCGGCGATACGATGAACTTGAACGGCCGACCGCTTGGCAAAGTTTACGATATATTCCAAGCCTTTCTCGCCTAAACACATTTTCCTCTTTACTTAATTTCTTCCTCCATATGTATATGCAAATGGCGCGTGCAAAGAGCTCTTGGAAATTTTCGAAATTGCGAGTAGCGAAGAGTCAAAGGAAACATATATATATATATATATATATATATTCCTATCATTCAACGTAAATTAAATCTGCCACTAGACCTGAATGACGCTATATCTATATATTATCATAACTACAGCAAGCTGTACCAAAGTGATTAGATATAATCATAATATTACCAGCACTTTGCGGAAAGCCTCGTACAAATATTCTCTAAAGTTTTGTAAACTGTTTAGGCTCATACGAATGAGACAGCAAATGCTTCTAAATCCTTGCGGTGTCTTTACTTTGTACGCTGGTCCAAGAGGTTCGAGCTTTAGGGACTTGGGGAAAGATTTGATATTTTTTTTCTTTTATTTTTTGAATACCGATTATTATTTTTAGCCGTTCCCTCGATCAGATCTGGTCTGAGTGATTTGAATTTTATTAGGCGTTTCCTTCTTGGATGTAATGTATATATAGTCCGGTATATATAGTGCAGTATTGTATAGTGCTGACTGCGGAGAGTGTTGCGTGTATAATTAGACGGGATGACTATAGTAGTCTCTCTAGAAGTAGATACGTATAGTTACTAGTCAGCCAGACACTATAGACATATTCTTAGAGCAAACTCGATGACGAAAGGAACGGCTGACCATTTGCCAGAGCCTGGATATACGTGTATAGGGCGCTTTTCAACGGGCCTTGAATTTGGTAAAAGGGAGGATTTTCAATTTTTTCGTTTTTTTTTATATATATATGTATATTCTCCATGTCACATTTTTTTTTAATGCAGTTTTATTATACTTGTAATGGCCATAAGGAACGGCGCGAGGGGCTTTGACCTTCTTTCCTCGACTTTTCTTGGATAATAAATTACTATCGCCTTGTGGAGGAATGGACAAATTTTTTTCGCGGAAAATATAGGTTATTGTGCCTTTTTTGAAAAAAAAAAAAAAAAAAAAAAACGGTTGCATGAAAAAATATTGAGTGACGTTTATACGACCGTCGGCATTCAGCCTCCCCCTTCCTCATCCTTCATTTCCTCGTGTACGACCGATTTTTTTCCATTTTCGTTATTTCATTTTTTTTTCGCGAATTTCTACAATCTTTTAAGGCAAGAGTGAAAGAAATTTTTATTTTAATACGTTTCCTACGTCTTTTTCCAAATTTCGAGTGGTTTTCCTGGCTCTTCGTTTGCCAATGTTACAGCGCGGTAATTCGAGCACAAAAATTTTTGTTCGATACAAAACGCTGTCTTTTTTTATATACAGCGTTCACAAAAATCACGTAAAGCACGAAGCTTTCGCGAAATAAAAAGAAAACATTTTCACGCAACACGTTGCGGATATAGTTTCTTTCCAAAATTTGTATCACGACAATATCGATCCGCGAAATAAAACAATCGAGGCTCTATCGGTCCGTTCGCGTTTTTGTCAAACTTTTTTAAAAGAAAAAAAACATTACGCGTCTGAGGCAAAGGGGTAAGATAAAAAGCTCGTAAGAAGCTTCGAAGCTTACAGGGATTTATCGTGTATCTAGCTTTTATATAAAAGAAAGAGAATAATTGGACTTTCGTTCAAGATAAAACCTACAGAATTAAATTCCTAGTATTGCAATAGAATGGGACTCGAAATAAGATAACCAATGCAATTTTCAAAAAAAAAAAAAAGCTCAGCAATACAATCGCGAATTCCCATGGAAGTCAAACTTACACTTTCATTCAATTTTCCCCGAAACCACCAAAACGTCAAATTCACTTTCGGTCGATATCACCCCAAAAATTCCCAAAAGCTTGGATCACTGATTACTCGGTTTTCTAACCTAATCTTCTACGCACGCGCTGTCGCGCCAAATTCATTTCGTCCCCTGACTAAAGCTTGCGAGTCGTGTAACGATTGCCAATGTAACGTCGAATTATCCTTTGACAAGTTTAATTTTCTTCCCGTCACGTTTTCCTTTCTTATTTGTCTACCAACTAAAGACGAGTCAGATGCTAACTGAATTTAAAAAAGGAATCCCTAAGGTTGGCCCCTCTTAATCCGGAATAACCTAAGGATCGGTTTATATCCCTTATAGAAGGTGATATACGACTTTTCAGGTAAAATTGAAAAATTAGCAAGTTCACTTTTCTTAATCAAAATCTTATTACATTGTTTTTTTTTTTTTTTCGTTTTATCTACTTTACTACATTTCTGATTCCTGCATTCTCTCCTGGGAGATAAATGGGTTGCGTTACTTTAACTGTATATACGTATAACTAAGATTCTGATAGTATATAATCTCTAGCTATCTAATATATATATATATATATATTCAGTATGTAAAAGAAAGCCCTTATTCTCTTGTTCGTACTATACGTCTGATAAACCGCACTTTACATGCATAGGAGAGCGTTGAGGCCAGATAGCGGAGACGCTTTAATGCATCAGCTAGAAAAAGGCCACTGTGCAAAATTCTAAGGAAGATAATGATTAAGAGGAGAGGGATGGGGGGAAACAATGGAAAATGACGGAAAACTCCTGAAGGCAATAGAATGAAATTCTGGGGAGGGATGGCGACGGAGAATCCCTTTATCTCGTATAAGATAATGGAATGGGAGATAAGAGATGCTGTTTAGCGAAGATTCCAATCTCGAAGGAGACAACAAGACGTGGCTTCGAGATTCTTAAGAGAATTGAATACCCTGTATCTGTTATTGAATTTGTTCGTTCAAAGAGATACAAGAAGATGCTATTGATTGAAATAGTTCAGAAAAAAAAAAAAAAAAGAAAACATAGTTTTTCTTCAAAAAAATTACGAAGGGTGGCTTTTCTCTTGTAAATTGGCAAATTTTTGGCTAATTTATTGGCAATTCACGTAAACGTTATTTGATGCTTTCCAAGTGAGATAAGGAGCTTGGTTTTTTGGGGAAAAGTGGAAATTAACTAAAACTACTTTGAGTCTGATCTTCTCAACCGTGATGGCCGGGTAGTCCAGATCAGTTAACGTTTTGTCATCCGCTGGACCATTTCACTGATCTTGATTGTTCCAGTCGATTTTCGAGTCAGCTGGGATAAAAATTGCCGTTTAGAATTGGCGATTTATCGTTTTGTGGATATATGTATGTATTTTTGAAAAATTTGTCTACCCGTTTCCGGCCGGTCAGCCGCCATTTTGGTTATAAGGTAGACCATAAATCAGACGCTATGCGAATTCCTTTTTCTTTTTTCTCTTATGATTCATTCTTTTCTCCCTTCGTATTAATCCTCCTGTGATATTCTTGTTGGGTTGGGTCAGGTCGAATGCAAAAAGGCTTTGCGAAATTTTCGCAAATACGTAGGAAATTTTCGTCCGAGTCTGATGTCATTTCGCACTGAAAACAACTGGCTGTGGGCGGCTGTTACGTGTCAGGGAATCGTAGGGGTGGAATATGTAGGTCTTACGTACGGATACACATGTGTGACGTAACGTTGAATAAAAATTTTTATATTTATCAAATTCTCGACATTCACGCGATTTACGTACTTTATCTGGGATTTTGGATTTTTTCAAATCAAAATTTTTAGCCTACGTTTCTTTTCTTGCGTCGAAAATTTCTCGCGTTCATTTTACTCGTATGTCATAATTCCTGGGTGAAAAATTTTCGCTTCGGTGCCCTTTGAACTTTTTTTTTTTGCTTATCATACGCGATACATATCAGACACGTGTGGCCTGATATTCGATATACGATTTAATGGTTTTCGTTATTTTTCATTTACGCGAGATTGTATCAGGCATTGTGTATCTTATTATCACAGAAACTAATGTATTCTCGTATATAGATATACCTGATGGGATTCGTGAAAAAATCGTGTATTTAATTTAAAGTATTAACAGCATAGAAAAAAAATACACTCTGTCCCATACGAATTAAAATCAAAAATTAAAATCAAAAATCGTAACTACTCGATAGAGTAAATGACTTTTTTAATTAAAAATTACTTTACGCACTGTGTATGCATTAAATGTATATACGAAATTACGTATTGAATTTAGTTGAAGTAAATAGCATATACGGTAAATATACGACATAAATTTTTATATTATCTCAAAAATCCCACATGACCCGTACCTGCCCGACTAATGAAAAATAAATTAATTTCGCAACACAGTAGCCGCTCGTGGAAATAAAATTTCATTAAATTCGATACTTACGATCGTACGGCGCGCGTATCCGAAGAAACGGCAATGAATTTCCAAAAATCCCACAGTTTTATTTATTAGGATCAACAGCTGCCAGGGGTGACATCCTGTGCCTGGTCAGACGTTCCTTTAATCCAGCGTAAAAGCAAGGAAGTAGATGCAGGGCAGAAACTGCCAGACGTAAACCGGCGACGGCGACACGAACTGTATAGCCAGCACGGAACACGAAAGGCAGCAGCTCTTTTGGATTCAGTATAAATAAAACAGTAAAACCACGTCACGGTAATATTATGTGCCAAAAGATATCCCCACGATTCTCATGAATAAGATTTTTCGTTCGTCGCGGAACCCCCTATGAAACGAAATTTGAGTATTTTTTGGGATAAAAAGCAATTTTTCGAAAACACTTTGGCAACGAGAGTCGATTTACGGTAAATTATTATTTATTACTTTATATCCGAACACCTTGACAGCAGGTACTTGTTGATTGTTTAAATAAATAATTTCAATTATTTATTTTTTTATTGTCTTTTTTTTTTCCTTTATTTGGTTAAAAAAACTTTTTTTTTTTTTCATTAAAACGCGGAAAAGGACTGAGTTTAATCTGTCAATTACACAAACGTTAATCCCTAAAGGTTGACCCGCATGCTTAAAAATGATTTTACATAATCTTCTGACTGTCTGGGCTCAGGTCCCTTATGCCTGAGGGGCCAAAGGGGAAATTCAATGACGAAACGTTACTTGTCACTCGATTAAAGGCGGCTCCCCACGGAAACTGTGTCTACGAGAATTCACGACTTCAGGGCGATTTTCAGCTTTGTCTCCTGACGAATTTTTATTGAATCAACCCGCGTCCTAATCACAAGCTCCCATATCTTCCTTGCTCTTAGTTGTCAGCGAGAGCTAAAGCTCAGTCGTGCTGTTCGATTGGGACACGGGGAAGGGTCCGGTAAAATTAAATGAAAACCACCCTTAGGTTTGTGCCTCGTAAACGAAAAAAAGGGCATCGACGGCAGCTATGGTATACGAAAGAAAAAAAAAAAGTTCTCTTTTCTCAAATTTTCACCGCTCACTTGTATTCGGGATTCGAAAAACTTCACAAAACCCTTCGTGACTTTTTTCCTTCTATTTTCTCTTTCGCTTGGGTTCTCGATGATTTATTTTTTTTTTTTTCAAAATTCAACGTCCACTCTTTATTTATTTTTTTTTTTCACCAAAAATCTTCGCCGATATTTCGTCCTTTGCAAAATCACGCAAATAATCTTGTCAACTGCACCGCTCACTCGTGTAACTTTTACACGCTCGACGTTTTCTTCGTGGTTTTTTGAAACCTTTTTTTTTTTTTCGCTAACGCCAATTATTTTGAAAATATCCCGCGCGCGGCTCGTCGCGCAATTTCGAAGCGCTCGTCGCGCGAGACGCACTGAGCTCCGCGATTCGCCAAGAGAGGAGTCGGAGTGTCAGGACGGACCTTGGCAATGAGTGCCGCCTGCGCGTTAGTATTTTCTACGTTTCGACACGAAATCTACCACACGCAGAACGTTTTGACACTGACGTCACTTGCGCCAAAAAAAAATTACGGGATCTACATGTAACAGTGTAAAGGCAAAATACATGACTATTATTTTGAATGAATTAGAAGACATCGTTTCTTTTTTTTTTTTTGACGCACGTTTCACAAGCCTCGCGCACCGTGCTGACAAGTATAAATAAAATTTTTGAAAAATACCCTCGTTGCGCCAAACACGATTTTTTCTTTCTCTCGAAAATATTTGTCTCTCCTGGCCAAAATAATTTCAATTAAATCGTCAAACTCAAAATTACACATTTTTCCATATTACCACGGGTGGATTATACCATTACCTCTGTGCGTTGTTATTATTATTTTTTTTTTAAATTTTATCCGAATCAAGAAGTCAATATTATATCCCACGTATAATAACAATATAATTACTCTATATGTATAAAAAATATTTTTTATCATTTATATCCGCATGTATCGTGCGAGTAAACAGGTGAAAATATTTTTCTCTTTAAAAATCCCATTTCGCGTTATATTTCGAAACAGGTAACAATAGATACACGTTGATCCTAGTTGAACCTACGAATTCAAAAACGAAACTTTGTCCAGGATTTTTTTCCGAAAATAAGTTACTCAACAAAAAATACTCAAGAAAGATTTCGGTGACGATTAAAATCTTTTTTTTACTCTGCAGCTTAGATCCTCTATATGAAAGGAGTATCAATTTTTTTTTTTCCAAATCGTATTAAAAGGAGCCAAAGTCTATTGAAGCCCGATTGAAAATTTATGCATTTTAAGAAAACGACCGAATATCCCATCTAAAAAAATATATATATATACACATACACTGTATACAGACTGACGCATTCAATACAGACTCCACACAATTAAGTTACAGTATAACAGTTTTCTGAAATGTCACACATAAAAACCTGACCTAAGTGCAAAGGCGTGCTCACCCGTTAAATTGTGCATACCTTAAAAGGATCCCCCGCAAAAATTTCCAGGGAATTCACGTTTCTGCGTGTACCGGGTGGGCAGCCGGTTGGGGCGACGATTACGCGTAGCGTAGGTGACGTGACGTAACCACAAGGGGGAAGAAAAGAGTGAAATAAAAAAAAATTGATAAGCCGATAAAATTCGAAAAAAAAGGAATTTCAAAATTCTTCCACGACCCAACAGCTTCCTTGAGTGCGTCAATTGCATATACCGCACGTATATACACTGTGTACAATGCGATCGATTAAATTCTTATTTCACGTATACCTATTCCATCCTTATCTTAGTACTCGATACTGATAAGGTCCATTCAAATTATCCACTTCCGTTTTCCGTTTAAGCAAAATCTTATCGTTAAATGATTCGGCCATTTCTATTACGCTCCAGTATACGTATATGTCGTACAACGTTGATAAGGACGATGTTACATAATTATTTATACCGGATAACAGTTAAGCCATTGTATCCAATGATAACGTATCGCGTGGGCGAAACCGGGTATTCTATATGAATTCATATGCCATATTCATACGCACGCTGATAACGTTCTACGACACACAATAGACTGGCCCAGCATCACGTATGATACATATGAATTTATAGACGTTGATGTGACGCAACGTAAACGTACCTACTTGATATAAGAACTGTGATAACGGATGTCGTGTAAATTATTTAATCGACGTCTGACGTCGCGACGACCCTCTAACTATGAAGGATAGTTACGGTTTCGAAAGGTTAAATTATAATGGATACGTGACGAGAGTAAAGTAATTTATCTTTATGGGTTGAAAGGTATTTGAACTGACTGTACGTTTTATAATTTATTTATTTCTTTTTTGAACACCCTTTATATACTTTACATGGGTTACAGAATGTTTTGGTAAAGTCGATCAAGCGAGAATTTAAAAATAATTAATTAAACTTGAGCACGGAGTAAGAACGATCCTCTGTAATTCATCTTCGTGCCAGCATCCCTTAATTGGCTGTTATCAAACGGCTTTCCAGAAATCCGGAACGACGATCCTCTCACGTGCCTGAAAATTCGTAATCAGGATAACAACACGTGTGATTATCGACGCCTATTGACATATGGTGCTTTGTCTTGCTTTACTTTACGGGGTAATTAAATTTTAATTACGTCACGTCTGCTCCATACAGCATCCCATGGACGTACAGAGTGTTTACGTTTACTTTTGAAATTTGTATACGACTCTTACTGGATAACGTTTTTGGCACGGGGTGCCAGCTTCACGAGCCACCCCTGGTCTCGTGGTACGTTTCAACCCCTTGGCCCAAGGGGTATGTCCTCGTAGTGAATCAGTAACGTACTGAGCCAGCCAACCCGGAGCCAGATTTCAGACAGCCCGGAGCCGGTAGATAGTCATGGTGGTAATCTCGGCAGACCTATATACGCAGCATCCCTCTTTGGATTTCTCCGAAAAGCATGTAAAATTGATTAAGGGATGATTTTAGGGGGATGAGAATAATTTTTTTTTCTCGGCGGAATTCTTAGGGATTTTTTTAAATCTTCGGTATAAATACTGTGGAATCGAATATCGAGACTAGGCGGTGATAAGAAAACACGGTTACCAAGGGTAACGAGATAAGGAAAAGTAACTTTAGTCAGTTATCGAGTTAAGACAAAATCCAAAATGAAAATGGGTTATGTCAATTGATTTGATTATGTTCTTATCAAATAAAACTCGTATGATTACTGTAATCTCAGAATTTGGATTTTTTTTTAGAGGCATCAGTCAGGGGGATGATACGAGATGAAATAATTGATAAGCGAGGGAAAATCCTATTGGTTGAAGTTTTATAGAGGGTGGCATAGTAGTTTTAAATAATTAATACATCCCGTTTAAATATTTGATCGTCGAACGTTCTGAGATCGATTATTGATTTTTTTATATTTCAATTTCACGCGACATTTCCTTCGATTGGACGTTTTCTTTTCGCGTGTGGCATATATACATATATACCGTGTGTACTTTTCGCCCGTTTGCTCTTTTGGATTCGGAATTGCGTCGAACAAACATTCGACAAATGAAGTTCCGCTCGTGCGTGAGAATGCGAGAATCGTGAAAGCGCGGGTTCGAGATATTAAGACAGTCCGACGTGGCTTGCCATTTTTCAAATTTGAAAAATGGTCCTCTCCTCTCTTTTAGTTTTATCTTTTTTTTTTCAGAATTTAACCTCGCAGCTACCGCCGCTCGTCCTACCGGTCTACTTTGTATTCATTTCAAATTACTTGCCGTACGTCCAAGTACTGTACCCAACAATGTAGTTATTCTTTAACTTTTTTTAATTAAAAAAAATTTTTTCCCCCATACGTAACACATGCTCGATACGTAACACGTGTGACTCGGATACGTGACAGATAGTTGGAAACTAAATAGCCCAGCGTTTAGCTACAAGTCTGTCTGTAAAATTTCAAAAAATCAGCTCAGGGAATAATATTATTACACAGCATAGTTCCCCATCAAAATATACATATCGATTATCCAATAAGTTTCCAAACAAGAAAATATCGATTGCATTGTGGATGGTACCTTTATCCAAGCTATCGATCAATAATATCTATCGATTTCACATGAAAAAACTTCACCCTGGATGTCGCCATCGATAACAGCCGTTTCAATGTTTTCCTTGAAAAAATTTATCGAAAAAAAAAAAAAATCGTACAAAAAATTTCAAAAAAATTTCTAAAAAGTGGACCCTCGAATTTACCTTGATTTCAAATAAATCCCACGAACCTCACGCGCTCTCGTTTCGCGAAGATCGAATTGCGATCAAACTTCGCCGAAGAATCTTTTCGGCTCCGCACGTCGCGTGGGAAAAAAGCCTAGGACCGGCGGAGATGCCGCGGCACAAAAAAAAAAGTTTGAGCAACAATGCCGCTCGAGGGTGTGTAGTCAGGAACAGGATCCTCCGTCGAAGGGTGGACCAAGAAAGAAATATTGCCCACAATTCACCAGAGAGAATTCCTTCGCGGCGTCGTCCTGGCGGCTCTCGACTATCGATTTACGTTTCATGTTCTGACGTCGTAAAGTCTCTCTCCCTTGATGAGGGCGTATTTTCAATTTCTACCCAAGATGTTCAAAGTCCGACGCTTATTGTTTCCTAAATCCCGCCCCTCCTTCCCCGACAGCAAAACTACCCCTATACAATCTGTACGTAAGCCAGGTAACGCGATTAGGTCGCTGATATCAATGCGTTAGTATATATATGTATACATGTGTGTATCCGTTAAGCCATTGCTCGATTTTACACATTCGAAAGTCTCCCCCTATGAATCTCGGGTTAATGTACCGTGACTGCCTTTCCCACATGCACGTGTAAAATTACCCAACGGCCGTACAAACACTGGGCAAACACTGGGCGAATATTTTTTTGCGCAACAAGAAGCAAAACAATAGGTGGAAGGAAATACATTTGATGTATATATATATATATATATATGTATATGTATATATGCATTTGCCGTAACATTATTTACGAGCAGCCAGCATTAAATTCCAATCGGTACACTCGTTCGCAAAAACATAGCGCAATGCCATTAAACGCTGTTTATGGTAAAGAAAAGTTGCGCAAAAAGAGATCCCGAGCCAACCCCAATTATTTAACTACGAAACGAAAGAAGAAATTGTCCCCGAGACAAAGTTAACCTAAATTTTGGACACGATAACGAAAAAAAAAAAAAAAAAAAAAAGAACACGCGTCCCGACAATTTCTGTAGTTACCCTGACCTAGATGTAGGTAATCCTGGGTAACTACGATCCGGGGAAAGTCCCAGCATATTTGCGAGCGTCCGCCGAGAATTTGAGAACGTTTAGGTTAGGTTAGGTTAGGTTAGAAAAGCTGAGTCAAAGCGTTCGGTCGCGAGTGGTAATGCGTAACGTTGATGGAGTCAAAAGTTTAAAACGTGTACGGCAGCTTTGGACGCGTCAGAGGAAACCATAAGAAACGCAAGCGAAAATTTAGTGACTTTGCTTTCACTTTCGGTTCACGAAGGTAGATCGGGAAAATAATTAAATCGACGTTTTATCTCGCGATAAGGTTCGCATACTGGAAACGTTTAATTTATGGTAGTTCGAGGTAATTGATTAATTAGTAACGACCGACTAGATTACTTATAGTGGAGATTCAGCCCTAATGAGCTGTGTTAACGTCAACGAACGGTCGTTTTACTTGCGTCATTCCTTGGAGACGTGGGTAACGTCTTAATCGCGTTTAATCGTGACTGTGACGCCATTTTGGATTTTAAGGTTGCTCCAATTAGGGTTCATTAAGGCGTCGACCTTAGATTTATTAATTGAAAAATCGTTTCGATCCGTTCGATCGATATGTCGGTCTTTGATCGGCAAAAGGAGCTCGAAGCTCTGTTGTGATTCGGATTATTGCCGCTGGCGGAGCTGGCGTCGCGCTAGTAGTGCAGGTACGCGCGAAGCATTCGTAGTCAGACATTGAATATCTCATAGGGAAATACGTTTGCGTTTAGATTAGATAGGGGAATTGAAGTAACTGACGTATGGGTGAAATTAGGGTAATTGCATATTGGAGAGCAGTCATATATGTGCAAGGATTTATGAAATTTTGTAACGTAACATGAATTGACGTGACATTTAATCGTTGCTAGAAATTTTGTATGATTCTCGATATTTTGATTAATTAATGATTGACGTAAATATAACTTTAATTTGCTTCGACTGAATCGATCGAAAATGTTTTGACAGGTAATTCGAATATATTTTTTGGATTAATCACTCGTTCAACGATTTATCTATAAAATGATAAATTTTCCCTACTTAAAAATATATTTATATTTTAATATCGAATATATTAGATCTTGGTCCATTTCTGATAATATCGAGAACCTAAGACTCAATAAAATTAAAAAAAAAATTAATAAATCGTCTTACAGGGAAACCTCATCTAGCAGATAACCCTTTTTTGTTTTTTAAGTCCTATGTACAATAATTAATCAACAGTCGATCGCAGTGAAGCTCCGATGATTCGAATATCGATAATCATTAGATTTGAAATTCATTGATTAATTTCAAACTTCATACGGTTGACGTAATTTTTTTCATACAGCATTTATTTTGCTGTCGAAAAAATTTTAATAATGCTTATCAAGTACAACGATACTTTTAAGCAGATTCGAAATATTCAAAGGGGTTATGAAGGGTTCAATAGGTCAACTGGTTGGCCGATTCGCTCATTGACCGAATCGCACGGCTCATGTCCCGAATGATTTTGCAGGTTTGATAAACGAGCTCAAAGTTTCGCGCACGAGAACCCGTCGGATAAGCCAAAGCATAATATGATAATACCGCATCGTGGATACGCTTTGCGATGACGCAAAGATCTGAGGATCAATATATATATCTTTTCGATCGATCGATCAAAAAATTATAATCCATCGACCCGAGGTGTAATCAGTACCCTTAAAAATAAAAATGGCGGTGGTCCTACTGCAAGTGTCACTTGACTGGATTTCTTTGGCCAAGAATACAAATTAATATCGAAACTTCGACATCGATTCTACGACAATGTAAGAGCGTCGGCGTCGCGACGCTCGGTATAATTATCTCGACGGATAAAAAATGGAGTAAAAGAAATATCATTTTTTTCTTTAAATACTACTTGCTCCTCGTGGGAATTTCAATTAAAAAAGATGACGCTCAGAATTTGTGTTCGGTTGGTGAGGAGTTATTTTTCAATTTTGAAAAAAAAAAAAAAATTTCATCGTCCTCCTTCATCATTTTAATAGGGTTATTTGTAGATTTCGTAACTCGCGCTTTACTTTAACCCTGTTACTTCCTTCTACAGGGATTCTTTTTTAATGTGTTATATATTTTTTCGACAAGACGTACATAGGACCATCTGCTGTTCTCGAATTCTATTTAGAATATTTCTAACGTCATCCTAGTATTTGTGCGCTAAAAATATGTCGAAAAATAAAAGTCACAGACAAAACGTGCACGGCCGGTAACACTGTGCTGGCTTTTCTGGTTGGTCGAGAAATAAAAATTACACGCAGTAAAAGAGCTGCTAAGATATTCCGATGATGCCGATGGGATGCTGGGGCAGCTGTTGCTGTTGATGATGATGATGGTGCTGGTAGAGTCGGAGATTCGGACGGGTCGACAAAGCTGCGTGTAAAAATAAAATAGTCTCGTAAGAACGTGTTAACCTCCTGCAGCCACTGTTTTCATTAATTTTATCCTTCGGACGTGAATCGTAAAGGGAGGAAATGAGAACTGCCTAATCAAGAATTTCATCTAAGGGTTCTATCCAGCGATTCTGAAGGGTTGAAAAAATGGGGGAAAAAGGTAATTTTAAAAAAGGCAAACGTTTCGCTAAACATCGTTCAACATGGTTTTTTTCACGGGACTGTACCTCCGCGCGAAGTTCCTGTGTAACGGGTGAAGTAAAAAATCGATAACCTGGAATTGTTAATTTTTGATGATTTTGAAAAAAAAATTGATCTCATTTCTTCTTTGAATTATTTTAATGCAGAGTCATTTCAATGCGTTCGCACTAATACGATGTATTCTGTATACGGGTGGCTATTGTATTTTTTCTCAGGTTTTTGAATCTCCCGCCGATTTTTCGTAGATTAACACGGATCTCTTGGTGGACCGTAATCCATCAAGGTTCCGCAGCCTGATAAAGGGATGCGTTGGAAGTCTGAGGGCTGGTTTTTGATATACATGGGCGGGGATGGGGGGGTTGGCTAGGGAGGGTTTATAAACGGCATACGGGTGCTTGAGTGGCGCCATCGTAATTCCAAAATAAAGGGGATGAAGGAACAGCTGTTTCACCCTGCGAGTGAATTTTAGACGGTGGCTTCGGGACAAGCCCTAAATCTTTTCTGATATATACTTCGAGTGTCGGATGCTTAAGGGATGTTTTTTGGTGAAGGGTGAATTTTTATAATGTCTTAAGAATAGGGGGAGAAATACGTCATACTTTCGTGCACTGGTATTCCTTGTGTACCACCCTTAAATTAAAAAAAATTATTTGGTTCACTTTTTTTTTTTGAAAAAAAAATATCAACCCTTACTGGTCCCTTCTCTGATATTAGGTCTGACAGTTCGAGCTATTAGCATGTTAAAAAATGAATTGAGGTTTGGAAAAAAAATAGAGGGTTTTCCAAAGTGCCGGTATGAAAGTCAATCGCGTGTGAAAAATTTGATTCGATTTTTTTTCATCCCCTAAGTGCCTCGAAGTGCATATCGTTGTAAATTATTACAGAATAATTTTTAGGGGACGTGTGTATCGATCCTCGCTTTAAAGTCATATGGATTGCTGAAAAATGCCAGGAAAAAAGGGTTGCACTTGACGTAAGGGTTGAAATGAAAAAAATTACCCTTCGGGGATTTGAATTTCGTAACTTTTATCGTTCGAGGGGTAATTTCAATCCTTATAAAATACCACGTCCCTATAGATAATTCGTCGTTCGAATTCTAATTCCTAGTTGAACTTTTTAATTTTTTCATCCCTTATTTTCCTTGGGGTTGGTATTACACCAGTTTGTGCTTCTCCGTGGCTTCAATGCAATTTAAATTGTTCAACCGTGGACGCTTATGTTGCCCGCATGGGGCGCCCTCCTGGACCACAATGGAGTTTTATCAAACTACTTATCACGCGACAGTTGTGTCGACGTGGGAAACTAGTTGGAAAAGTTAATATTTGTTGGACCAAAGTTATTTATTCTTTTTTTTCCTCTCTCTCTCTCTCTCTCTCTCTCTTCTTTTTTTATGATCCAGGAAATTCGAACGTCATTAATTTTTAGTATGTGTCAGGTCAATATGGCGTTTTCGTGTTTTTTTCTTTTATTGATCTGAAAACCTGTAATCGAACTAAAATTACGAAACATTAGTGTACAGCGTGGTACAAAAGTAACGACGCGTAGTCTGTATTTGAAAATCAACCAAACGTTCTTTCACAAGGCAAATCAAGGATTAAACGAAGGAATTTAATTTTAAGAGAAAAGTTTTAACGTACGAGTCACGCGAAATGACTTTACCTGAATCCACCCAAAATCCCTATCCTATTCTCTAGACTTTGAGGACTGAAATTATTGTCTGTCGAGGCTTTCCTTTTCGAATTATGCAAATGGCGGGAATTTCAAAAAAAATAATTAACCCAACATACTCTTGGCGGGATTCTATTATTATTTTTCTTTTAAATAGGTAAAACTAATCATTTTTCGAGAATAACTTGTTTTTTTTTTTAACTATTTTATATGCAACCCTGTACTCGACGTTCTCGAAACTTTAATCTTTTCTCACTGGAAGGAAGTTTCAGACTCTCTTAGTTTCTAAACCATCGCCAGGGAGCCACTAGGATTAAAGGATCAAAATTCTCCTAGTCTCGCTTGAAAATGAAAGTAGGTAAATACAGGTATGAAAAAAGGGACTTTTTTTCATTGGGGACCAAAAAAAAGAATGAAAAACAATTTTAACGCGGAACTCCCCTCGTGATATCCTTGATGGTATACAGGATTAAATGTATGAACTTGTCACACGGATTTCACGAAAATTCTTTATGTATTCCGAAACACGCTCCTCTCACTTAACTGGATAAACGAATCCGCGGGATAATTGAAAAAAGAAGTTAAGTTCGTAAAGCGCGACGATATTTCGACGTGGAAAAAATATTTTTCGTTATCTTTGCTCTCCCTAACTGATACGCGTATACTCTGGCGTTATCGAATCCAAACATTTTATCAAAAAAAAAATAAAACACAGATTTTTTCAGTCAACAGTAAGATTAGTACTACGGTCCATCGAAAATAATAAACTTTGTCGAAACCCACGTGTGATTTTTAGAATTGATATTTTTTTCGAACTGTCAAAAAGATACATTGAACACGTGTACGTACGAGATATATGTATATGCATACACAATACACATATCCCAGAGTAAATATCTGACACTTGATAAAAATTATCCAAAAATTTCACTTAAATTCTCTCCTAAATCTCAATTTCGAAAATCTCCTCATAAATTATCAGTTGATATACGAGATTCAAATTCTTATCAACTCCTCTTACGTCATCTCGTCCGCCCTGTTACAACTTTTATGCTACTCTCAACCTACAGCCTCTTACAAAACAGCTGGACCATTCTTCATCCAAGCGAGATTACGCGTGGGTTGGTTGAAAAAAAAAAAAAGAAAAAAATCTTAAAAAAGATGGAAGAGCATCCACGAGCACATGCATAATACATGTGTATATGGTAAATCACAGAGATCTCAGGCACTGATAACACATTCGTCTCTCGGTACAGGCAGAGCATAATTTTCTCTTTTTTTTTAAATCTTCACACATTTTTTTTCGCCATTTCTAAATTTCACATATATTATATATAAGTATTATTATAATATAAATTCTTATATACTTGAATTGCGAATATTTCGACAGACGTCAAGAAAAAAAATAAAAATTGATCGATAGCCCTTATGAGGGTTCGATAGAATAACGGATGTGACGTCACCTCATCGATATTAGATATAAAAAAAAGATATACACATATATATAAACATGTCAAAGGTCAATTTCACTCGGCGCGCACAACGACAAGCCAATACATATTTTTTTTTTTTAAAAGAAAGTAACCCTGGGACACGTGGCATTGAAATTTTAACCTAATCAAACTTTTTGGTACATCGCAACTCCACGTAGCCAGCGTCAAAAACTTTTTGAAAAATTCGGTGTGAGTGCCGCCAAACGGTCCTGGAAGCATACGATGGATATAAATCTTTTACGGGGCCGTCCTGGAACATATAAAATGTCCTGGAAACTGCCAATAGACATTAGATATTTTTTTAAAATTATACATTATAAATCAAATTTGATGCATCCCCAAAGTGAGATGAATTATGTCAATATTAAAAAATGACGACACCTATTACACGGGAAGACGAAGGTATCAAGGCTCACCACCCTAAGGGGAATAAGGGCGGAGTTGATTGTGCGATAAAGTAAAATAATTTAAATGAACAGCAAACGGTTGCGCCCGTTAGCTTTCGTTATTGGTTATTGGGATTCGTCGGAAAGCGTCGTTGCACGTGAATAAATGATAGAGTCGTAAAATAAATGCAGGAAGTAGGGGCGATGCAAATTAAAGGACCCGGCGACACACGCGTGCTTCCTGCGGAGAAATTTCGAAAAACGTAACAGGAGGTGCGGCTGTCGAACGATTTAAATAGCTGCGTATTGGCACGCGTAACGTTCGCTATTTTTAATAAAGCTTTGTCACACGCGATATTGGACTTTAGGCTGCAGCAGGCTCGTGCATTGTAAATCAGCTGATACAATATATATGTATATTGTACACGTATATGGTATAATGTATGTATAAAGAGTTTACCTAGCCTTTAAGGATAACCTTATACGATCTTGGAAAAATTAATATTTTGCAAAAAATTTAGAACGCTTATCATTTATCAGCCTTCGAACTCACTGAAAGCCATTCAACCCCCTTGTCTAAGGGTAGTTGAGGCTAAATTTATTTTCTCTTTCTTTTCTGCTTTCTACCGCACTTATCCTGCCGGAAAACTTTCAACGGTTTGAACTAACCTTCGAAACGTGACGTCAGAGTCTTCGCGAGGGATGAATTAGGACAGACGCGCTGTACCGTAAAAAGCGGTTTTTTGTATTTGGCAGGGGCGGCATTTTCCCGATGGAAAAGAAAATTTGTAAAATTTTTTTTTTAATCTCGTGCATGAAAAATTATCAAGAAATGATACTGGACGTCACTTTGCGCTGTTAAGTTTCTCCTGGATAGGAATACCCTTATAATTTCGTCCCCTTAAAAGTTTTCTTCTTGCGTACCGCCTTTTTTTGGGGACTTTTTACGTTGAAATTTTGCTTCAAACTGTTAGACAAACTCGGGGCCATTTTTTGTCAAAAAATTTGTTACGATATACCAGGGGGGAATTAAATTTGAATTTACTGGCTCGATTGTGAAGGTAAGAAAGTTTTTTTTATAAATATTTTTCTACGCTTAAAAAAATATTCTCGACATTCATTTCGAAAATTCGCCTCGTCATATTGTCAGTATATATCCTCACGGTATTTACGTGGGAATTCAAATAAATCTTGTTTTTTTTTTTGAAATCAGGTAAACCGTGAAACTTTCCTGACTCGTATCCAAAATAATTCTCATTTAAGATGACAAAGTCGTAGCCTTTAACTTTAACCCCTGTCCATTCTCGTGCCTCCTTTATTCGGCTGGATAGCACAGGGAACAATAACGAATTCAAATGTTCACGTTTGCCAGAAGTACAAAAGCGAAATGGAAATTCCCGTGAGAATTCATGGCCGCATGGAAATTCTGGCGGGACAATTTAAAAGACTTTGGCGCGCGATGACGTCATGCACGGTAACGGAAATGAAACAGGCCAGACAAAGAACTTCCGTTTACCTTGCAACTTTCCTCGGCAGAGTTGCAGGACGACTTTTGCGAACTTTTCCAAGATCCTTGAATTCTGGTAAAAAAACACGAAAACCCGTCAACTTATACGATTGTCTCCTTGCACGGTAATAGAAAAATAAAAACCAAAAAATTTTTTTAATCAAAAAAGTATAATTCGTCCTTGATAAATTTTCGAATTTCAACCGGCCCGCTCGTATAATTTGTTCTTACAGGATTTCACCAGGTTATTGAATTGCAAAAAATAGTCACGTGACAATAGACCCAAAAAGTCCTTAAAGGACTACAGCAAAGTCCCCGCGGGACCTCGTAAGCCTTCAAATATTCAAATCCAACTAGGACCCTCCGGATACTTTGACCCGTGACTTAAACCCCATAACGACCTGACCCTTACAGCCAGGGTCATAGTCATTATCCTGAAACAAGAACAGCGATTACATCGTGGATATTCTACGCGCGTGACTTTATGTCCTGCGAACTAGTACTCGGGCAAATAGTAACGATTTGTAAAAAAAAAAATTTACTTTTATTATTTTTTTTTTTTTTTCCGAAATATATACAATAACGTACCGCGGTGACTTTGTGGGCCGAATCAATCCGAAAAAGGTACGAAAGTCCTTTGGCGGACGCTACGTGATAATCCAGCATCAGCATTTTAGATCCTTCAGGGAGCAATGGCTCCAAGGTTGTGTTTTTTTTTCTTTTTCATCCAAAGAAATCTAAGGTCACTATAAATGGAAGTTCTGAGAGAATCGCGAAGAGGAAAATTTTCGAAAAAAAAAAAAAAATCAAAAAAATTTGCAAAGGAAAATGTCATGACTCTCGTTCAACGCATAACCTTGTTACGATCCTTCTCTGACAGCCTGAAAAAAAAAGAAGAATTCTCTTAAATTTGATTCATCCTCTTTATTATTCATTACATCGTCCTTCGTCTCTTTTTCATCCTCTGCTTGGATTTATCAAGTACAGTCGAAGTACGTATTTTTATTGAGAAATATATATATATATATATATATACAGCTGTCAAATATTTTTTTCACGTAGCCAGCATACCGGCGGATAATGTCAAAACCCTTTTCTCTTGAAACGTAACTTCTCCAAGGCTTGCTTGATTCGTAAAATAATAAAATCGGACAGGAGGATTCTTGCGTAGAAACGAGTAATAGCCGTCGAGTGTCTATACGTGACTAAAAAGTCAAGAACAGACTATATATGTAATATAAACACACGTATATAGGGTGATACAAAAAAAATCTGATATACGGTACCCGATATACGATTAATAATCAAACCTTATAAGATTCAGATTATTGTCAGCCGTTGCTATTGCAAAGTTGATTAATTTCATGGCCGCCATTGCTCCTTCTCAAAGGGTCCGGAAGATTTGATCTCGGGAACTCAATTTCCGGTGAGGATCACGTAGTCCTTGGTCGAACGAAAGTATAGCGGACGAAGTGTGATAGGTCTTGGAAACAGGTATAAAAAGAAACTGCGAAGAAGAGAAAAAGAGTGTGGGTGGGTGGGGAGCCGGGGGTGGAGGGGGGGGGAAGGGGAAGAAAAAAATTACGCGAGCGGCTGGTGATAAGAAAAAAAAAAAAAAAAAAAAAAGCAGAATCGATAGAAAAGTTGCGTGAAAAGAGTAGTTTTCGGCATGTGTGGATTAAGTTTGGTCGATGTCCCTGGAAAAGTTGATCCCGATGAAGCGACCTTGAACCAGGGAATCTTTGGCGGCGATAAGAGGGGTGGTAATTTTGGTGAAAAAAAATATAATATCGATAGGAGCCAAACTTCATTGAATGCGTCGTTAAGAATTTCTACGAGGATTTTTTTTGATCAATTTTGGAATTTTTTTCGGTAAAGAATGTTTTCGTGCGGAAGTTGAAAAATCGAAATCCCATTTTGTTATTCAAGGTATATCGAGCTTCCCTGTGGGAGTTGCATTTGACGGCGTCCTCCATTTTTATGGGACACCCCAGAGGCGTCGTTTTAGTATGAAGTTCAAAAGACGTTTCCAAGCCTCTTGGGATTTTCTAGAAATTCGTAAGGACTGTAGGTTCATGTTCTCCTCTTTGGGTCAGGTTTGGGTCAACTTGCGGGAAAAATTGGAATTGGAGTTAGAGGAAAAACGAACGGATGATCGTAATTTTGTATAATCATACTATCGTGTGCATACCGGGTGTCCATTATAAATAGATGATCAGATTCGTTCTATGGTAATCATCCAGGATATATATATATATATATATATATGATAGGAATTCGTGGGACTTTGGCCTGATTAGAAAATCACTGAAAAATGTAATAAATGAAAAAATAAAATGAGAGAAGTTTCAGTAGAAAATGGTCAAACTTGTTTTAAAAATCAAAAAATTTATCTCCGATTAAGTAACCGTCATGTATACATATAAAGATCAAGAAGGGTTAACGCTGACTAAAAAGGAAAAATACTCAAGGGATATGCGCGTATATAATTTCATTTAAAATCCTCGTAAAGTATAATCCCTTCGAAAAATTTCAGGCTCATAAAATTCCATGTTTCTTGCATCAGTTTTTTTTTCCGCCTCGCTCTGACAGTAGATCCCATGGCAGTCGTTACGAGTGCTGCTACAAAATGAAGAATATACAGGGTGATTCAGAACAGAAACTAAAGCTTGCACGAGCGTATTCATTACGACAAAACAAAACATCGCTGAAATACGAATTTTCCAAAAATCGTGGTGATACACGGGTTTCGGTTCCGGCACCGCACTTTTTTAAAAATCTCTTAAAAATGATTCAACAATAGGCTTTTTCAATAGTTCTCGATCAGTTCCATAGTTCCTGATAGGTTAACACTAATTCATGCTACGTAACATCGTTAAAATACGAATTTTCCAAAAATTGAGGCGCTATACGGGTGTGGATCGCCAGCACCGCACTTTTCTAAAAATCTCTTAAAAATGATTCAACAATAGGCTTTTTCAATAGTTCTCGATCAGTTCCATAGTTCCTGATAGGTCTTAATACTAGTTCTGCTACGTAACATCGTTAAAATACGAATTTTCCAAAAATTGAGACACACAGGAAGGTAAAGAGGAAGACAAGGAGGAAGACACGAAGGAGGACAAGAAACCGATGTCTGTTAAATAATGCATTGTCGCACGATTCTCACTGTGCTTCTCTTCATATTTGAGTGAAGATTCGAAAACATCTCATGATTGTCTTTGCGCGTTCATACGTCATCTTAAACTCCGAGTCAATTCAGATTCTGTACCTCTTGGCGCTATAATAAAATACTGCAGGTTTATTTCTAGAAACCCTTTACGAGAGTTCGAACGTATCCGAATTTACGCACAAAAGCTGGAGAAAGAGCAAAAGCTATGCGTTGTATCTTAGTGCGAGCAGTTTCCTGTGCCGCGACAATTGAACGCCTTCGCTTGTTGGGTGCACATTTCTTTTTCCACGGTGCGAACTTCTCCGAATTCCATGACTCTATATTTCCCTTGAACCAGACATCATGCTGGTCCACTTTAAACCTAAATATCTCAAAAACTGCTTGTAGCACGACATTTTGCAAAAGATACTTCTTCTTCGTTTTGTCGTCACGAATACGCTCGTGCAAGCTTTCGTTTCTGTTCTGAATCACCCTGTATACATATATACAATACCAATATGTATATGTATGTATACAACAGGTATTAAATTTCTCAATTTGCAAAAGATCCTAAGGTTTAATTCTACTTCCGAATCGTACGTGACTCTGGTAACCCGCAGGAGCTCAGCGGGCTCCAAATTTCTCCGTGATTCGAGTATCCCAAAATGGATGAACGGAAATCCCCAATGAATTTGATACATTGATTGAAACGAAAGTTGGAGGGAAGACATGAAAATTCCCGGTAGACTCGACGTTAATTTTCAAAATTTATTTCCTCGACGTTGTCAGCCAATAGACGCTGATTGATTCGTTGGTCGTGTAAATTCCCGAAAAATTTATTCCAAAATGAAAATCGATGAGTTCTTAAAAAATTACTAGAATAATTATTTTTATGTAATACTTTTTTTTTTCGTACTGTTGTCATTTGTATATGATTACGGTAATTTCGAGATATTAGGTCTGCCAATGTATTCTAAAAGTTGATAAAACTTTCTTATGATAAAAAAAAGGACAAATCTAAGAAAATTCTTGGCTCGGCTTTACCCTCGGCCCTTAGACATTTCTCGGGCAAGTACAAAAAGAACGCTTCGTTATTTACTCTCACGCTTCTTCTTTGTGAGAAAATTGTCCTATGTGGGGATATAAAGGATCCTTTTATTTGTCAGGTTCGGTTGGGTACACGTTGCTTATACATATATGTATATACGTCCTATAATTCTGAAGAATGGAGCGCATCAGGGTGAATGCGAAAAGGATGTTAGCACCTTTAGGATAGAATTTTTTAAATTAGTCCACTGGATTCAATTATTTGCGTAACTTTTATTGAATGAAAATAAATAAGTTTCATTTCGACAAGGTACAAATTTTCATTATTAATTTATCTATATTTTGAGGTGCGTGCCTTTTCTTTAGAGTTAGATCGAAAATAATCTTTTTTGTAGGTCGATAACGAAAAAGTGAGATAAATAATTTTTTGAAAATTCTTTAAGTGCACGATAAAGAAATCTTTACTGTAAAAAAAAAAAAATTTTATAATCTTTATCATCGAGAATTCCAAAAAAATAAAATTCTCTTTAATGGGAATCAGTTAATTTTGTTTTAAATGGATAACAAATATTCTTTAGATAATAGTGACTAAAGAAGACAATCATAACGATAAGGCGAGGAAAATTGTCCAACTTTTTTTTTTCACAGCTTCGTCCTGTCCGCTTTTGTAATTTGGCACTTTCGGTCGACCATTGTAAACTTTCTTTCCCTCCGCCTTTCGTTTCACGTCAACCGCAAGTAACTTTCCATTCGGTTTACCTTTTGCCCACCGGGAGAAATAAAATTTCTCTCTCTCTCTCTTAAAATTTCCCAAACTGTCTCTCTCCTTTAAAATACCGTCAATTCCCGCCGCTGTATATTTTTTCAAATTTTATTTTCATACCCTACTCCTCCAACAGCGACAAATCGGAATCCAGTGGCCATATTGTACTCTGATATATCTATATATCCGATGACGTTCCTTCTCCCGTTTAACCGAGCACAGAGTTATCTCACGAGTGATAAACGGTCTCAAATGTATGTCGCATACAGTACGTCGTTATTACGCAAGGATAATTCCTACGGGAATATTCTCCTGGATCATATCTGTCTTTGTCTCCTGAACGGACACATTGTTGGAAAGAAAGAAAATCCCCTAGCGTCATAATCTCGAACTAACCCGCGATAACTTGACAAACTTTATTTATCGGTAAAGCAGTTATCATTCGACAAAGATCGGAGTGAAAGTTAAGTAAAATTCTGAATGGAACAGTCAACAGAACTTTTATATAATCAATTTAATAAACCCTTTTCGATAATTACGAACGATACCTTGTACAATTTGGAAATCCAACATGGCGCCTTCAATCGTCAAAGTTCGTCCATATAACATGATAATTAGACCTTTGGTAAGTTTTCAAGAGTCAATAAACATTATGTAACGAGTAGGCCCTTTTTGAAATCGAGCGAAAACCCAATAAAATAAAACGATCAATCAACCCCTTGTCGTAGGACTTGGGTTCTCGTGGGAGCTCGAAATAACTTCTTGCCCGCGAGATGGCAGCACCGTAGAAACGACAGTCGGACCTCCGCCACTATTTATTTTCACGGACGTTGATTTCTCAGCGGGCTTCGAGGCTTCTCAAGAAAAAGAGAAAGATAACGGCTGAAGGGAACGAAGAAAAGTGGTCATTTTTTAAAAATGGCCTCCGCTCACGATACACGTGACCGTTAACAAAAATTATCACTGTCATCCCTCGATATCAAACATGGCCGACGCCATCGTGCACCCTGCATCAATACAATCAAAAGAGTCCGTTCTCGAATGGCAAATAAAAGAAAAATAATAATAAATCAAGAGAAGCAATTAACAACGTCAATAACTCTAGATATCGTTCGATCGCTTAACAAAACCCATAAACGACCTCACGACGATAACTCAATATCGAAAATAAAAATATGATCTGACGTCATTTCCAATACATGTTTCTGTCGTTTTATATTTTTCTCTATTTATTTACCCTTTGACTGCTTACCAATTGGAACTTCTATTTTCTCCAGTAAATTCTTTACGAATCTCGGATTTATCCTTCTATCTTGATTCTCTTGTTTAAACAATCTCAAAGTCCCCAGGATTTACTGACGCTTCGGTTTATTCGAGTTATCTGGCTTTGCTTTGCTCTGATCTGTGATCTTTGCTGTATAATTACCCTATACCCTCTTTCTGCATTCCCTGAGGTACCTCCAAATGTTATTTTTCAAGGAGTTATCAAGAATCTACTATACCCAAACAAAGTCACTGCCAACCTAGCAAAACTCGGTCAGTCATCAGTTCGATTTATCCCTGAAAATAATCATTTACCTGAATACTCTTTCAAGCGTATTAAACAAGCTCATAAATTAAGAAGTCATTCGATTAAAAATATTAATTAAACAATACAGATAACCGTTCGTTATATTCAACAAAATGGACGGATTAAATGAACCGCAGCAAAAGATCGACGAGGCAAACGAATACAGTGCTAAAAAAAAGATAAATTTAACGAGGTGTAAAACACACTAAAAAAAAAAGCATGAATACATTAAACAAAGTCGAACTTCAATTATGTAATAACGATTCCCTGCAATTGCTAGATATTCATAAAAAAATGTTTTTCCTCAAATTTCAAATTTTCTTTCCTCCAAATTGAAAATCATCTGCTCCACGAGTTTTTGAGGTTAGGTCAACCCATGAAAAATTCTTTCAACTGATCTCGGTGTGTACAATCCTCCCAAAATATTTCGTTTGCGCTTCACGTACAGTACCTTTGAAAAACACCTGCCTTATCTTTTTTCTCTATAGCTTCTATACGATTCTACGTGTATGCCTAAGAGCCTCGTAGAGATACCGGGGGTTCTAGGTATTCAGATATACTGGCAGAGGAGTGACGATAGGGGTTGGTTGAGTCGACAAAATGGGGTTGCTCGAGTATAGATAAACCATTTATAGGTTAGACACGGCTGCTATTTAAGGCAGTCGCAGTAAATGTGCCTTGGATGTGCTTCGGGCTACGATTCTAGGGGTTGATCGATGCCCTCAGAAGAAAATACTCGACACTGAATTAATCAAGCCAGTAATGGCAGAACGGTGTATCGTCCTGTGGGGGTAGGTATTATTACGACACAGAGTCACCAGGTATATATAAAAGAAGCACTTCTGAACTTTGCCAACTTTCGATATTGAAGGATGGCGGAAAGGATTTTGCGAATTTGCCAAAAACAAAAAAAAAACACTCTAATTTTCTAAACAAAGAACTGCCTTTTTTTTCGAAATTTACTTGCACATTACGCATACAACAAGATCACCTCAGGGACAGTCTGAACTCGATCTTTTATTCCGATGATCCTGAGGGAATTACGATTTACGAGTGTGTCCCGAAGGCGCGAATATCTGCTTACGAAAATTGGATAATATAAGAATAAAAAAGAAAAGGTAAAATAAGGGTGGTATACTAAAAATAAAAAGATAGTCAAATAATATCAAGCTGCGCTGCTTCGATATTCTTTTTATGGGAAATAGTCCAAATTTATTGATCGCCTATTTAATGTGTATTTGGCGTTTTAGTACAGGGGAGAAAAAATAATGAAAAAAATATTTTTTTTTTAAGAAAATAATATTCCAACCATGCAAGACTATTTTATGGCTATCTATACCACTTTGCCTTTGCTATCCTTGGGAGGAGGCTTTTGTCACCCTATTTTAAATTACTGCATGACTTATTTACTCGAGTACATTATATACATATTTTATGTATATATATATATATATCTGAACTCTATGTAAGTATGAAGGTATATTTACCAAGCTTGAATCCTGTAACTACAAGCCACTTTCGCGAATAGCGTAGAAACACTCAGAATAAATTGCCAGCCAGCCGCCGTTACGCTTTACCATTGAAAGATGCGCGAAAATTACCACTTGCAAAAAATAGTACTATTTACCTGTGACCTACGTTAAATCTTTATCTGGACGGACAGCAGTACAGTCCGGTAAGGATTTGAAAAAAAAAAAAAATATTATCTCTGGACGCATGTATTCTGACTCGTGTGCGTAGATGGAAAGATACCTTCTTAAATTTCGCAAAAATCCCAACTCCTTATCACGTGCTATAAGAACTTCCCTTAGGATTCCCAGGGTCATCCGTAAGGGTTGCGAATTTCTGATTTTCACACATTCAAGGTAATCTCGCCGTAGGTATGGGAAGGATATTTTTATTTCAAGTGGCATTGCACATATCTCTGGAAAATATTGTATTCTCGGTCATTTTTATTATTCAAATTATATTGACGTTTATTATATTTTTTTTTTCATTAGGGATTTTAATTCTGACTTTTAGCAGCTTCTTCTTATATTCGATATTATGTCAGATAATTTTATGGTATTTATCAAACGCAAAATTGTCTTATGATATTTTTTTTTGGTATTGCGATTTCGATAAAAGATGTAGAAAAAAAATTGAATCACTGATTTTATTGATACGATAAGATTCTAGCAAAAGATCGGAAGTCGTGTCACAGAAAATTATATTATTCAGACTGTATATTAGCGAGAACTCTGCTAATTCAATTTTACTAAACGAAAAAGAAACTTTTGCCGGATAATCGGATTTCTGAAATCTTCCTAAGAATAAGCTCGCTTGAGGATAAATCGTGGCAATTAATCTGAAACTAGATAAATTTGCTAAAATTAATTTTTTGGCAAATTGTTTAATCATTACAATTTAAAATGTATTATCGTGTTCCTGGCTTTCCGGATATAACACAAAATTCTTGTATCACATAAATCAGCCCTGAGGAGGTGGCTTGCTGCTTAATCGAAGGATTCACTTTTTTTTTAGGGCTGAAAGAGATCCTCCTTTTTTTTTGCGACACCCCTGCGTAGCATTGAGCAGCACTTGGAATAAATTCCCAAGTAAATTTAAGAAGCCTATATATAACCGCGGACGTCACCCCAGAGTGTCAGCGTCGTGGCGTCGCGACGCCTATGCGACGACACCCCAGTTGTAAAATCATTCACGTCAGAATTCCACTACCAGATTTCACATAGCATATATATATATATATATATATATACATACATATATGACCCGCGGTTAGATACGATAAAATTTCCCATAGGATATATCTAGGGAAAAATTGCAGAATATATTTTCCCAAAAGTCACAAGTAATCCATTTACAGGTTCGTTATTTGATTAGAATATCATTAGAACGAAATCATTGACAAAATCAAAATTTCGATTAGTTATGGGGAAATTTTAATAAATCGCCATCAAACTTTTTTTTATCCGACTGATAAGAGCATAAAAAATTGATGACAAAATATGCAAATAAACGAAGCGATATAAATGTCATTCCCCATTTCCCGAATTATTCCCTAGGGAATTTTGGGTTATTATTTGCACAGGATATTACGAAATTGATAATGGGATACTTAATAAAGACTTTTATCCATGACAGACGTTTCATTAGAATTAAATTGTCCCTAGATAAAATTATAGCGTCACGAAGCAATTTACGTCAAAATTAATGCGAAGTGAGATTTATTTTTATCAAAAATTGCCGAAGAAAAATTTTTGACGTTTCAAAATTTTCCAAAATTTCCTTACGCCCAAAGGATACTTGAATCAGGATTAAAGTGTCCCCCGAACAGTTAATTCGTATAATTAATTCGGTAAGGCAAAACCGTTTTAGAAATTCAAATATTCCGTTGGTTGATTCTCGGAAGTAAATCCTGATTTAAATAACCGTCCTGATTAGTTTATCACGGGACGCCGACGCCGACAATACCTCAATTGGGTTGATTACCTTGGAAACTGCAATTAACTTCCCTCAGAAAGACTAACTGCACTTGGCTGGAAATTGATCGCGGCCATCGAAAATTTCAAGCACAATTTGGACCGTCTCTGAGACGTGATTAGACAGAAGGTAAATGACATTGCTTTAAAATAGAATTACCAATTTATAAGGAATTCCGACTCACTGAAAAGCATCGATTAACATGCCTCTTACAAATTTCCAAATCCACCCCCACTATCTAATTTTCATTCTTTACGTAAGGATACATAAATTTCGAAGACGCGTGTGACTTATATTTACTGTGGCTGGCTGATATGGATTTAATAGCTTTTCAGTCAATTTTCGTGATAATCAACAAAGCGGATTTAACTTTACGACCTTTTTAAATTTTTAAATTTCACACTATGATAACAGTTGAATGACTTAAGGGTTCTTTAAATAAAATAACGTACACTATACAAAAAGATACGTTATCTATAAAAAAAAAAACTTCCCACATATGGAACATAGTATATTTATTGTATATCTATATTTTTAATATACCACGTTTTTGGATAAAATATCAAAATAAAAAATATCTACGAGTTGATTTATAATATTTAATTTAATATAGGCATGTGTATATATATACCTTGACAGGCATATATATACGTATGTCAAGTATACATATATAACGTTAACGATCCAGCTTCCCCAGGAGCCACATATCTCCGTAGACACCCTCCGTAACGATGCCAGTACGAATTAAGGATCCACCAGGGGTAGCAACAGCCCCTGAAATGCTTGTTGCACACCAAGATCCTTAAGGTTACGTTTACATTTGAACCACCGTCTGGATCGCTGTATTCCCCAAGTGGATGTTCCTGAAAACGAGCGGCAGCACCGAGTCTCCCGTTTCCATGAAAGATATCGTCGAGAAAATCGGGCCCACCCAGTCGTAGTCACGGGAGGGTTCTGGAGTGGCCAAAAAAGAATAGGTCGTTTCCATGCAGGCGACAAATCTTACAGGTATCGATTTCCACGTCGTAAGGGATTCCGCGACACTAAGGGCAAGTTTCTCACAGCGTCGACAAGCGGTCTGTTAAAATGTAAATACAATTTTGTATATCTCTTTGATAGGTTAGGTTGGTCGTTTGACCACCTAGGTGGCGCCAGTGGTACAATTCCTTTACGAAAGTTGAAAAAATGTCACTAGAATGTATTGTTGATTCACGTAAAGTCTATCGGCCCGGAAATAGGGATAAAGTGAACAAGCTCGGTCGATGAACCTAGCACGGACGAACTTCCGGCTAGGGGAAAGTCTCTAGGATGGGACTGGAAGGAGGTGCCAGCAGAGTGGCAGGAACGATAATGGAAGTTGATGGGAAATAGCGAACGCGGCCAACGTCAGAGAGCACGGAAATGGAGCGAACTTTTATAAATGGATGCAGCTGCGTCTTAGCTCGGAGCACAGAGTCCGAAATGAGGTTCTTACTATTTTTCTCTACTGTTCCTCGATGCAGGTTATGCTTCAGCTCGTGAGAATTGCCCTTATGGCGACACGTGTGGGTGCATACGTGACTGTGAACTTTTATTCTAGAAATTTTATTATTATTATTTTCTTACCTCACCGTCCATTTTTGCTGTCGTATAAAAATATATTTTTTTTTCATTTTATTCTTGTTTTCCTTACCTTACGAATTCTTCGGGTACATTAGACTGCTCGTGCTTTGAGCTGCTTTTATTTTTCGAGGAGGTGGAATAATGGGACAAGACTAACCGGGATGTAGGGGACAGTTACAAATTGGCTAAGGACTGTAGAAATATGTTGAGAGGGATGTGAATGGGGTTGAATATTTCTTTGAGTTGTGTCATACAAATTTATGTAAGTTCGGAGTTAACGGCTTTTATCTTAGAGATTTATATATTGCTTTTTTTATGTTTTTTCTTTTTACTCTTTTTTTATCCGTATCTTTGCTTATTGGTCTTCGAGCTAATTTGGCTGGTGGATGTTGATCATTCGATTATATTTTTATAAATTACTTACTCAACTGAACTTGTCTGTTGGTATCAGTTACTCGAGGAAATTGAAAATCGATACCATCGATGGATTCAAAGACGGTTGATTTAATTCAATCGCGTTTTTTAAGAGATTGAAGAGAAATGATAAAAATATTTTGGATTGAATTATTACGTATATACTGTCTGGATATTTATACACTGATGACTTTTTTTTTTAATTTACTTGTATATATGTCATTTCATTGGTTCGATTTTTATAAGAGATGGGATTGGGTAATGGAAGGGGATATTTTGAATTTTTTTTTCGTATTGGATTTATTATATTATTACATTTTTATATATTGCACGTAACGTCAATTAGATTAATTTTATCAAAGTATCCAAAAAATCCAGGACAATACTATCAGTAGTCACTGAGTCATTGATCGAAGTATGGAAAAATGAGAGATACCGGAAGTATAATTTCAAAGATCCCTGAACATTATCAGTGAAAAATTTCATTCGAATTCAGAATCTTCACCTTCCTCCACTTTGTCTTCCCTCTCGCCCAGTGACTCCGGAATTTCTCCAAGAACCAATCTCCGACGATCTTAATCTTTTTCCGAACACACGAGGGTGGCATACAGTATTTTTCATCCCTTCGACTCCATTTGTGGGGTCACACGATAATTTTTGAAAATCCGAATCTTTCGCTTCTGCAATTTTCTCCGCGTCCTCCTCGTCCCTCGTATTTGACAGATTCCAAAAATTGACGAATCCTTCACGCTCTTCTTCAACTTCCGCTTTCTGCTGCTTTATCGAAACAAACGGATGTTTCGGCAACTTCCTAATGAAGGGATGCTTCGGTAGAACTGGTAACGTCTTCGGGAACTCAGGATCCTTGTACTCCTCGAAGTCCTTCACTAGGTCCACTTTATCAAGCTTATCAGGATCATCAGAAGTCGAGGAAGCCGGAGACTCAGTCACTTGATCGGATTTCTCAATTACGTCATAATCAGCACGAACAACAACTTTGGTAGAAGATGATCGTAGAAAGTCTGAAGTCGACGGTGGCGCCAGTGAGTGAACTTCCTGGAGAGCAGGAAGAACGTCAAGTCCATGCTGGATGGGCTGCTTCAAATTTTCAAAACTTGCACGAATTTTGTCTTTCTTTATATTTTTAGAGTGAGAGCAAAATAATTTTTTCAAAAACATCATCTTTTTTTTCTTCAGTTTAATGCCGTTGTCCCTCGTTGATTTTTGGTGTTTCGTGGTCATCTCTTTTGGAACACAAGCAAGCGCTGACCCTGTCTTTCTGATTGATGAGTCTTCCTTTGCTTTATGAATGTTCACATCGCGCATTTGAATTTTGTCGTAACCAACAGTACAGTTCATTTTAGATGGTTGTCTGAATTATTTCTAACTTCATTCATAACTGTCCTTGTATTTATACCTCTTGGTGACCTGACCCAGGGTACCTGGAGGTAGGGGATAACCGGTAGGCCTACCAACAGTAGACAATTTGAATCTTAAATTTTGAATATCCTCTCACCAGTTAGAAATAGACTGTTACTACCCTTTTATTTCCTCTTCGGATTTTTCGGTAATACGAAATTCCGTAATTTTCTCGTGGTCGTTAGTTTCATGAAAAATTTGCAAAATACTGTCCGTCACTTTCCCAATAGTCTTATCACTTTGACAAAAAGAATCGTCGAAATTTTGAAACTTTTCGAAATCAAAAAATTTCTCAAATTCTTCATCCGCCTGCATATCATCACTTTCTTCCTCTTCTGCGCAATAATATTTTCTCAGATCACACCGAACATCATTACGCTTGATTTTCTCTGTCGTTAACCCAAAAACCCTTTGACACTCGTTTCCGGTTTTCGAAATGAAATTTCCGAAATCATCCCTTTCATCAAAATCATCCTTTACAGGATTCTTGGAGTTAAAAATGCAAACAGAAAGATCTTCTTCGAGATAAATATCTTTTTTATTTTCATCCCGATCGTTCCTTTCTATCGGAGTGGAAGTACGTAAATCAGCATCATCAAATGATCGTGACAATGACACGTCATCGAAACCAGAATCGATCAGACTCCTCGACGCCATCTTGGATTTATTTTTACTTTTCAATCTTCTCGTGCTCAGACTCCGTAAAAGCTTCTTGAAAGATTTTGCCGTTTGAATATCCCGCGACAAAAGTTCCGTTTCCTCCTCGAATAAATTCTCCACCATAAACTCGTCCTCGTCAAAAAAAGATGAGGCACTTCGCACACAATCGTACGCCGATATAATCTCATAATTCTTCACTGCATCCCTATTTCCAATATTAAGCGCGTCTTTGAATTTCCCGCCAAAATCACTCACTTTACGTACGATCGAACATTTTTGAATACTCCCAAAAATTCCGCCATTCACTTTCCCATGAGATTCCTCGTAGTCAATACACTTTTCACTGTGAGAACGATCGACCGGCTTCTCAAATCCAAAAGACAGTTTTTTCAACCACGTAGTCATGTTTGACCCAATTTTTTTTCAAATAAAAAAAAATGCAGCCTCTATCACCTTCCACACAAAACTCGTCCACTTCCAGGATACAGAAAATTTTCTGACAAAGTCCAACAGAACTGCTGCGCTATTTATAAGAAATTTTTGGTGAAATGGAGGTGGAAGAAATTTACGTAAAATTTTCGAAAATTTCTCACAATTCCAAAGGTGCAGAAAAATAAAGAAAACTATGCGAAACCTTATTTCGACAAATGCTTTCGCCTCGAGGCTTAATATCCATTTTGATCCCTTTAATCTCAACCCTTAAAATAAATCCGAAAAGCTATTCCAAACTTCGACAACCACCAAGACTCCGGTTGGCCCCGACCAATTTCGAACAATGGCCGTCATTATATTCCTCCCGGGTTTTCCCGGGTGTCCTTTGTTATTTCGAATTACCGAATTAATTTTACCATGACAATTTTTCCAGCTCACTATTACTCTAGATTTATTATTAACACCGTTAAAATCTACCTGCGAACAATACCGGCCTCCGATAATACAAATTTCTAGGGATCTCTTACGGTTCGGTGCAATTATTAATTTTATTGTACCACCCTGTAATTTTTTTTTCATTTTATTCCAACAGAATAAACAGTCATTCAATCAAGTCCTAACGGTAATTATTCTGTCCAAGCAAATAGGTACATTGGCTTTTATTACATTGCCGTTAATTAGTAAAATTACGAATAAGGCTCATAATCACAATTAGTATAAAATAAATGAAAATTTCAGTATTGCTCTATATTTTATTATGAAAAAATCAAAAATTTCACAATCACCCCATACGTGGTACGATACCTAAATTTCGTACTAGTTCAATCCACGTTTTGATTTTTTTATTAATTTTATATTTTTTTATTTTTATAATATACATGCACGTAACGTACAGGCAATCCAATAAGTGAATACCTCGATTAACCCCTTCGATAAACGAAACCAGCAAGCAAAACAAAACATAATCTCGTATTTGAATGTACAAAATATTTTTTTTCACAAATTTTCATTTTTATAAAATCCAGCTCGATATTGATTAATTCGTAGAAACAGATATAAATTGCGTGTCCAACGAACATATGATTGATAATTTTTATTTATTCTGTAAAACTACAGCTTTAATCCTCTTTCTGGAATTGCGTGTTAATCGATATAAAATTTTGCAGGGAAAGATATTTCTCTGACTCGTGCATCACGCGATTGTTATATTTCAACGATATCCTTGAAATTTATAGTCTATTTCGAAAGGGTCAAAGGGCATAGTATATATATATATATATATATATATAAAATTAATGAGTCTTACTAGCTAAAATTGGCAATTCTTACTACACAATGAACAGTATCAAACGAAGTATAATCGCAAAAGGATAGTGTAGCATGTAAAGCGTAGGCGTCTTTGGGATCCTTGGAGGTGTCTCTGGAATCAATGGAAAAGGCGCCAGGATGACTGACCTTTGTACCAGTCAGTTTTAATCGTCTACAGCATAGAATATGTATGTATGTATATATGCGTCACGAAAATCAATCCAAATTTCTTGAATGAATGAACTCCAGCTGCTTCATATGTTGAATGGACATAAAAAGGAGAGAAAGGACGCGTTAGGATATTAAAGAGGATTTTGAAATTTTTGGTGGATTATCGAACTACTTTAACCCCATAAACTTGTTTTCTGATTCCCCATTGAGAAAAGTATACCTATCCTGTATAACCCTTTACTCTCTGGGAGCTTTGGTAATTTCCTGAATACTCCACTGGAATCATTTCACGAAATGGCGTCACGTTACGCCACCATAATGGGAATGGGAAAGGTATAGGGAAGCAAAAGGGAGAAAGAGAGACGGATGTGAAGGGAAAAAAAAATGAAAGTGGGAGACGCTGAATAGAAATGAACGAATTAAAGGTGAAAAGATATTTTTGGATTTGTTTGATAGTTGAGATTAATTTTGAAAAATTCAAACTTATGAGCGTGAAATTCTTTTGCGGTTTTTCAATATTCCTTTTGCTTGCCTTTTACGGGCTGGATAGTCGACGGGAATTCAAAGCGAAATTTGAATTTTGAAAATTATTAATTAATTACACCTTGCACCGTTGTGGCTGTTAAATTTGACCAGTGGGAAGTCTTTTAATTCCTTTGAAAAATTTTTACTGTTCTTTTACTGTTCTTATTGTTCGGGAAATAATGTTGGGCCAGTCGGTGCTGCGGAGAATAACAATGGGTAACAATAGTGAAATTTTATTGGGGCGTCTCATTTAATGCGATTGCTCTACCGCCAAGAGGTTTTCAAATTTTGAAAAGATTATTGAATGCTATTACGAAGAAGCGGTAATTTTGAATGACAATAATGCGTTAAGTGCGAACGATATGGGTAAAGTTTCAAAATTCTACATGATACTGAATTAGTGTTATGCGTCGTAACATCCACAGTCTGGTACAGTCCCTTACAAAAAATCGACTGATAAATAAGTATTAAAAATATAAAAATTTTCAAAAAAATTTACAAATAATTAATTTTACCCAAAGAATTTTTTTTTCTTTGCTTTAAGGCTTTACTCGATTCTTCTCTCTTTAATCATCTTCCCTCAATCGATCATTTTCATTCCCAGTCATCAAATTCAAGCCATTCAGTGAGAACGTCTACACATCCGTATTAAAGGGGATGTTTTTTGGTTCGCTCTATCCTATTATTTCTATTGGCTTATAAGGGTGAGCATAAGGTATAGGGTGGATTAGTGCAGAACAATGGTATTTTCAATTAAGCTTTCGCCAATTGATGACCCTTGACCGTAGAGCTTTTTCTCTCTGATATACATATACATACCGCAAGGGTGTTTTCCAAGAAGGTACCGTGAAAGCAGTTAATCGCGTGCCTGGCCACGTTGTACGAATCTGACGATGAAATTCGTCCCCTGGTAAAGGGGATGAATGACGAGAAGAAAAAAAAAATTTAAGCCGCACAGATACTGAATTCAATTGAACGACGAGGGGGATGAGAATGAAATTTTTGTAAAAAAAATTTTTTGCACGAGTAATCGACATTAGTTTCTCCCTTTCGTTCTCTCCCCACAAATATTTTTATTGCCGTATCGCGTCTTTTCATTCGTAACGCGCTTAATGCGTACACCGAAGAAAAAAGAAGAAGGAATAAAGACGAAATCAAGTGCTGCTAAAATAAGGATAAAAATACCAGTTAGGGTGAAAAAAATTCAATGGAAAAAAAAAGTGTGATTCGAATATCTGCGCGACGATTATAAGAAAAATAAGAAGCCACGTAATCTCATGGTCTTATCGGAAACGCATTAATTTTCATCCCCCTAACCAACATCAAAACAACCCCTATACATTTTTTCTCCCCAAGTATATCGAGTAAACTTTGAACAAATGAAGTACAGTCGCCTGGAAAATATAATTTAATCATCGGAATCTTGATAAGAAATCTCAGACGTGGGTGATTTTCAAAATGAATCCGAAGACAACCTGTTATCATTAATAATTCTTATCAACAGCCCCTTACGTCACACATGCCACGTACAGTCCGTGCAGCGTGATAACTCAAAGGAAGTGACAGCTGTCAAAGACGAATGTTATTTCATCCGGATAAACATAGTCATTATCAAATGGATCGTTCATTAATGGAGTATAGAGATGAAATTGCAGTAACATGGGATTTTGCTATTTGACGCAGTGAAATTTTAATGCTGGTGTTCTGTCCTATATATGTGTGGGAATACGTCAGGCCGACTAGGTTGGATTAGGTTGGGTCAGGTGGGGTTGGGTTGGGTCAGGTTGGGTTGGGATTGGGTTGGGTTAGGCATGAGAATTGTTTCCACCGCCGCCATTCGCATCGGAGACGTAATAAAATTACCATGACGTGTCAAGCCTCATTACAGAACAGGTTAATTGCATTTTGATTAGTAACTGAGAAGTTTCTCGCGAACCCTCGTAACGCTACTATCGATTAAAATGAAAAATTAATTATCTTTAGATAGACTGCGGTGAACACTAATATTTGAAAATAATTATTTTACGTGCAATATGAAAAATACGTAACGCCTTACTCGTATTTCGATAATCCAGGTATAACGCGATAGTGGCTATCTTACAGGATTACGGTATCACTTCCATGTTCCCGGAATATCCCGTATCCAACAGTATGACGTGATTCTGTTATTGTATGGATATCGGATAACCCAGATAGCTCGGATATTCTACAGAAGACTGATAATCTGATAAGAGATAAAATAAGAGGCTGGTATTGCGTAAGAAAAATATATATACTCAAGACAGTCGTTACAGTCATCGTGAAAAGTTAATATATTTATAGAAGAAATTATTTTTATAATCAATGTGAAATTATCCAAAGTGAAAATTGCTTTAAAAATTGTTTAAGGACCTGTACCCTCTTATAGCGGGTAAGACGATAGTAAGGATGATAAGGAAAATTAAATTTCGTGGGACAAATAAGATTATCTTTTTTTTTTTTTTTCTTAACATCCTGACCTCGTCTGTGAGCGTCCCGACGCCCTAGCAATCCAATTGTAAAAAAAGTTTACTCTCTATCAAGCAACGTACCTGCAATGCAATCGGTAATCAGTGGGGAAAATCGGTGGGGAGAGGACGCCAGGTTTGTCCTATAAATTTCAATGTTTACAGCGTCCCGACGCCTGTTGCTATCCGGTCAAGTATTTGGCAAGCACTTTCAGCATCCCGGCGTATCAGGCTGGACCAGAAACGTTACGAGCGATGTCCGCTTTTCGGAATTCCATTAATCTTCAATTTTCAATGGTGCAATTGGTATTGATTGACTCTTCGATTTTACGTCGTCATGATATATCGTGGTTAATCGTGATAAATTACTAAATCGCGTTTGAAGGATCGCGTCGTTTTTTGGGGCCATTGAGGTAAATGAATTTTAATAATAAAGGAGATCGCCGTATTATTAAATTTGGGCTATAGAAAAGGGGGGGTTGGAATTCTTACCCTATTTTGGAAATAAATTTGCATGGATTATTTTGGATATTTTATCATTATGGATTACTATTATTATATATCACTTGGTATATTTTAGGGGATAAAAGTTATTTTAGAGGGGTCTTCTTATTAGGGGAATATAGTATATGAATTATATGGAAAAAAGATTATTTGAATCTTCCCCTTATAAATGCTCAAAAGGGGGTTGAAATCGAAGGGTATATTTTATTTTTTTTCTGTGAAATGTTTAGGGGATTTTTTTTTAATATCACTGTTTCTCTTTTTCAAATTTCTTAATTTCTGTAAAAGCATTTTGAATCCGTATTGTACACCCTGCCCAACTTACTGGTGGATGCTTATTGACGTATTCCAGGTTGATACTGAAATAATGAATTCATCCCTCGTACATTGAGTCAAGTATTAACGCGGAATAGCAATGAACCCCTTAAAATTTTAGGGATACACTCCTTTGGTGTCTAAGGGTGACAATTTAAGTTAATGACGGTATACCTGCCTTATAGGACTGATTTAAGTGAACAGTTATAATTTGGTGCGATCAGGTAAACGACCTGGATTTGTATAGGCTTCGACCAATCAGGTAGACGCTTTAAAATGAAAGAAATAATAATTGAAGAAAATGCAAATTTTCTATTGGTCGAAAGTTTTGACTGGGACCGTTTCAAAATTTTGGTATAAATAGTGCTGGTTTGCAAAATTTTCTTCACTTCTGATCGCGACAGTGCCGTTTACCACGCGTGGAATTTGAGCGTCTGATTAGCAGGTGTTTTCGAAAATTTCGAAATATCTTGATCGAGTATATTTTTAAGTGAAAAAAAAACATCCTTAATTACACGACGGTGAAAAGTGAACGTATTGTTATTTGAGTGAAAATGAATAATTTACTTCAACGCATGATTCGTAAGAGCGACGAAGAGGTGAGAATTTGAAAATTTGTTTAAAAATTAAATTTTTACCGCCTAATACAATATTTCTTCGTTATCATTAAGCGAGGTATTTATATATTTTTTATATCTATTCGTCCAGGTCGATAAGCATTGTGTCTTTTTCGATAATGGAACACAGCAAGATAAGGACTGGTCCATCAGTCCCGAGAATAATAATAAACTAGGACAATGGGAAAAAAGACAAGGTCACTCCACACCGAGCAAGACGACGTTAACGAATATTCAAAAATCAAAATTATCGACGTTAACCGAAAACATAAAGTTACGCGTGACCAGGAATACCACCCCGAAGAAAACCCAAAAAATGTCTCCGTCTCGTAAATCCGAAATGCCTGTATTGGAGGACATAATAAAAGAATTCGAAACGAATTACGTGTCACAGGCAAAAGCTTCAGGAAAGCCAAAAAATTTTGTGCGAAAAATCGTGGCAGCCTTCGAAGAGAAATACAAGACTTACGAAAACCCCATGGATAATCCAGAAAACGCACCGTCGACCTCCGCCACGGTGACCCCAGGAAGGTCAGCAGCAGAAGAATCAAAGAAAAAAATGCCTCGTTTCCTAACCTCGAAAAATGTTAATTTCGACTGTACCAAAAGCATGGAAAATATTTATTACAGCAGCGACGACAGTATCAGCCAAAAGGAAGTAACTCCGACGATATCGACGTCCAAAGACCGGAAGGACACTACCCCGAGGATCGTGGGTGCATATCTGAAGAAGCCCATAGAGATCGAGGAAACAGCCATAGACTGGATCCCGATAACCGGTACGAGGTTACCGAGAAAAAAATCTTTCAAAAAAATCCTGTCGATTTTGACCGGCAGAAAAAAGTCAGAATCGTATATGCACCAGGTCGTCTTTTCGTCCCAACAAAATTTGACCGTCGACGAGCCTCGTGACATCCAGGATTCCGGATATGAGAAATCATCTTCATCGTCTTCGTCGCTCCAGTCCATCACCGAATCCTTGCTCCACCAGGAGAACAGCTACGTGGAATCGTCAAAGCGCAGCACCTTCAGCACCTTCGGATCCGAGCTGGATGACAGACCCAAGGACACCTCCTACAGGAACAGCTGCGACTCTGGTAAATTATTACTCGACGAAGTGCCACGTTCCAAGCTAGCCGATGACCTGGGTCCATCCTATCCTGGGAATCCGAGCAAGTTCACGAAATCGTTAGGTCGCAGGGGTCTGACCTCCTCGAAGAAGATGAGCTTCTTAGCTGGGGATCTTTCAAATGTTGGCACTTCGAAAGGACCAATGACCATGAATAAAGATGATCCTGAAGAGGTCACGGGTCCTGGACAGGATGTTCTGACTGTGGAGTATCGTAAAAAAGTTAAAAGTGCCTTGAAGTCGTCTGAGGTCGTCTACGACGTACCCAGGAGGCACTGCTTGTCGCGGTCCGAACCAGGTCTTCCTGATGCTCTGAGGTTGTCCAAATTTGAGCCTATCTATGACGTACCCATACCTATGGCACAGAGACCTAGGTCCAACGTCTACGAAGAGTCGTTGTCCTTTCAAAGAAGAAATGTCTTTTTCGATTCTGATCTTGCTTCAGGATTCTATGGTAACCCTGGTGAACGTTCTTACGCCACTGTGAAACCGCGAAATCGAAAGATAAACGTCAGTCGTGAAATCATTAGATCATGCATGGACATAGAGTCCAGGTGTCTCGAGAGACCTGCCCACAGGCCTACTTTAATGATTTGATATGAATTATTTGATCGAAGCTTTTTCTTTTTAATAATATTTCATATTATTGATTGTACAAATATTTTGGTTAATTTTTATTATTTTGAATCTTTTTTTTTCGTAATCTTCTATCTCGGAAATCCTGTCGAATCGTTCGAGATGATTTTTCTTGCGATTTAGAATTTTGAAAAAAGAACCTAAAAATTGCTTGACTCTCGCTCAGCAAGGATTCGTCAATCGTGTAGAAATTTTTATTTTTATTCCGAGTATGTGGACTTGTCTTATCATTACGTTTCTTTTTTAAATTTATTTAATTTCCAGCGATCGAGTCTAGTCACTTCTGAATATTGTATGTGAAAATGACTGTTACAAAAATTATTCACATGAATATTTATCAGGTAAATAGGCCATTTTGAATTTTCATATTATTCAACTTTTTGTAGGGTCGTCGAAAATGGCGACTCTTGCTTTAAAAGTCTGAACTGATAATTCGTGTTAAACAGTCTTATCATCGAGTAGCGTCTTTTTTTTTATCGTGAAAAATATTTGTCTTACTTTATTGACTGTAATATTTAAAATGGTCGAATTTACTGTAACATATAAGGCAAACATGTACTTGAACCAGACTGAATCTCAAGTGACTAAGATTTTATAATTGTCCGATAAATCTATGAATATTCCATATAGTCAATTATGGAAATTACGCGATCCGCCGAAACTTAACTCCTTAATTAATTTTTTTTAATTACACCTTCAATTACGTTCATTCAACTTTACGTCTATTTTATTGACACAACCATCACTTAACGGGACACTAGATCTCCGTAATATTTGACATTTATTTTTAAATTCCTCGCAAAGACTCGATTTACATTATCGATCGTTATCGATGGAATAAAAATAAAAAAGAAAACTTTAAATTAAGAGTCACTCAAGAGTCTTGTCTACTTCGATAATAAAGTATTGAACATGTACTCCGAGAAGCCATTTCGAAAGCGTTGCGTCACTCCAAAATTGATATAACTGATAACGTTAATTAAAGTCTCAATAAATTATTAAATTAGTATATGCATTAATTAATAATAAAAATATCCTCGTACGTTAAGATATCTTAATTAAATAAAGATTCATTAACTATTGAATAATGAATTACACAGTGGATCGTATCCTCCTTATAAATCCATAGCGAAGACAAATAAGGGTAAAAAAAAATCCCCAAAAAAAGTTTCCCTCATTATCAGCTTGTATCCGTTATTCCATCGAGAATCACCTTAAAGAAAAAGTTTCCCCTAAAAACCCTTCCGATTGTTAAATTTCTGCTCCGTCATTTCCGATTAAAAAAAAAAAGATAAGGAACGAGGGTTGATGCGATAAAGTATACACCTAAGACATCCTTATCAAAGTACACGGATTAATTACCAAGAAGACAAATTGCCGAGGGGAAAAAAAAAAATTCCTAATTTCTTCCATCGTCGATTAAGGGTTGTTGCGATTAAGATGAGAGAAAAATTATTTTCAACGAACCAACCGATAATAATTCCACCGAGGATTTTTAGCGAGATTTCCAAAAAAAAAATTTCATCCCCCGAATTTCCCGATATACGGTAAGCAATTTTTTTTATTCACTTTATCAGCTTCCGTTCCTAAAGACGATATCTTTTATCATCCCTTCGTATTTTTCCCATCTCTTTTTATTATTCACCCTCTGCACAGTCGCGCGTGTTCTCTTAATGTGTAACAGGGTAGTTAGAACAAGGGTGGTACAGTACACAGGAACATTTCGACAATACAACAAAAAAAGGGGTGGTATGACTGACAACGGGGCTAATAACAGAAAAATGGGCTATTTCATCCCCTAAAAACAACCCCATGTAATTTCCACTGAATGTACTCTCAATGACAATAGTATCTATTGTCTCTGGCCAATTTAGATAAAATTGATGCTGTGCGAAGGGTTGCAAATTGATATATATATATATATATATATATATATTTGATCCCTAAACCTGCTAGACTACAGTATACACAAAAGTTATATAGCATATACAATCATGAAATAGATAAGACGACATGAGATAAGACGAAAGTGGTCAGTGAAAAATTTTAACAATATTAAGCAGCTTAAACATATCAAAAGCCTAAAGTACGAAGTTTTACCTGAAAACGATCAATTTACAAAACATCAAATAATCCAATACTAACTCTGATCGATAAACGCGATAAAAAGTATAATATAAAATTCGTTCCACGATAAAAATATTATCTAGAGTAAAGATCAATTTTGAATATTTATACGTTCTTCCAAAGGTCGTCGAATTGACAAACTTTTTTTTTTTCCCAATCGATTTATACCAAGTAAAATGGAACCTCGAGGATTAGGCGACATTTCGTAGGGAATACAAAAAAAAATCGCAACAGTCACGTAAAGGCAATAAAGTCCAATTATCCGTGGGAGATTATATACAGGGTGGCAGTTAATACCAATCAATTAGGAAACGTCAGCCAAAGAGGGATTGCATCGACTCCAGTTTATTGACGTGCATTGGACGAAGAAAAAAAAAAGGAGTGGTGTCTGAAAATTCTGAAGCAAAATTGGAACCTATAACAATTGCGACAAAAATAAAAAACTACCCCTTAATTTGGCCACAAGTATCCTCCCCTTTCCCCGTCACGTAATTGATGAGGATCGAAATGCTTTCTATCTGAAAAAAAAATTCGAGTAACACCCGTTAGTCACGTAATTGTTATCTGATAGATTTTTCACGTCTTTCCTATAATTATATCCATTAACCTCAACTTATCGTTTTCCCATTACGGACTTATAACCGCGTGTGAAAGGTTAAGGGAGGAAGGATAAAATAAATCTCCGATAAGATATCCACCCCCAAGTATCTACTCTCGGCATCCCTGTGTGACACCACGTGTGGTAATATGATTTTATAAGAAACTGTCTAGGATCATTATATATAAGGGTGCGTTACATATATGTAGGGGCGTGATGAAATTGAAGCATTTTTTAATATTTAATAAAGGGGTAGTAAGGGAGTAATGGTCACAAAGGGATTTATCGAGAGGGGGTTGTTTCATGGTGAAAGTAATTTTCCTGGTCATAAGGGATGAAAAGAAAATATAATGGGTCAAGTCAATATGGAAGCCATTGTAAAGTCTAGCTTTGAAAAAGAGCAGCTTTTTCTTTTGACACGGGGTAGATAATCTGTAGAAAATTGCATGAAGGTTTTTTTTTTAGGAGGGTTGAAATCGATCCGAACTCTAGATCAGGGTTATTGGGGTTAAATCGGAAAAGTAAAGAGTGACAGGGGGCGAAGGGGTTGAAACTGAAATGGTCCAGCGTCTGAATGAATGTAATCTGGCGAAGAAGATATTTTGATAAGGATCGGTTGGCTTCGCTTGGTTGATCACTGACGATGAAAATGAAAATGGCTGCTGACTGATTAGTGAAAGTAACTTGATTGAATTTAAATTTTCACGACAGCATCCCTTTTCATCTTCTTTGAAAAACTTGTTGACTACCTTATCATGTAAGGGTACAATTTCTTTTGGTACAGACTAAGGGCTGAATTTTGAATGGGGTTTTTTTTTTAACTGGCTTTAAATTGGGGTTGTGATAACACCAGGAGATAAGAAAATAGGGTATCTTTTAATACTATGTGATTAATGTCTCCTTGGGGAGAGGTGTCTTACCTAGGGGATGAATTTTAATATGGAAAAAAAATGCTAAGTAAAGTATCGCGGTGTTACGGTTATCTCTTTTTTTTTTCGGTTTTTCTTAATTTAGTACGGAATAAGCGGTGAACAGGTGAGAGCGGATAACTTCTTTTTTTTCGTGCTGTTGAAGTTATTATTCTTAATCGGGATACTGTAGTAAAATCACCAGGTATGTTGTCAGTATTGCTGCAATCTGTAAATGGAAAAAGAATACACGGAAGTCGGTAAGAAGTAGAATTTTGAGAGGTAAGACGGAGGAGACAATTAGAAAATAATTGCTCGAATTTGTTGGACGTGTAAAGGAGGTATGAAAATTAAAAAAAGAACAACCCCTCTTGTGGTTATGATTTTCAATCGAATTAGAAATTGGAAAAATAAGAAATTCACCAATTCTTCTCGTTCGTTGAATTGAATAAGCAATTAACCCCTAGTCGATCGACCATTAAATTAACTGCTTTTCACCCCTAACCTAAAGTGGTTGGTGGCTGGCAGAATAATTCAATATACAAGGTGTAGTCTGTACTCACCGACCGAAGCAGACGTAGGTTCACGCCAAAACATCCGGCTGCTGAGAAAACGAGTTTCCGGTTTACCAAATGTAACGTAGACTCGATGCTCTGCGATAATTAAATAAATGAATAAAAAATAGATCAAATATAAGGGTTGAAAAAATATATACATACAACCAAATTTATTTTTGACTTACGTAATGCCTGGCGTCCAGTCCGCGCCACCAGTTCATAAGAATCGATCCCGTGTCATTAGCCTAAAATAATATGAAGATAAAGACAACGTGCGAGAAATTGTACACAGGGTATATAGAAATGTTGAAAGAGAGCAAATTAATGTTTAGAGAGCCAAAGAAAAATGCTAATTTTATCCTTTACGAAAATAAGTCCGGAATTTATCATTTTATATAATTTTTCTTTTCCTCATTACACGTTTCCTCCATCCTTCCGATTTTTCATCCTTATCTTAGCCCGGAACTCGGAAAAAGTTATTCCTTCCGGTTGGATCGGTGCCGCGATCCAATCTCCTTGGTGTTCTTTCTGTTTTCATAAATTACACCCAGGATATTTTACGAGGTGTGAGTTATCGAATAGAAGTGGATCCCAAAACGATCCAGTATGAGGTAACATGATAACGGTGATAAGAGGAGAAAAAAATGACGAAACTACCAAAAAATACTGAAATTAAACGCGGCAAATTCAAATTTTACGCAACAAAAGAAATACAATAAAAAAGACTCACCCCTCTGATTGCAATATCACAGGCCGAACTCAAAAGAAAAATTTGCGAAATATAAGCAATCGTCCACGCACTCAGCCGACACATATTGGTCCAATGCATGTATTTCTTATCATTGACTATCCAATGGAATATAAAAAAAAGATTGATCACAGTGTGCGAAGACAGGTTTGCCAACCACAGAAGAAGCGACCATGAGAATTGAGAAGAGAGACTTTCGCTGACGATCATTAAATCATTATGAAGTCTTTGAATGGTCTAAAAAATAAAGAAAATATTAATATTAATTACCTATAATAATACTAATCACATAATTAGTCATATATTCACAAAACTCACTTTTACATCTATTCTCGAAATAGTTCGTCTTTTGACCAACTTCGTGAAACTTCCAGGATCGCTCGAGCGCGCGATATTATTCAAATGATCGAATCGCTGTCCAACCAGTAGTACCATCCCTGAGAATTTAACAACTGCAGCAGAGGTGCCAACATACATAAGCATATACGTGACATTCTGCAGCCAATTTTCGCACAATGCGTACTGGCCCATCTGACTGACGAGAGTCCATACAACAGTGCTCCATAACAACATCACCCAGACGAAAAGTGTCGTTTTTTTCTCGTTACGAGGAAATCCTAACGAGCGAACAGTCTCGTCATAATTTTGAATACTGTTCCAGACAGTCGTAAATTCTTTTCTCGCGATAGCAGCGAATAACATATCTGACATAGCCACGGCATAATTAATTATAACCTGTTAAGATTTGAAAAAGTAAGATTCATAAGAAAAAGTGACAGATGACAGTTGAAAAGTACTTAGAGATATTTCAAAAACTTCTCTTTTACCTTAACGAACTCTGTGTAAGCCAAAACAGGCTTTAGAGTCTTGTCTCCTTGAAATCTATTTATAAATACAATCAAAACCCAAGTGTAAAAAATAAAGTTGATCAAAGACCATATCAGGTAGACCGTCGACGGAGCTAGCCGATCCTGCACGAACTCGTACGGCGCCAGACCGAACGCACGAACTATGTAGACAACGGGCCAAACAGCTGAGTGCAGTGCGGAGTCGCATCCCTTAGTTTTTCTCATCTGACGTTTTCTTACTGCTGGAATCGTTATGATCTTCCCGGAGAATGTCTCCACGTCGAAGATATCACGTCGAAAGTCCATAGTCGATATTGCTCCTGATGTACATACGAGAATCGATATGCCTCCTGATGTACAAGAATCGATATGAGAATAGTGATTGCGCATGGTTGTTCAATTAGAGGTTAGTTTGTATGCACTGTATATATTTGCGCTATAAATTTTCCCCGAGTACGAGTAATACGTGGATTTAACGTTGATTAATTGTAACGTAAGATTGATTACTTTATATGTAAAACTACAGTGTTCAAACAGAAGTTAAGTAATTAACGTTAGTCATTCGTACGTTCGATTGATATATAAATTAAATCAATTGATTGTTAACATTAAACTGCTGATGTACCTTAATAAATTTGTTAGAATTTAATCGTTATTTTTCTTTAAAACGACGTAATCGTTTGATAATTAGTTAAATAGTGGAAATAATAACGTCGTTGTGAGTTATGATACATAATTATATCGGCTCGACGTGACGTATACGACATAAAAAAAAATGGCCGCCCTACTTTTCCCATTATCCCGCAGTTTATGTAGCGTTAATGGTAACGAGAATATAACGAGAAAACGTAATACTCGATTCCGCGTGAAAATTCTCGTGAGAAGCATCGAAGGGAGAATTAATAGCACAATATCGCGACGGTACAATAGAAACAACTTTGAGCGCGAATGAAATAAAAACAAAAGGTCTTCAAGCAGTATATAAGTATACATGCTGATATCAGTTTTTATCCTAAATAAATATTTCACCAACCTCGCCAGATATTTCTCACGTTTCGATCACAAAATTCAATATGACTGCCAAGGGTTCTTCAAAACTTCACTCTTGTATGTCTACTGTGTAATTCGAGAAGGGAACCTTTTGCAGGAAAATTTCGAAAAATCGTCAAATCCGAACGGAAGGATATTTAAATATTTTTGCAGCTACCTTCACCGTTCTGCAGTTGAATATGAAGTCAGGTAAGAAGTGGCTATGAAATATGATAAAAAGGAAATAGAGATGCGCTGAGATACTACTGAAAAAAAAATTAATAACCAGTGTATTCAGGGCAGGACGGCGTCTACGCGTGCAGTTGACAATTGTGTGCCACGTTGACGATGCATGAATTATTGATACGCCCGATATAACAAGCTGATGCTTACTTGTATTGCCAACTAGCTATTTTCACCTCGCACGCCAGACGCTGACGTACACGATTGGCAAACAGGTTAATGCTTTTTCTAAGGGTAACTGTGTATTTCTATGTTTACTTAGTTTACACTGTATGTATCGCCGTGCTGAATTTTTATCTATAGGGTAGTGTGCCTTGGAGATGCGCTATTACCTGGACAAACAATTCATTTTTTCTTTCTTTTTGTCCCTGTATACATATTAGCTCGGTCAGGGGGCTAGATCGAAATTTCATTTGGCCAGACACGTTTTTGTTGTAAAAATAAATGAAGGGGGTTGTTACTACCCTCTGTTGTACGTGCGAGCATTCGCATTTACCGTACAAGTATGTGGGATGCACTTTGGCACTTGGGGAATTTTTTTTTGAAATACTAAGGATGCTGTCGTGCCATTATGAAAGGGCGAAATTTACGTGAGTTTTCTTTATTAATTTTCACCCAAAAAGCTCGTTTTCGCGCTCTATAACAAATTGTCTTTGTTTGCTTGTTCAATTCGTTTTTCATATGTTTTTTTTTATTTTATGTCATTCATTATTCTTGTCATTTTTATCACCGTACGTACATCAACCTTTGACGTCTCATAATCATCGAAATCAAGGTGAGCGGCTTATAATTATTATCTTTGGTTAAGGGAACTCCTTAATTTCGATAAATCACAGTGGATTATAAAATCTCCTGGGTTTTCAATTTGCTGCCGGTATTCATTCGTTTTAGTTTATTTAAATTCAAATTCATCTCATATCCAAACTCATTCATTCTTCTCACGGTAATTGAAGGCATGGCTCGATCCCAAGTGCGCAAGAATTTACTCAAAACAGGGCAACTCAATAGTACGTCGCGGTTCGATAAAAGGCACCAGACTAGGTAAATTCTGGTTCGGACGAAACAGGAACAAGGATTGATCTTTTGTTAAGGATGGATCTTAATTTTTCTTTAATCCCATCATTAATCCTCGTCCCTTCCTAAACTTTAATCCTTCGCAAAAGTTTCGCTTGACTTAGGATCATGGATCTACGAAGCTTAGATCGCTATCGAATTAACTTTTGAAAATCCTTTTAGATTTCACATGTTTTTCGTACTGTCTATCATATGGTCATATATTTTCACGATAAAATTTTTGTCCTCTCTCGGGATGTCATTATTTTTGGAATCCACGTAAAAAAAAATTTCGAAAAATAGTACTGGCAAATTTTCAAGCAATTCATTTTAAGCAAGTGAGGATATCCTCTATAATAGTTTCTGACCTCGTTAAAAATAATAAGACAGCCTTAACTAATATGAGGAGTGTTCGCGATACGTCGAGGCGCGCTGGAACTTTACGAAGACGTCGGGCGTCGCGACGGGGACGCCAACGGGACGCGCGCTCGTTTCAGTAAAATTAGAGAAAATAACGTGACTGCGTCATACCGACAGACACTCGAATGAACTCCAGGGAAAATTCGTTACGTGCCGTGGCATTTTGAGAGACCGAAAGACCAAGAAAATAACATAACCTCAATGAAGATCTGGACGGCTACTCAGGTTCCGGTAGATTTTGTAAGATAAAAACAAAATTTTCGAATTTCCACTGTTTCGGTTTAAAAAAAGAAGACGATGACGATTAAAAAAAGATGACTCTCGCGTGAATTCTCACGTAATTTATTTACTTTTGACATGAATACATTTTTTTTAATTATATAAATATTTAAATATGTCCACCAAGAAAATGAACAGACGAAGCTATTGCGCAAATATCAGTCGCATCAAGGATTCCCTTCTTCAATGGATTTGCGAAAAACACGCGACCAACAGTCCTCTGGATCGGGATCTTCTTAGACAGAGAGCAATTGATCTGGCTCATCATTTTGGAGTGAAGAGTAAGTACAGCATCTTTCAATAAATTGGTACAGATTGCTGGGGCATGACGGGTGGGTTATGAATTTTGAAAAAAAAAACAGGTTCTTGAGAACTCAAAGATATCCTGCCAAACAATTGCACAAGGTTATAGTTAAATTTAGGTAAAAATCTTTATTTTCAGATTTCAAGTGCTCCAATTTGTGGCTTACTTTTTTCTTAAAGAAATACGGCTTCTCCGCGACTCTGACAAACTGCTCTGGTCCCACCTTCACGGATTACAGGAAATGGGTGGACCTATTGAGATCACTGATAACCCAATACAGATACAAGGATCTCTTTCACGTTGACGAGATGATCATGTACGTCGATGTATCCCCTGGGATGCTTCCTCCTCGTGGCGATGCTGCGATGGACCTGAATAAGAAGGACAAGATGGCCGTGCTCATGTGCTGCAATTCATCCGGAACGGAAAAGATGGCACTATTGATTTCCGGTGGATGGAAAGGCTCGATAACAACGGAAGATTATCGTTATCGTTACGAGGAGGGCTCGACGATAAGCATGGAATCATTTAGCGATTGGTTGTCGCGGCTGAACGACAGGATGATCCTGACCAAACGGAAGATCCTTTTGCTGATGCAGAGAAGCAGGATACACATTCTGAAGGATCTTCAACTGAGCAACGTCAACTTGATATTCTTTCCTAGAGACTTTCCCACGAATTTACGTCCATTGAGAAGAGACATATTTCATTACGTAAAGATGATCTACAGAAGAAATTATCTTCGTCGTCATGAGAACAATGACTTGACGAATTTCGGTATCGACGATGTACTTGAAAATATTGCGGATGCCTGGAAGAGCGTTCCCAAGGATTTAATAGTGTCCAGCTTTCAGAGAACTTCGTTCAGGTCGGACGATTGTCACTTAAATATTGATTACGAGGAATGGAATAAGCTGAACTTGGGTATTTCGTTCAAGAAATTTGTGACCTTTGACGATTCACTTTCGGATGATTCCGTCGAGTTGTTTACCACGCCTAGAAGTGGATGCAGCCACGTTCCACGAATCAGTTATGAGGAAACGATAGATTTAGATTACCCGGACGACAAGTCTGTCGTTGATGATAACGCTGATAGCAATTTAGATAAGGATTGCAACGATCAGAACACTCTCAGCATATCCACCAGCGAGGATAGTTTATCCGACGTGGAAAATTGCAGTGGCACGAGAGATAAGGAGAAGGAAGAAGAAATATCTACAAATTCCACAAACAAATATCCAACAATAATCTCAATACAGTTCCCGAATAAAACTCAAAATGCTTTTGAGAATCCGTCGCACATTAATTTACCAAATTTTTCGGAAAATCCTCATTTCAATAACTCTTGTGAAATCGTTCCAGGATTATCCGACGATCCAATAAATCGTCCAGTGACCGTTAAGGATGTCGAGACGAACGGTCCTCGAGAAGAGGAAATCGATTTTATCAGTAACAATTCTGACGTTCCGCACGATGCCGAATGTCCTGAAATCAGTGAAGATCGTTCGTCTTCGAAAAGAAAGCAAATTGGACCGTGCCAGGAGGACGAAACTACCGACGTAGAAGGACCTATCGATAAGCGAGCGAAAACGGACGACAGCTGCTCCCAGTTTTGTGAAAGAACCTTTGGCTTTCCTCCGATCGAGCTGGACACTGTACCCAATCCAACCTTAAGCAAAATGGACGAGGCAAACGTGATAGAGTGCACCGTTAAGCACTCGACCAGTCCTGGACCCACGAAAACGAGTCCTAATATGGATCCTGAGGGAAGAAGGTATATCCTCGCGATAAGCGACAGTTCCAAGAGTCAATCGGATTCTTCGAAAGATTAGGGATGAAAAAACAAAAGATTCTCAATCTCCAAAATTAACCGATCAAGAACAGTCCCTGAGCGAATAATTATTTTCAAAATATCTTGACTGTGCATAGAATTGAAAATAATTATTTTATATTTTTTTTTCCAAAGAAAATACTTTCTTTTATCATTCGATTAAAATTTCTCAAGAGAGAGAGAGAGAGAGAGATCGTCATCTTTATTTATTCTAACGCTTAAAGTAGGTCGTACATAAACACCTTGGGTGTTATGCAACCCAAGGATGCTGTGCTGATCTAGTCTAGTCTTGAGTAATGCGAATTGGATACCGCAGCATGGACCATATAGAATAGAAGCAATGTACATACCTGGTAATCCTGTAGAAACGTATGTGCACGTGATGCTGTATGATTTACAGATAGTGGCTCTTGTTCGAAACGCACTTTCGAAACGTTCGGGATGGAAATTATTTATGGTTGTATCGTCACGGCAAAAATATACGTATCGATACCACGTGAGATATTTTTCAATAATTTCACACGATTTACTGTTCTGTATTATCATTCAAAAAAAAAAAAAAACTAATGACAACGGGTAAACAAAAATTGGCTGTATATTCAAAATCTGTCTTGATGTCAAATTACTTCATATAGAAAATGAAGTCTTTTGATCAACTTTGATTCTTTGACCTTTGTCCGGGGGATCGATATACATATGTATTCAGCCTTATATGCATTAGCCTGTGTGTTATGATTTTATTAATTATTCATGAACGTAATATCGAGAAAAACAAGAGTTTATTCCAAGCTGGTAGAAAATGTTGGGGTTCTGTTTCGATATATACATATATATACATATATTATATAATATTCCAGTAGAATATTAATACGTCCAATATATTCGGTTGGCATGAGAGTAATGAGACACTCTATAAAACCCTAGACATGTCCTTTTTTTAAATTAATTGTTTTTGGCCATATTCTATTGTATATACAGAGCGGAAGTATCTAGAATGTTCCAGAACATACTAGAATACGGTGAAAAAACAATTAATTTATAAAAGGGACATGTGTCCAGCTTTCTAGACTACCTCATTACTTTCATGCCAACCCAATACCTCGAGGTCCAGTAAATTTCATATATGATATATCGCCACTATATCACGGTCCAGTTAATATATACTGTTTATAATAAACACATTATATTCGACGATAATGTATTATCAATATTATTCATTGGTGTCAGAATGTATTAGCCTAATCAAACACGTAACGAATGCCGATAACGAAGCTTCTTGTTAGAGAAAATCTTTCGAAATTTTAGAATGAAATTAATTTGTGAATACAGGGTTAAGAATTTTTCACTGTTATCTACGTAGTATCCGTTTCGAATGGATTGGTATGTTTACGTGGATTGATAATGCATCGCGTCAAGAACAATGGCGAATACACAATCGACTATCGCACAATGTATAATCTGGGGGAAGTTTAGAATAGGAATGTATAGGTACGATAGCAAGCAATTTGTCATATGCCAATGGGGCCGGTGGTTGACAGGGATAGAATTATGCGAATGACATATACAATCCTTTAGGTTGGTTCAATTGGTGACCATTGAAATTATCTAATGCATTCGTCGCAGTCAGGTCGATGACGACAGGAGAAGATGGATTGTAAAAAATTCAATGAAAGAAATCTGGCAGATAGGCATTGGGAGGATTTATCTGAAATTTAATAAAGTTCAATTCTGATTAAAGGACACGACCTTAATTAAAGTGTCAGGGATTGACTGAAGGTAACAGAGTAAAAAGGGGCCACTCTGGTAACGGTCAGAGTTGAATTCCAACTACGCGTACTTAGACGCGAGGATATTGGAAAATCTGAAAACCATAAACGTTAAGCCGCATACGCATGAAGAAGCATGTATTCACGTAGATAGTTTTAGGAAAGTACATGCGATTATCGTTTTTCAATTTTAACGGTATTTAACGACTTCGATACGTAGCTTGCATTATTTATGGGAATCGATTGCTGCTCTTAGGAAAAATTATCTTTACGACACTTGCACACCGTCCTTGGTACGAATTCGCGTCTTTTTCTTTAGTGGCAGGGAAACAGAAGATATTTATGGTTCTGTTTTCTTATTTCTGGATCGATATACCTTTTGATTCGTCGAAAACTTAGGCACTTGTGCTACTCCGATATGATTTAGTCGCGGAGTATTTTGAAAAGTGACAACTGTTTTGTAAATTACCGATCTAATGTGCTATGTCAAAGATACTCAGTGTCTGCACATCCTGTTTGTCTGGTTTAATAATGCGCGGTAAAATTCGGTGTGGAATTAATGAAATATGTATAAAAGTTTTCGGTAACTTTTCGCGCTGTTTTAATTAGTTTTAAGCGTGTACATTTATAAGGAATGCAGCTAAATTAAAGGGTTAAATTACATAAAGCCAACAGAATAGGAAACAAGTTGGCTAATTAGTGTGCCCCGGCGTAATTTAATGAGAGGAAACAATGGATTAAGTTAAACAGGTTGTTTTCTAAACCTTCAAGAATTGCTGGATGCTGATGTCATCCATTGCGAACAAATGAAACGAGAGACTCGTGTTAATGAATTTTCGGTAAGCAAAGGTATTATAAAGTTTTATCGTAATTACGAATAGAACAGGCTCGGTTGTATTTACGGATATTTAGGTTGGGATCTTGGAAAATGAGGTTACTCATTGTGCCTTTGGTATGAAATCATATATTTTATAAAACGCACCAGGTATAAATGACATAAATTTACGCACACTTAAAGTAATATGCTTCATCGCATTTTTATATTTTTACAATGGAATCATTCACAGAATGCCAATTAAATTCACTTCCTAATTTCAGTAATGTACAGAAACAGTGCTTAAAACAAATTAGGAATCATCAGACTTCATTTTAAGTACAACTGTTTTATTGGATTGTTTTTAACTGCGGAAACAATTTTTAGTGCCTCTTTTAATAGAGTTTTATGTATTGTTTCGATGTCACCATCTGCATCTATTACTGTCCACGTGTCATCTTTAAGTTCCCTAAAATTTTCAGCAACCTTCCTCTGTATTTGCTCACGTTCAAATTTTTCTTCTCCAAACTTTCCCCTTCGAACTTGTGTTTCTGAGCTTAACTCAAGTAGAAAAACAGCATCCGGTTGTGGGAGTCCAGTGTCACACGTTTTACACAAAGAAATATCTAAGCCAGTGGTTGCAGCAGCATACGCTGCACCCGATGCAGCATACCTTAATTTTCAAATAATCCTTGTTAAACGCAGACCAAAGGAGATGCAATGTTCTTAAATATCAACTACGCACCTATCAATGACAAGTGTTGTACCAGCTTCCAAAGTACTAATAATATCCTTACTACATTCCCATCGATTTGCAGAAAACAGTAGATATGCTGCTTCTAGTGGAAGTTCCATCTTATTTGTTAAGACACGTGAAATCATTTGTCCTATTTCCGTTGTTCTATCTGCACAAATAAATATACAAACATAAATATCAGTTTCAACAAAAATCATTCAATCTAACCACTTACTTGGAAAGACTCTGGCTTCGGTAGGAATTCCATGATCATTTAAAGCCCCTACAAGTTTCTTAACTTGTGTAGATTTTCCAGCACGATCGCATCCTTCCAAAACTAATAATGCTCCACGTTTCATGCTGCAAGTACGTAAAGAAAACTTAACTCCAGTTAACTTTATTTCCACAGTGGAAAACAGGCGGGAACCCTGATTAAATATATATCAATCAAAATCGCCTTTACAAAGTTTTCCGGTATAACATGGCATTCAGTACCCTCTATCGGTATGCTATAATACCAACTATATTAGCTGAATTAAATATGACACCATTAACCGCAGATAAATAGACCACGCATTCCCATACTTTCTCTGTTACGCGAATCTCATATACCGATGGACCACATCCTACCACAATGGTGGCGCATATGAGTTGAAGCAGTAATTCCTTCGTTCACCCTCATAAACTGTGTATTTTAAAGTAATACCAGAGACGGGTAAGTAGATTGCCAACGAGTCGATTTTCATGGTCCAAGTTTTATTTCGACGTCGACTCGGCGTCTAACGAGTGGACGCTTCAGCATTACTGAAATGTATACATTTCTCCAATAATTTTTCTTTACAGGCATCATCTTTACGATACGCTCGTAAAATTGGCCTTTTCAGTGGATAACTCGATATACCGTGTGTTCTATTGTTGGTCTACTTATTCTTAATCAGCTGTAATAGTCATGTCGATAAAGTAGATTTTGACAGTATCCAAGTGCCTTTTGCGAAACCTCATTTAGCAGAGACGAGGAACGAGATACACAATGCTACGGTGTTAGGCGATACCAAAAACATCGCGCTAAATTGTAGCGGCGAGTCTGGAAATCGGATTTTGTGATTATCGCCTCCGTCGACAATGCGAATCCTGGCGTAAACCAGCTAAACGTGAACACGAACGCGTAGCTTGGCGGGCAGAAGTGCTCTGCTAGTCACCGCTGGTTCCCAAAGCAACCCTTAGAACGAGACGGAATTATAGAACTTCTCAAGAACTATTGGAAAAGCCTATTGGTGAAACATTTAAAAGACATTTTTAAGAAAGTACAGAGCCAACTTGACACCCGTGTATCACCTCAATTTTTACTAAATATTATTGGATCTTGATTTACTTTCAAAATTTATTCAAAATATAACATGAGGGTAAATCAAAATCTCGCAGAATATACGAAGTAGATAAAAATTGAATTAAACCTGTAGAATATCGAAAATAAATTATATTCAAATTGAAATGGTGTTGGGAATATTAAAATAATTAGTTAAATTATTAAAGTAAAATATTAACGCTTAGAAATCGAAAATTCTGGCCATGCATATTTAGATGTACTGGGAGTTGCTCAAAATTGTGTGCGCGCAAATTCGTCGCGCAGGACTCGGCGAGTGGGAGGAACCGGGGAGTGGGGAGCGCTGGAGGCAGTGCTCGGACTCGGAGCGCTCATTCTTCCTCGAGCCGGTCTCCTATACTGGTCTCTTGGAATTCACCTCTCTTATTCATTTCCAACCTTCTTCTTCTTCTATATTTAATTCTTCTATACTCCCTTATTTCTTTATATCTCATTCTTTACTTTCTGATTTTTCTCTTTCATTATTTCTTCTCTACTTTTATACCCCTATTCCTCACTCTTTTACTTTTTAACTTCTTTATTTCTATCTTCCCTTCTGTCTTCTCGTTTCACTCTGTTCCCTCTTACTTTCCATTGTGCTTGTCTTACTTTTCCTATTTCCTTGGTCGGGTAGAGCATATTTATTCGAGTAGTCATATATGGGTAGTCACCCTGTTAGTGAAGCTAGACGTATAGACCATGGTGTCGGGGGTTGCCTTTCCGCCTCATTCGCTGAGCTTGCTCAGTGGGTCGGGCCCAAGTTGTGGCCGCAACAGGACTTTATGGGTCTCCCGACGGGGGCCTTGAGCCCCCTTAGGGTATCTACGGCCATGGTCTTTCGTGTAGTGAATCTAACC